>WTXC01000436.1:0-13644 GCA_022496195.1 Lactifluus subvellereus | reverse complement strand
CAGCTTAACGATCAGATCAAGGGCAATGGTTTCGAATGGCAAGGCGTTTGGGATAGTCGTTATAGGCACAAGAGGTGGTGCCAGCTTAGTGGTGTTTGCTTTGGTGGCTTGCAGGTGGCGCATCCCTTGACATAGGCGAGAAGGTTTGCTTCATGTTGGGCCACCAGTAGTCTTTGGCAATGAGTAGGCAAGTTTTTAAAATTCCGGGGTGCCCGGCGGTTGGCGAGTCATGGTATAGAGAGATCACTCCCCTCCTAAGGTCGTTGTCTGCCATGACAACAAGGCGGTTGGCATGCCACCAGCCTCCTCCGGGCGTCGTTCAATGGGGTAGGTGGAGGCCCAGGTGGCAAGAGTGTCTTTATGGTCATTCTGGAGGGGAGGGTGCGGTCCTCAAGGTCGACACTTGTTGCAGCGTTGTAAATAGGGCGGGTGGTAGGGCGAGGACTTCGGCATTGTCCTGGCCAGCATGGTCGAAATCTGGGCGGGGAGAGGGCGTCGGCTTTATTTGTGGCTCCTGGGCGATGTATCAGGGTGATATGATAATCCCCGAGTGTGAGGATGTATCGGGCGATGCGGCGTTTATTTTCTGGGGTGACCGGTAGTACTGGAGGTTTTTGTGGTCAGTGATGACAGTGACCTGGTGCTGGGCGCCCATGAGCAGGTGACGCCAGTGTTCTAACCTCTGACAATGGCGAGGAATTCCCTGTCCCAGATGGGGTAATTTCGTTCAGTGGCTGTGAACGTTTTGAATCGTACCCCACTGGTCGTCGACGTCCTTGGCATCGTGCTGGTACAGGATGGCACCTGTGGCATTCTGGGAGGCGTCACCTCTAATTCGTACGGGCGTGCTGGGCTTGGTTGCCAGAGGACTGGGTCGCTTGTGACGATCTCAATGAGCTGATCGACCGCAGCGGTACACTCATCTGTCCAGATGAAGGGACTCCCTTCTTTAGGAGGTTGGTTAGGGGGCGGGCGATCTCGGCGAATCCTGGTATGAAGGGGCGTTGGTACCCTAGGACGCCAAGTGTCGATCGTAGCTGCTTGACACTGGTGAGTACTCGTGGCCACTCCTTAATGCCTTTCAGTTTGCTGGACTCAATGCGCAGTGAGTCTCCATCATAACCAGTCCTAGGTATTCACTCGTTGTTGTTGAATTGGCACTTCTGGGGCTTCAGGAAGAACGATGCTGCTTCTAGGATGTCTAGCAGCTCGTGGACCACACGTCGGTGTAATGCATGGTCTAGGGTGTGGCAACGAGGATGTCGTCCATGTATACGAAGATCATCCTTGGATATTTGAGTTTAGTGGCGCAGGAGTCGATCCATTACTCGCTGGAAGGTGCTGGGTGCGTTACACTGTCCAAATAGCATGACGCGTGGCTGGAACAGTCCTTGTGGCATTTTAAAGGCTGCCTTCCATTGATCGCCGTCTTTAATCCTAAGTTATGGTACCCCCATCGAATGTCAAACTTGGTAAATAGGCTCGTCCTTCGAGGTCTCTGGTGAGGATGCTGATATCAGGGAGGGGGTAAACGTCTCGTATCGTCCAGCTATTCAGTGTGTGGTAGTCCTGGACCGGGCGGAGGGATCCATCCTTTTTCTTAATAAAGAAGAAGGGGGCGGCATAGGGGGAGCTCGACAGTTCGATGTATCCTTTGTCGAGTTGCTCTTTGAGCCAGGCGTCGGGGCGATCATTTCCTTGGGGTTTAATGGGTAGACTTTGCAGTCTAGCATCGCAGGGGCGTCAGGTTTTAATCTGATGGCTGGTCGTCCTCTCTGCTTGGTGGGAAGCGCTGCGCTTCCTTCTCTGAGAAGACCTCCAGTGTCGCGAATATTCTGGGGCACATCTGCTGCTGTAGGGGGGTCGCTCCTTGGTGTTCCTTAATAGCCCATTCTTGGGCAATGTTCGTCCTATTGATCTGAAGGACTAAGGCGTCTCCTTCTTCCAGAGTGGTTGCTGGAGGGCGTGTCCAAGGAGCTGGGCGTATCTCAGCAGGCTTCGGGGCTGTTCTGGCGCCTTTCTGCTTGTTATTGCGAGGGAAATTGGTCCTCCTTTGATGGTCTTGGTGCTCCAATCAATTTCGGGATTGAAGGCGTGGAGCCAGGGGAATCCAGGATCGTCCGATCTCGTCCTAGGTTGGCAAGGAAGAAGCGCTGTACGCTTCTTTCTTCCTTGTTTGATTACTAGGTGCAGTAAGTGGTGATTCTCCACTGCGGTTTTCGGATCCATCGACGTTGTAGAGGAGGCGTGGTTGGGGTAGTCGTCTGGGCACAAGACGCAGTCTTTGGGCAGTTTTTTGGTCGATGAAGTTGTCGTAGCGCCACTGTCTATGAGCGCACTTTCTGCAGCCTTTCCATGTATGGTGGAAAACGTAAAATTGACATTGATACTATTCCGATTTGAGACATACATGGTACAAATACGCGAGGCTTGATCCCAGGCTGTTAGGTCAAGCCGCTTTAAAAATCCAGGTCTTCCTGGATAATGCGGTCAAAGGCTGCTGATCGCTCTGTTGCGCTCATGGCGCAACTGGGACATGACGTCCGATTGGTGCTTGGCTGGCACTGTGTCAGGGACGATGGTCAGGCTTTCCTGGCTCATCGTTCTTACGAGTGTGGCGCGTTGGGAGGGGGCTTGCTGGCCTTGTCTCCCCTTCTTTTTGAAGCATTGGGCGGCGCGATGTCCCTTCTCTTTGCAGTAGAAGCATTTCGCTCGTCCATGAGTTCTTCTTTTCTGCATCTGTTAGTGGTCCTCCCATGCGTGCGGCATCTACGTCCATGGGACTGGGGCATTATTTCTGGGGCGCTGAGCGGGGCAGGTGCTCTGGGAATAAACGCGGTTTGGGAGTGAAGCGCTGCTGGTTGGGGGCGGGTCCTAGGTCGGCGAGTATCTGGGCGCTCCTGATGACTTCCTTTCGCGCCGCTCCTGCCAATCGTCTAGGGTCGTCGGTATGGTTTCTTTGTTAAGGATTTTAGCGCTATCCCTCGACGAAGACCCTTTTTGAAGAGGTCTAGCGTTCCTAGGTCGTAGGGGATCGTCCTGCTGCTAGGACAAGGTGGTTGAAGGTGGTGATGAAACCGTCGATGTCATTCTCCTGCATCCTGAGGTTGACCAATTTATTGAAAGCATTTTGTTCTTTGGCCGTGTCTGTGAAGGCGTTGGTGAAGTCTTGGACGAAGCTAGCCCATAGCGCTTCGTCTGTTTCTGGATGCGGTTGACTGCTCGAGTGGTTCTTTCTTCTAGGAGTGCGGTCTGCGCATCGGTCCAATCGTCCACATGGGCCTCTGATGTATCCAATGGCTAGCGCTACTCGGTTGTAGGGGATGGTAACGTTGTCTGATTTCCCATTGAGAATTCGATATAACTTGAATTCTTTCAGGAACTTGGCGCTTTTACTCCGATCTCCATCAAGATTGCTGGCGTGTTCCCCTTCATGGAGTCGTTGCCGTTTCCTTGTGGCGCGGAAATTGTTGCCATGCTGGTCTGCTGTGGTGGAGGTGGGGGTGGTATGGGTTGCTGGAGAATGGGTGGTGGCGTGTAGGCTGCGCGGCTTGGTGTGCTAGGCGGAGTAGCTGTGGTGTGGCTGTGTTTCCTGGGTAAGAGGGTGACTGCCTTGAAGTGTGGCAACATCCTGAAGTCCGTGCTCAGAAATTCTTCGAGCGGCTCTGTTTCCTTTTGCTTCCCTTTGACGTAGAAGGGGCTAGTGGTGGCGAAGGCGGATCTACTTCGATGCTTTCTGGGGCTTTACCCGGATGTCCTAAGCCTGTAGTATCGTCGTGGGGGATGCAGTTGTCTGGCTTTGTCCAGTAGCGATTTCTGCCCACTCGAGGATGTACCAGTGGTCGTTGATGAATTCGATGGGGAAGTGTTTTTCGCTTCCGTCGGGGCTCGGATCGTGTGGTGGTAGCACCACTTTCTGGGGTTTCTGTCAGTGTCCTTCCAATAGGCTCCTCCGCAGATATAGTCTGGTAAGTCTGTGTTCTTTCGTGGCGCGACTGGGGTGTCCCTTGTTTCTGAGATTTGTATTCAAAGGGTCACCACGTTTACTGTCCTTCTTCCTGCAGGATGAGCTCTACTTGGTGGACGAAGATGGTGCAGACGAAATCGACTTCAGCGATGATTTCAGCAAGTTCTTGTGCAACCTGATTGAGGTTACAGTGGTGTCTGTTTGGGCCATTGGCACAGGTCCTTGGGCACTCGTGTCGGTGGCGGTTAACGTCACTTTCGAGTTGATCTGTAGCTTCTCATGTCCAAAGGACGGCTTCGAGGATTTCTGGCAAGCTGATCTCGTGGAGGGGTCCTAGATGCGGTTGTCGAGTAGACTCCAGGGCTCTAGCATAGCTGTAAGATGGTAAGGGCTGCTTCAAACGTGTGAAGTCTTCTAGCCACTTCTGTTCGATGAATCGGAAGTTTTCTACTTCGATTGAGAGGGGTGATGTTGCTCTGATGGTCCTTCGGCACAGGACAGGAAGCAAGCGGTGTTGTGACGATATACTGCGTCGTCAAGGAGGATTCTCCACTGAGTAATGTGTGCGTGTCTTCTGTTAAGATCGCTGAGGCGTTCCCAATAGTCTGTGTTGTCCAGGGCGGGGCTTCCTGGTGTTTAGTGGGAAGCTTGACTTATGTTACGGCTCGACGGGCCGTGAGCACGACTTGTGCAACTTGGGCATGGGCAAGAGTGAACACGTGCGGGCAATGAGCACGTGGTCCTAAGCGTGACACTTCTGGTGGTCACGTGACGCGTGAGCGAAGCTAAGTTCTTCAGCGTAGAGCGAGCATGTGACTTGGTGCGAAGCTCAAAGCTAAGTCGTTACAGCCGACTTAGAGGGCGTGAGAGTGAAGCAGTGCCTTGCTGAGCGACTAAGGCAAAGGCGACTTGAAGCGGCAAGTTCAAGTGAGGAAGGCAACTTAGAGCGGCGAGCTCAAGTGAGGAGGCAAGACAATCGAATTGAGAAACGAAGTCAAGCTTAGGGCTTGACTGTACGCAAAGTGCGGCCCTTATATAGGCCCATACAGAAGGATCACGTGCTACTATGCTACCGAGTATAACGAGGGTAGTGGAGTAGTCCGCTAAGTATAGTACTGGCTCCACAGGCACTGTGGAGCGGGGCGAGTCACGGATGAGTCAGTGGCTAAGTATAGTACGCGCTCCACAGCACAGTGGAGCGCGGCGAGTCATAGAATAGAAAAGGATCGGTCCGCTCAGTCCGCAGGGGAGATCGTAACACCAGGCCGATGGGGTAGAGCGTCCTAAAAACCCTTTTGGGCAAAAGCTTTCTCCAAGAACTCCTCCTTTTCTTCCGCAGACATAGTGTTAATGGAGTCGATTACTCGATCGACCCCAAGCTTCTCCTCCTTTTCTGCCTTCATTTCTTCTTCTTCAACCGTGGTTCTGATGTACGCAGGGGGTCCTTGAGACAGTTGAGAGCGATTGGTTCTACTAGGAGGGGTAGAGGTGGATCCGGTGTGTGTGGGGCAATTTCTAGAGATGTGTCCCATTCCAGTGCATCGGAAACACTTGCCAGCCTTCATAAGTAGTTGCTTCTCATCCTCTGTTAGGGTCCTGCCAATGCAATCAACGTCCATGGGGACTACTGCATTGTTTCGATTCTGGTTCTGGTGTTGGGGAGTGAGTGGCTTCTGTTTCATGTTGAAAGAGCGGTGCCACACTCCTTCAGACTTCCCAAAGCGAGAGTGGGTGTCCTTGCTCTTCCAGGTGGGGTAAAGCATCTTTAGGCGGAGCCAAACATCGTGTTCAGTGTGTGCTGCTGCCACCCAATCATCCCACGTCTGGGGGTTGTGTTGTTTGATAATTTCTTTTCCTAATTCGTCAGGAAGGCCCGCTCTAAGGGTGTCCAGTGTCCCTTCTTCATTGAGGCCATATCCGGCCTTTGCTGCATATGTGCGGAACTTGGCAAGGTAGGAATCCAGATCCCTTCCTTCCATTCGGAGGCTCTTGAGTTGGGTGATTGCATTCTGCTTTTCAGCTGAGTCCGCAAAGGCCTGATTAAACTCTGTGGTGTAGTGGAGCCAATAGGCATTCACTGTGGGCATATTACAATGTAATCCAATTCAGTCGGCAAAATCCTGAAATGCGATTGGTGTATATTGCCGACTGAATTGGATTACATTGTAATATGCCTGCAGTGATTATTGGTAGAGGGGATCTGGACATGGTTCGTGTTTGGGTCATCTGGGGCACTCTTCTCTGCAATCCAAGTGTGTATGATGTCGACCCAGTCATCAACTTTCTCTCCTCGTATAAAGCTGAGGGCAAGGAGAGTCTTTCTAAGTGGATTGGACATTATGTCCATTCCTTCATTTAGTCCCACGTAGATGTTGAACTCTCTGACAAATGTCTTGGCCTTGGTGCAATCCCATTCGAATATAGTGGGGGGTTGCCTATGGGTTTGCCACCGTTCCCTTGTGCAGGGGCAGGGGCTGCTGGTGCGGCCTGTTGGGCTGCTTGCTGCTGTGGTTGGGGGCCGATATTTGCCATGATCAAGGGTAGGGGGTGTAAGGTGGCAGGGGGTTGTTCGATAGGGTGTGTGGGGACTAGTAGGGTAAGGGGGGATTGTTCTTCTGGCAGGACAGGTTCTCCTACAATGCCAAGGAGTGTAGGGGGTTCTGGTTCACTTGGTGGGGACTGGAATGATTCAGTAGTGTCGGATTCTAGTTCTTCTCGTGGGTCTTCTGGACGCAAATGTCCTAGGCCTATAGCCTGTTCTTGGTCTCTACTGAGGGCGAGGTAGTCTGAGGAATAGGTGTTCCCGTCTATGAAGAAGAGGGGAAACCACTGGTTTCGATCCTGATCAAACTCTACTGCTCCTCTTCTTCCATTGAAGTATCTGACCCAATAGCCTGCTCCGAGGCTGTCCTCTCTCCAATATGCTGTTCCTCTGACATGAGGGAGGAGACTGTCTTCTCCTCTTCTGTCATAGATAAAATACTCGTCTGGCCAAACAGGGGGGGATCCTGTAGGTCTTGGTGAGTAAATCCTTCTTCTAGGTCTGGTTCTTCTTCCCCTCGAGCTGAGTAGGAAGCCACTGTGTTTGGAGGAGACTCGACTTAATGTTAGGCTCAAGCGTTGGCCTTCTGCACGACTTGTGTGACTGGTTGGTTCATTAACTTGGTCTAGCCCAAGTCTAGGCTTCTATGGACTCTGGAGGGCCTGGAACGCACAGGTGAAGTGTGATTCACAAGAAGAGTGGACAGTCCCTTCAGTGCGATGTTAGATAGGATCGAGGGATTGTATCTACACAATGCAATGAGAGAAAAGCAGATCGACACTTCAAGGGGTAGGGCACAAGCTTGGCAAAGCTCCTGCCTCTGCGCCTTGAGGGGAAGTGCAGGCTAAGGTAATCACAAGACAACCTCAGCTTGCAGAACTGGGAAACTAGCTTGATTGCTCAAGAAGTCGAGTCTGGGATACATACAGACGAAGCGAAGCACTATAAGTACTGAGTAGGGTCAAGGGTAGTGCGTCATCATAGTTATGATGTCATGTACCAGGGCAGAGGGTAAACGCGTCATCGTACAGGGTAGAGGGTAGGTGCATCATCGTACAAGGGCCTAGGGCCCCTTATCAGTCAGCAGTGAGTGGCCTCATGATTCACATGAGGCGGTTGGGTCAAGGGGAGAGCATATGGGGAAACGAAAAGTAAAAGTACCCAGTCCAGAGCAGTCCAGATCGTAACACACGTGACCTGATACGGAAGGGCTTTCTCACCCTGCGACCCCTATATAAGGTAGCCTAGACTGTAGCTTCATCTCTAGGCTTGTTCTCTTCATACCAATATCGAGCTACGCTCTGGCCCTTGGTGGCTATCATATTCCCCACTCTATCTTGTGAATCCCCTGATCCTCAGGCCAATTGCCTGACTCCTGATTCCCCTGTACTGAGCCCTTGACTTAGGGTAGTACACCTAAGGGACCGCCACTGCGTCTTGTCTTAAGCACGAAGACTCGCAGTGTCCAGGTTGATCACGTGACCTGGCAAACCTTGACCGATATGCTCAGAGCTTGAGCGTAACATTAGAACAAGCCTCTCGAACCCTGACCAACAGAAGCCAAGATACTACAGTTCAAGGCGCGACTTTCCAGCCTCTCAGCCACTGCAATTTCTCTCTAGCATCTCCTCACTCAAATTATTGCTGTTTGCAGAAAAGCTGGCAGTGGTGCAAATATTGATAATTTTGACACAATTCTTTGTGCAGGCTGTAACTCACAAACTACTGGATGAAACCACTGACATGTATAGAGCTTTTTGATCCTCTGATTTGGGCTAGACAGCCCCATTGTCCATTGTGAGATTGGTTGAGAAATAAATGAATTAAAGCCAGATTGGCTCAAAAACACATTGGCAGGCTGTAGCACCACAACACAAACATAATTCTAAGTTCTAAAAGCTGTGACATACTTGAGTACATGCTATGCAGTGAGCCCCAGCAAAATAGAAGTGGTCTAACCACTGGAATTGGGTCATTATCAATAAGGAAATAGACAGGTTTTGAACCTGCATGAGTCATGAGTATGAGTAGATACTGGCATGCATATGAGTACTGGAACACATTCTGATTTCCATTTGCTTTCAAACAAGCCTAAGAACAGCTAAATTGGTTGAGTTTGACTCAGAGATGATGAAACAGTGAATATAATCAATTTGACCATATCTCCACCATTTCTCAACCATTTGACTGTTCTTAGGCTTGTTTGAAAGCGAATGGAAATCCGAATGTGTTCCAGTACTCATATGCATGCCAGTATCTACTCATACTCATGACTCATGCAGGTTCAAAACCTGTCTATTTCCTTATTGATAATGACCCAATTCCAGTGGTTAGACCACTTCTATTTTGCTGGGGCTCACTGCATAGCATGTACTCAAGTATGTCACAGCTTTTAGAACTTAGAATTATGTTTGTGTTGTGGTGCTACAGCCTGCCAATGTGTTTTTGAGCCAATCTGGCTTTAATTCATTTATTTCTCAACCAATCTCAAAATGGACAATGGGGCTGTCTAGCCCCAAATCAGAGGATCAAAAAGCTCTATACATGTCAGTGGTTTCATCCAGTAGTTTGTGAGTTACAGCCTGCACAAAGAATTGTGTCAAAATTATCAATATTTGCACCACCACCAGCTTTTCTGCAAACGGCAATAAGCTTGTTGGCCCTGAAATGATGCATTACAATCACATAGATACTGAGAATAAAACTTGTTGATTAGTTTTTTAAAATTTGTTGATGACCGAAAAATTTGTCTGAAAATTGAAACAATTCACTAAATATACATTTTCCCACGCTTATAAACATTGTACAGGCTCAAAAACAGCTGAAATATGTATTTATGAACCATCTGAGGGATCCAGCATAGCCAGAGAAGCGATAATATCACTTGGGAGGCCAACCTTTCGATGAGACTTGTACTTCTTGTTCACAAAGGCAGCTTGACGCACATTTAGTCCTTTTCTGGAAATGCGATGCTCAACTCGGATGTGAGAACAGCACATACATACATACCTGTACGTGTCAATGTATCTCCAGCTTTTCTGGAAAAACTTGTGGATTGTAATAAGATCACATGAATCAAGGCACTGTGGAACAAGGAGTTTTGCTGTTGTGAACCGTCCATCAGATAAGTTGCGATATCCTGGGTACTAAAGATAAGTATGTCAACTACTATACGAGAATGATGAGAGCGCACGATATTTTCCATAGCCCCAAAGCATCTTGATTGGATTTAGTTCACAATGAAATCATGGCAGGAACAGGCACACATGCCCTGCATCTTCAATGATAGATTGGATGAGTGGTTTCTCTTGCTGGAAGTCACCCTGTAGTGACAGCACCCAGTACATGCAGCACCAGTCATCATTTGATGCCAATGGCATTTCAGAGTCCACAAGTCGTGTATCCTCAGTAGATGCAACACCATCTTGCCCCATTGCTTCTGCCAAAGCAACCCACCGCTCTGCATCTTTGCGTATTTGGGATTTTGTGCATGATGCACACTTACCAACGATCTTCACTCCATGCTCCTTGCACACAGCCAAGTACCTGTCCCAAACAGACTTCCGCTCCTGCAAGACAACCTTTATTCCCTTTGGTTGACCCCAGAGCTTTGGATCGCTGTGGTCATCAGGAAAACACATGTACTGGACCTGACCACGTGTGTCCTCTTCACCGGGTGCTGGATCAGGATTATTGAGTGGGATTATTGTGTTGCGGAGCTTTCTCTGCTTCCCTCCTGCATTGATGTTCATGTTGTTAATATTTAATGCATCCTCAGCAAAGCCATCATGTGCAGATGACCGATCGAATGCAAAGACCGCAACGCAATTTGGATGTGTGAAATTGAAAATTGTGATCGTGTTCTTGATTTGCTGAGTAAGCTGTGCGAGATCCCACCATGCATCAAAGCCTTTTCCTGGGTATATAATTTTTCGAGCTTCAAATGTGGCAAGACGAGCTTCAGCAGCAAGCTTAAGCTGATCACTGATCTGGTCTTCAGAAAGCTTGATCCGTCCAATTGTCTCAGAGATAAAGTCTGAGATATGGATAGCGCATCCATTCCCCTTCTTTCGGATTGGCTGCTGATCCCTTGCAAGCCATGTACGCCAGCGATATTCATTTGTGTGAAAGATTGTTTCGTCCTGCATGATCAAGACATGTTCCTTCTCTCCTGAGAAAAGTTTTGGTGGAATGCGATCCAGTGTTGTCTCGTCATAAGTTGCCATGAAGCTATGGATCAAAATAATTAGATCAGTCTCATCGGAAAATATGTGCACGTCACTTGCCATTCATACTTTCTCAAGGTGTCATTAACAAACACCTTCCTCTCCTCGATAACATCTGGGCATTCATGGCCATCTACGTACATCCCTTTTTTGGACTCCTTACACTCATATCCGAGTTTGAACCTGAGCCATCGCTGGGCAGTTGACTCAATGATCTTGCCGTTGATTTTGAGAGCAGGGAGGATAACCTCATTTACATGATGACACAGTGTCCGAGGGGTTACAGTGCCCAGAGCTTGAGTTGCAAGGTACATGCGCACGTCATGCAACAGCGCTTCATTGTCAAGGAGTGAGTGGTGCCCATGCTGTGCAAAGGTATTAGGGGGAGGAAGTTGTCGGTGTCGGCAGAGATACAGCTCATTGTGTCGAATCTGGCGTGCAAAGTAAGGACCTTTGCCCATCCGGCATGCAATTGCCATGCTTGCGCTGAGACATGGCTGTTTGCATGTGTTCTGCTTCTGATACCGCTTGTGAAGTTTGACATATTCAGACACGGCAATAAGTTGGGCAAACATCTTGACTGCACAAGATGTCTTGTGCTTCTTGACATCCTTGAGACAGGATTGCACAATTGCCGTGATATCTTCAGGCTTGGCAGCGTCCCTGCCCACCCACTCATCCTCTGGACTGAATAGCTCCTGTGCCGCCTCAACGACTGGTGCCTCTGATGGCAGGGACTGCACTTCTGAGTCCCTTGTCAGCTCTGGTTGGGTATGCATAGCATCGTCCGCAGCAGTCATTGCAATCTATGGCACCAAGTAAGAATCAGTCATCTCTATCAAATAGAGAATTGCACACGTCAAGCTCCACCTCAAAGCCTTGCTCTTCCGTGTTCACATTTGGCCAATTGCCTTTGGTCATGCTTGCCATCGGTTGGTTAAGGCACAATGCAGCAAGGTCATCTATTAAATCTGCTATCGCTTTGTCCTCCGAGTCAATCATAGTGTTTGTGATGTCCATCGGAACTGTGCTTTCGATCTCATCACTATCACTGGAGATTGAGATATATTCTGGTGAAGGAGTGTTATGCTGGCACTTCTGATTGCAATGAGATATTGTTTCCATATTCGCGTCCATGAAGAACTCACCTTCTGTGACAAAAATGCATCTATCTTCATGCACCCCTCTGCAGCTTTCTTCTGGGCAGCATCCTTTCGCCAAGCTGTTGTTCGTGAGTTGCCTGTGTACACAGGCATCCTGCCGGTCATTTTCTGGCGCTTCTCCCGGGTATTTTCCCTTAGCCGCTCTTGAGGTGGAAGGAAGATCGAATAAAGATGCCACAATGTGTCAACAGTGTCAGCTCTGTCAACCTCTTCTTGTCTCTCATCAGTGCTATCCATGTCTGTTGTCGGTGTATCTGTGGTGTCATCTGAATATTCTGAGCCCTCGGAGCACAGCTGCCTCATAGACTGCTTTGTGAATGCCACATGTCCGTCATGACGCTTCTGCCTTGCTGTGGTGGACTTCTTTCCCTTGAGCGGCATGGTCAATTGGTGATGCAAGAGTGAGTGGGCCGTGAGTTCAACACAAATTAGCTTCAAGAGCCCAAGGAGAGGTTGCGGCGTGAAGATGGTGAGGGATCTCAGAGGGGCACACAGGAGAACAGGAGTTTGTCAGGGCGCAATGGCCCACAAGCAGGTTTTATTCATGGAGGCATGCGGTAGCTACACATGGCCACCCGAAAGCAAAAAAGGGATAGCGAAAAAAAAAGAATAAAATGTAATCAAAGGGGAGGCACACCATGACTCATGAAGGAATGAGGGTGGACATGCTGCCCAAACAGACCTGGCCCAGTGTCCCAAAGAAGGCTTTGGGGTGTTGCAACATGGAGAGAAACACGACACTGGGACTGCAGGGCAAGCATGGGGCTGACAGAGCAGCACCAGGGGGTTGTGGCGGCAGCTTGCCATGGGGCCTTGGCACAGGATTAAAAAGGACTGGATCATAGAGACTGATAGAGTGCTGCCTAAGCCTGCCTTGGAAAAGGGTTTGGACAGCTGGGATTGAGACAGGGAAAAGCAATCGTAGTGGCATCACGGTGACTCAGAAGGAACCAAGGGTGGAGTCGGGATGACACCCGAGGCATTCCGGCATTCTGATTAAACACGGCACAAGCCGCAGTATAGGCAACTACACTAATCCAAAATTGAAACAAGCGCCCAAAAACCAAAAATTTGAGAAATGGCGTCTTTTCCCCACTTTCCTTCCTAAATTTCAGCCACTCAGTCGGGCACTCAAATTTAAGACTCCCACAGAGAGGATGTAAAGTAACACCTTGAACTGTAGGCAAACTCGATAGCCATTGAAACTTGACGATACACCTCACTGATCGCTTAATCGCGAGAGATCCGACTGACATCAACACACCCGAATCCCATTGATCGAAAGACAGACATCACCCCGATCCAGATCTAGGAGCACTTATCGATCGCTCCACGATAATGAACACCAGACCGAGAATGGCAATGGGAGTACTCCCCACTGTCAATGATAGCATGCACATGCCACCATCCCCTGTGGCGATGTTCCCACCAGGGTATGGACCCCCGCCACCAGACCCAGCACCAGTACCGCCAAACGCACCCCAGAACGTTCCACCAGTGCCCCAGCCGCAAGGCAACGATCTTTGACTAGAGGGCTGCGAACCCCCTGTCTTCACAGGCAACAGAACCATGACTGATGCCTTCATTCACAAGCTGAAGCTCTACCAGTACCTGAACTCAGACCACCCAATCATCATCCATGACCACACCTGAATCGCACACGCCCTAACCTATGTACAAGGGGCAGCCACCACAGAATGGCGATGAAACCAAGAAGAATGGCTAATTGCTGAACCGCACCCAGAA
>WTXC01000435.1:0-13688 GCA_022496195.1 Lactifluus subvellereus | reverse complement strand
AATCACGAATTACTGCCTATGAACAACGAATGGCCAACATTATCAGACCCAACGATGATACCAAATGGTTGGCCCAAGATCCGCAGATCATTGACTTTGATTCCGATGCATCGGATGATGCTTTAGAGTTCAATCCCAATGATTGGTTTGCACTGGAACATGACTGCATAACTTTGCCCTCAGCATTGGCCCCTGGAGAGATTGAATGCCTATCACTTGGATCCATTACAATGATTGAAGCTGAACTACAAGGGGCAGGTGATAGAGGCACTTGAAGGACTTTGCTTGGCCCTTGGTGAGAAGTCTCTCTGCTTTCAACAGAGGTCGCAATGCAGATAGCCAGCAGACAACAGCCTGAGCTTGGGACAATGTTCACAAGTTGGATATTGAGGCTCAAAAGTGTCGGACTACATATCGACATGCTCATAGCGCTCTGAGTGCCTCTCAGTTGATCCGACATATCTGGCGACACTTCTGGATTCACCGATGAGGACTTAAAGGTGGCAGGAGATATCACGATGAGTGGCAATTTGGACAGCGTCCGATGTTCTACCTTGGTTTTGGCATATCAGAGATATCAATAATTCAAGTGCTCCACGAATGCAGGAATGTACATATACCACTCATCAATTAAATGTCTGACTAATCCACCCTAGTCTATCGAGTAAGCTGGTAAGAGCTAAGGCAGTGTTTCCCCTGGTCTGAGAATTCCAGCTTGTCGACTGAAATGAATGGACCGTGAATTGGTTCCGTGGAAGGAAGAAGAGTGGAGAAAGAGATTAGGTAATGTTGAAGATGAGGAGCGGCCACCTGGGTTGATTGTTATTGTCATAACAGATGGCACTTTGGGGTTCACTTGCGGAGCAGGCAGAAACAAAATTCTCTTCTGCTGGATCGGCCTTTATTCTCATAGATTTGTGTATGAATTCATATCTGTAGATTTTCAATATTCTAAATGTTAGGTGCTAAAGGGACGACTCATGAATTAGGGATCCAGATCATATTCGAGCACTTCAGAGGAACACCCAAGCAGTGGTCAAACAATTTCACCAAGGGGATATTGGTCTGATGTCTGACTAATCCGGCCACACATGAGCAGTCCAAGCTACGCTTACATTGAGTGAATATTCAGTCCGAGTGGCAGCTACACAGACCAGGCATATCTGCATGTTGGACTAACATAACTCTATTTATGCAGTTACTATCGAGTGACTTCCCGAGCCATTCTGACTGGATGCAGAGGAAGTACCGCTATTGGATAGGCTGCACGCTGAGCGCCCATCGGAATGGGGATATTAATAAAATAAATGCAACGTGCTCACACATGCGGACACCATAACTAGACATGCATGCGGACCAGCCATAGCATGGGCATCCGAATTGAGCCACGGAATCCGAATTGAGCCGCAGACTACACCAACGCGCATTTGGTGCATTACCTGGCCTATACTCAATACTGATTACGCAGTAAATATTAAGTGACTGCCCCAGCTAATTCGACTGGATTCAGAGGAAATACTGCTATTGGATAGACTTCTAGGAGTCTAGGAGAAGAGACCATCGGACTGTGTATATTATGCAATGTGATGGCATCGGATGCGGACATGGTGAGGCTCTGCCTCCTCATAAGGACTCCACAGACTCCACAGCATGGGAATCCAAATTGATCCATCAATTTGAAATATCGCTAACATAAAGTACGTGTGTCCATTTGTTTCACCCTCACGTACCAAAATGTCATTCCCCAATCCCATTCAACAATCGGATGCTTTCATCGCCTATCTGAGGGTGGAAAATCTCGATTTCTGCGTGCACCTCTTTGAGAGGTATCAAACTAGACCTGACAATCTGTCCGACGGGCGATTGGATGAAGCTAACTTGTCCAAGTGGTGCGAGGAGATGTATGGATTACTGGTATGTATCTTTCATTATTCGCTTCCCCAAGCTGATCATTCCGCAATATTTTAATTATATTTACAGGGGAAAGTTGTTCGCATGAGCCAAGCCCAGTCTGAACGCCAGGACCTGTACAGCATGCTCTGTGAGATGTGCTTACAGGCCGTCGCAGAGGTTGAGGAACAACTTGAAGTGCAACAGAAGGCGAGTGCTGCCGCGGAGAGGCAGCGCGAAGAGGAGGAACTTCCCCTCCTCTAGATAGAGCGCCTCGAGGTGGTGGCCAAGGTGCAGGAAACACTGCGTCCAGTCTGGGCAGAAGAGCGCTTGCAGAACTCCTGGACTGCCAGATGGAGGTGGCGGAGGATGTGGAGGATATCTAGATTGTCAGGAGAAGAGTCCATCGGACTCAATATATTACATATTGTGCCGGCATCAGAAGCGGACACCATGAGGCCCTGCCTCACAATGACTCCACGAACACCGCAGTGTGGGAATCCGGATTGATCCATCAATTTGAAAAGTCACTACAGCCTAGCGTGTGTGTGGTCCGTTTGTTTCACCCTCACATACTGTTAGGCTCAAGCGTTGGCCTTCTGCACGACTTGTGCAACGGGTTGGTTCGTTGACTTGGTCTAGCCCAAGTCTAGGCTTCAATGGACTCTGGAGGGCCTGGAACGCACAGGCGGAGTGTGATTCACAAGAGGAGTGGACAGTCCCTTCAGTGCGATGTTAGGAAGGATTGACGAATCGTCCCTACACAACGCAATGAGGAGAAAGGTGGATCGACACTTCAAGGGGTAGGGCACAAGCTTGGCAAAGCTCCTGCCTCTGCGCCTTGAGGGGAAGTGCAGACTAAGGTAATCACAAGATAACCTCAGCTTGCAGAACAGGGAACTAGCTTGATTGCTCAAGAAGTCGAGTCTGAGTACATACAGATGAGGCGAAGCACTATAAGTACTAGGTAGGGTCAAGGGTAGTGCGTCATCGTAGCTATGATGTCATGTACTAGGGTAAAGGGGAAACGCGTCATCATACAGGGTTGAGGGTAAGTGCGTCATCGTACAAGGCCTAGGGCCCATCATCAGTAAGCAAGAGGCGGCCTCATGGTTCGCATGAGGCAGTGGGTTAAGGGGAAGACATATAGGGAAAGGAAAAGTAAGGGTACTCAGTCCAGAGCAGTCCAGAATGTAACACATACTACGATGTCATTCCCCGATCCCATTCAACAATCCGATGCCTTCATCGCCTATCTGAGGGCAGAAAATATCGATTTCTGCGTGCGTCTCTTTGAGCGATATCAAGCTAGGCCTCCAGATCTGTCCAATGGGCGATTGGATGAAGCCAATTTGGTCAAGTGGTGCGAGGACATCTGCACCTTACTGGTATGTATCCTTCATTATTTGCTCCCCTAAGCTGATCATTCCACAATATGTACAGGGGAAAGTGTTTTTCATGAGCCGTGCCCAGTCTGAACGCCAGGGGCTATACAGCACCCTCTGTGAGATATGCTCACAGGATGTCGCCGAGGTCGAGAGGCAACTTGAAGCGCAACAGACAGCAGATGCTGCCACTGAGAGGCAACGCGAGGAGGATGCGCGTGCTGCTGCAGAGCTTGAGGCCCAACATGCAGCACAATGAGAGGCAGATGCTGCTAGGAAGCAGCACGAGCAGGAGGAGTTTTCCCGCCTCGAAGCCGAGCGCCTCGAGGTGGAGGCCGAGGTGCAGGAAGCACAGCATCCGATTGCCGAGGATGAGCACGAGCTTGAGGGACTCCTAGACATCCAGATGGAGGTGGCGGAGGATGCAGAGGATGCAGATGATGACAATGACAATGACAACAATGACGACGATGAGGATGATGATGACAACAAGGGTGACACTGACAACGACGACGACAATGACAAGATCGTCGAGACCGTCAATAATGACAACAACAATGGTGATGATGACGATGATGACAACGATGATGACAATACAATGACGACGACGATGACGATGACACCAATGGCCGCAAGTCTCTGCCTGAGCAGCAGGCAGTAAGTAATGTTCCATCTATTCATGTATGTATTCTATGCTCACATCACACAACGATGTTAGCAGCCTTCCAAGAGAAAAGCAAAGGAGGCACTGGAGAAAGAGGCACGCGCAAAGGTTCCACAGATGACGCATCTGACGGTATGTCTCCGATATTTCGAGACTTTGCTCACCATATCTTGTTTTCAGCCTTGCCAACTGTGCGAGCCGAGGCGAGTGGCTTGCGTCGGACCGGTCGGACTCGCCTGCGACCTGTGCTGGAGGCAGCACAAGAGTTGCAGTAATGGTACGTTCATAATATTCTTTTCATCCCCTCACATTATATTCTTATTTAGGTGCCATCGTGATCCGGATGCATCAACGAAGGAGATGCCAGTGTCCGTGGCTCAGTCTGCATCCAGGAAGCGCAAGGCACGCCCCTCCGTCGATGCCCACATAGCCAGGACCATTAGCCGATCCGACAATGAAGCTGGCCCTTCCACGCGGTCTCGCGGAAAGCAGCACGCACCTCTGCAAGCACATCCTCGAATAGGGCATTCGAAGGGGTCGTCATTCCGACACCACACGCCGGACCTCGCGCTTGTCAAGAAGAGCTCAAAGACGGACCTCAGAGACGTCTACCGACGTCTTGGAGACGAACACTCCGCTCTCGCAAGGACATACAAGGAGCGTCTCGGAGATCAACACTCCCTCTTGCGAGGACATACAAGGAGCTGGCCGACAGAATGGACTGATGCTACATGTCATGTGGAGTCACGGACTACATTTTCTTCACATTTTTTTTTACATCTCGTATTGTACATAGCTGAAATGTACAAATAGATCATTACCTGTTAAACTGTTGTGAATTGGTAACAGCTAGCAGTGGTACAAATATTAGCTGCTCCTGATTGCTACATGTTGCATCAGGCATCAGGCATCGGGCATCGGACGTTGGGCGTCAGTTGTCGGATATTGGGCGTTTGGTGTCATGTGTCAGGCGTCAGGCGTTGGATATAAGTGCAGGCTGTGACTCGCCAGAAGAAACGCAGGCACACTACTGGAATGGTACTACGTTAGTGAACCAATCAGTTCAACAATTAGATTATTCAAAGTGAAAAATCTGCAATTTTCAATTATTACTGTATACATCACGACTCATTGAAGACATATCATTGTGAATTCATGGATCACGTCTGACGATGCATAAATACATGTCCACCAGCTGAACAGTCCGACGGAAGCTACACACAATATGGGATTGTAAGGCCACGTTCTGGTGGTCCAGGCGGACAAATATCTACACAGTCCGACAAAGTGTTCAAGGCAGGCGGCACGGTGATAACTCAAATATGGTGCCGTCTGGGCAAGACGGGTACTATCGGACTGTTAAAATGTCTCCATTGGAAGGCAGACCAGTCAGGCACCGGACTCGCTTGGAAAGCAAACATGAAACGCGTGGAACGTATTTTCAACGCCATTCTGGAGCACCCAGACCTGTAAGTCAATTATATTTCTTCATTTGTAGAATTACCACCAACTTGCATAGGCAAGGGGCGAAACGCAGCATCCCGAGTGGGGCAGCGGGCCCAGTGAAGGGAGCATAGTTGGATTTGATTCCGACTTGCGCCACCGCCACCATCAGAACAATATCACTATAGCTCCATTTGCGTATCAATTTGTGTACCATACACAGTTTAGCCTGAGAATGCTATTTCAGACACCTGATCATCGTCTGACTAAATTTGTATTTAAAACCCGACAATAGTTTAAACCACATGTATTATACATAATGTGCTTGAAGGGGAGAGCAATCCAGCATGAGTGGATAGCGTGGAGCGCACAGGTGCACATAGGGGCACCCGGAATGCACCCAGATAGAGTCATCGATAACCAGTAGATGGCGTGTAACCCCCATTATGATCTCTCTACTTTTCCATACTAGTATCCAATTAACTAGTCTGTCGTTGGACTCGTCAGAGTGGGATGGTCTGTAGCACTGTTTCCGTGACCGGGTCACGCTTTTGTGATCGTGATACCGATTATCCAGTTTGTCGATAGATTCATCGGCCATGTCAAATGAATGTGTTGTCGCAATCAACCACCCCTTCCTGCAGCAAGGTCTCTGCCAATAATGTTGGCATTTCTAGTAAAATACAAGATGTGGCATCGGACATGGATGCCGTGAAACTATGTGTCACAGACTCTATAGACTCCACACATGCACATGGATCAGCCGCAGTGTGAGAACCAGAACGGAGCGCTGACGTGAAAGGCCGTCACTACGCATTTGGTTCATTCTTTTTTTTGTTCAACGTTCTGTAATGGCTTTCCCCAACCCAACTGAGGCACCAACCGCTTTCATCGAATATCTGGAGGCGGCCAATCTCGATTTCTGTGTCACGCTCTTTAAGCACCTTCAGAACAAGCCCCCTGTCGCGTCCAATGCCCGATTGGACGAAACCAGTGCTAGGGATTGGATTGAGGGCATGTTCCTTTTATATGTGCGTTGTTTTTTCTTCATTCGCTCCCTCATGCTGAGTACAGAACCACATTCACAGGGCAGGCTGGGTCTCTTAGTGGACACCCAGCCTGAGCACCAGAGCGTCCTTTGCACACTTAAGGACCTCTGTTCCCAGGCGACTGCCGAGGTCGAGGCCAGATTGAAGACCCAAAAGGAAGCGGACACTGCCGCCCAGAAGGAGCGAGACGATGCGGAACGTGCTAGGTTGGAGAAAAAGCGCCTTCTTGCCGACCAAGCGGAGTGGGACCAGTCCGAGGCGCGTCGCAAAGTGGAAGAAGGCAAGAAGGCGATGGAGGATGCAACGCGTGACCTCGCTGCGAAGAAAAAGGCCTTTGAGGACGCACAGAAGGCCATCGCAGCAAATCTCGGAAACCTGAAGGAGGCAATAGCATCCAGCGCTGGAGGTGGCAGTGAAGACGACAACGACGACGAGGACGAGGGGACAGAATCCCCTCCAGAACAGCAGGCGGTACGCAGTTAACTTCAATCTTTTATTTCCATGCTCACATCAGGCAACATCATTAGGGGGAGAAACTCACAAAGCGGCAGCTGGACCAGCAGGCACGTCGAAAGATGCAGCAAGTTGTCCATGCAAATGTATGTCTTCTATTGTATTGAGGTACTTATTGCTCACTATCTTTTTTTTTGATAGCCATGTCAACTATGCATGCAGAAGGGGGTGACCAAATGCGTCGGACCCGTCGGCCAGGCATGCGACCGTTGTTGGACGCAGAAGAAGGCCTGCAACAACGGTAAGTCGATACAATTCTATTAGTTATCTGACGTTTCAATTCTATTAGGTCGCAATCGCGCTCACAAGGTAGTTGTGAAGGAGGAGCCACAATCCCCGGCCCAGCCCGCGCCCAGGAAGCGTAAGGCGCGTCCTTCAGTCGATGCGGGCACGCTCTCAACCCGCGACCATCTCGAGGATGATGTCGGCAGCTCTACGCAGTCCGTCGGAAAGCGCACAAAAATCTCTGCAAGCACGTCAAATGTGCGATTCGATGGCGTCATCATCCCGGCCCCGAAACCGAGCGCCAGTCCACGGCGTCGCCAAGATGCCGAAGAAGGACGTGGTAGGGGCGCTCCGACATTTCGAAGATATTCTCGCTGTCGCATCGAGGGCTGCCAGTGATTTGGCGGACACGATGGAGTGAAATTACTGTGGACATTGTATATCGAGCGTGGACTAATCACTTACTTATATAATATTCTTTCCATACATAAATAGCATGTACATAAAAAAAGAATAATAGTAAAAGTATACATCCCATTGCTGTGTTATTGCGAGCGGGCATTGGGGATGGGTGGGGGTCATGACCTGCACACCAATGAAATTGGACCGTGTTGACGAACCAATTGGTTCAATCATTTAAAGTCCGAAGTCTGAAATTTGCAATTTGCAATTATTGCCATACCTTGTGCGTCGGATTCAGGGTAGCATTTAGTCGGAATGAGCGTTCTCCATTGCATTTAAAAATAGGACTGGAGAATCAGATGCAAAAAGATTTATGAATAAAATATTGTCTGTTCATTGTGATAACTTAGTATATTCATCCTTAATGCAATGAGGCCGACACAGAACAGTGGTTTCGCTGTCAGGTGGACCAGTATTTATAGACAGTGAATATTTGGTATATGTTCGCCTGAGCTGATCAAGCAGACATGTAATATTTATTGGTTGGTCAGGTGGACTAATTCATATACTGACTGAATACCCAGTTTGTGTCTGCCAGAGCCAACCACAGTGATATATAATATTTGTTGGGCTGTCAGGCGGACTAATACATACACTGGCTGAATATCCAGCATATGTCTGCCTGATCCGACCAGACTGACACAAAGTATTGGTTGTGTTGCCAAACGGACTAATATCTACACTAACACAATATCTGGTATTTGTCCGCCTGATCCAATTCGATCAAAACAGAATATTTGTTGGTGAGCTGTCAGGCGGACAAGTATCGACACTGACTGAATATATGATAGATGCCTAATCCGACCAGACTGTTAGGAAACATTGGTTGTGATGTCAGCCTAACCAATATCTACACTAAATGAATGAATATTCATCCATTGTCCGCCTGATCTGACCAGACGCTCAGGCAATATTGGTTGGGATGTCGGCCTAACCAATATCTATACAAAATGAATATTCAGTCAGTGTCCGCATAATCCGACCAGACGCTCAGGCAATATTGGTTGAGATGGCAGCCTAACCAATATCTATGCCCAATGAATATCCATTCAGTGTCCGCCTAATCCGACCAGACTCTCAGGCAATATTGGTTGAGCTGTCAGCCTAACCAATTTCTACACACAGTGAATATTCATTCAGTGTCCGCCTAATCTGACCAGACGCTCAGGTAATATTGGTTGGGATGTCAGCCTAACCTATATCGACACCCAATGAATATTCATTCAGTGTCCACCTAATCTGACCAGATGCTCAGGCAATATTTGTTGAGATGTCAGCCTAACCAATATCTACACCCAGTGAATATTCATTCAGTGTCCACCTAATTCGACCAGATGCTCAGGCAATATTGGTTGGGATGTCAGCATAACCTATATCTACACCCAATGAATATTCATTCAGTGTCCACCTAATCTGACCAGACGCTCAGGCAATATTGGTTGAGATGTCAGCCTAACCAATATCTACACCCAGTGAATATTCATTCAGTGTCCACCTGATCCGACCAGATGCTCAGGCAATATTTGTTGAGATGTCAGCATAACCAATATCTACACCCAGTGAATGTTTATTCAGTGTCCGCCTAATCTGACTAGACACTCAGGCAGTATTGGTTGGGATGTCAGCATAACCTATATCTACACAGAATGAATATTCATTCAGTGTTCATCTAATCCGACCAGACACTCAGGCAATATTGGTTGAGATGTCAGCCTAACCAATATCTACACCCAGTGAATATTCATTTAGTGTCCACCTGATCCAACCAGATGCTCAGGCAATATTTGTTGAGATGTCAGCCTAACCAATATCTACACCCAGTGAATATTTATTCAGTGTCCGCCTAATCTGACTAGACACTCAGGCAGTATTGGTTGGGATGTCAGCATAACCAATATCTACACAGAATGAATATTCATTCAGTGTCCACCTAATCCGACCAGATGCTCAGGCAATATTGGTTGAGATGTCAGCCTAACCAATATCTACACCCAGTGAATATTCATTCAGTGTCCGCCTAATCTGACTAGACACTCAGGCAGTATTGGTTGGGATGTCAGCCTAACCTATATCTACACAGAATGAATATTCATTCAGTGTCCACCTAATCCGACCAGACCATCAGGCAATAGTGGTTGGGATGTCAGCCTGACCAATATCTACACACAGTGAATATTCATTCAGTGTCTGCCTAATTAGACCAGACCATCAGGCAATATTGGTTGGGATGTCAGTCTAACCAATATCTACACCCAGTGAATATTCATTCAGTGTCCGCCTAATCTAACTAGACGCTCAGGAAGTATTGGTTGGGATGTCAGCCTAACCTACATCTACACATAATGAATATTCATTCAGTGTCCGCCTAATCCGACCAGACCATCAGGCAATAGTGGTTGGGATGTCAGCCTAACCAATATCTACACACAGTGAATATTCATCCAGTGTCTGCCTGATCCAACCAGATGCTCACGCAATATTTGCTGAGATGTCAGCCTAACCAATATCTCCACAAAATGAATATTCAGTCAGTGTCCGCCTAATCCGACCAGAGCATCAGGCAATATTGGTTGAGATGTCAGCCTAACCAATATCTACACCCAGTCAATATCCAGTCAGTGTCCGCCTAGTCTGATTAGATGCTCAGGCAATATTGGTTTGGATGTCAGCCTAACCTATATCTACACCCAGTGTATATTCAGTCAGTGGCCAACATTGGTTGTGCTGTCAGGCGGATAGATTCCTACGCCCAGTAAATGTGATAGATAACAATCCGCCGATTAAATGCAGTCAGATACCCAATATCCATTGACGGACAGCCAGATAATCTATTAGTAAGCATCGGACACGTTGCAAACATGTATTCAATATCATTCCGCCGATCTGTAAAATACATATACTATCTGAAATCTGGCGGACGTCCGCTGGGACATCTTAGACAATATAATGTCACTATATTAACTATGTTTCTATCGGATATTCGGACTGAATGGTGTGGCCTATGTCAAAGGATGCATGACATGCCAGTCTACCAAACCAAACACTGTGCGCCCACGACCACCTATCATGCCCATAGGCACCGAGCAGAATGCGGTCCCATTCCACACCATCAGCTGGGACTTAATCACAGATCTCCCCATTTTGGAAGGGCACGATGCTATTCTAACGATCGTTGATCATGGGTGTTCAAAAGCAGCAATCTTCCTGCCCTGTTTGAAGACTATTGATGCACTTGGAGTGGCGCGACTCTATGCCAAACGTGTCTTTCCATTCTATGGTGTACCAAAGCACGTTATCTCAGACCGGGACCCAAGGTTCACGGCAGCGGTGATGAAGGAACTATGCGCACTGTTGGGGGTAACGCAGAATATCAGTACGGCATTCCATCCCCAGACAGATGGGCAATCAGAGCGCACAAACCAGCGCGTGGAACAATACCTCAGGATTTATGGCAATACTGAGCAAAACAACTGGGCACAATTGCTACCCCTGGCCCAGTTTGTGCACAACACTTGGACGAATGAAACAACTGGGCGGACACCCTATGAGCTACTCATAGGCCACATGCCAACAATACAAATAACCGATCACCAGACCAAGGTACCAGCGCTCGAAGAACGAAAAGGGTGGCTAGAGTGGACACGCACTTATGCCACCGCTGCGATCAAGAATGCACAGCGTTTGATCATACAGCACTCAGAAAGAAGGAAGGGACAAAGACATTTCAAAGAACATAATGTAAATGACCTAGTATGGCTTGAAGGAAGCAACCTGTGCCTATCACACCCAATCACAAAACTGGCACCCAAAAGATATGGACCATTTAGGATCACTGACGTCATATCGCCTATAGTATACCGATTGGAATTGCCTGGACACTGGAAGATTCACAATGTCTTCCATGTTTCATTGCTTACACCATACAAAGAAACTGCTGAGCATGGACAGAACTTCCCACAGCCAGCGCCGGAACTGATTGAAGGAGAAGAAGAATACAAATTGAACGCATTGTGAACTCAAAGCATGTAGGACAGTGGAAGAAACTGAAATACCTTCTTGTTATGGCTCGACGGGCCGTGAGCACGACTTGTGCAACTAAGGTGTGGGCAAGAGTGAACATGTGCGAGGCAATGAGCACGTGGTCCTGAGCGTGACACTTCCGGTGGTCACGTCGATGCGAGAGTGAAGCTAAGTTCCTTGGAGTAGAGCGAGCACATGACTAGTGCGAAGAGCTCAGAGCTAAGTCATTGCAGCCAACTTAGAGGGGCGTGAGAGCGAAGCAGGGCCTTGCTGAGCGATGAACATGAAAGGCGACTTGAAGCGGCAAGTTCAAGTGAAGAAGGCAGCTTAGAGCGGCAAGCTCAAGTGAGGAGGCTAAGACAATTGAATTGAATGAAGTCAAGCTTAAGGCTCGACTGTACACAAAGTGCGGCCCTTATATAGGCCCATACAGGAGGATCATGTGCTACCATGCTACCGAGTCACAACGAGGGTAGTGGAGTAGTCCGCTAAGTATAGTACCGGCTCCACCGACTACTGCGGAGCGGGGTGAGTCAGAGTCGAGTCAGTGCTAAGTATAGTACGTGCTCCACAGCACGGTGGAGCGTGGCGAGTCAGCTATCAAGTCAGGGTCTAGAACGCGAGACTGGGCACAGGCTAGGCATCATAAGAAAAGAAAGAGACGGTCCGTACAGTCCATAGGTGAGATCGTAACAGTACGCCCTCCCCTAAGGGACAGCTGCCACGCTGTTAGTCTGAGGTGGCAGGCTCACCGGATAAGGCTTGTCCGGCATTGTTGGTGTCGGGGGAGGACTCGGGGCAGGCGCGCTTGCATCGAAGGGCGTGGATGGCGGCGTGTTCGCGGACAGGCAAGGGGTGTGCGTTCATGAAGTGGACATGCGGCGGCACATGGACAGGGAGGGTGGAGACCATGTCGGTCTGGTGAGTCGCAGGGCATCCCCACATAAAGTAAGACATGGAGGGGAGGATGGGGCGCTCCAAGATTTGGTCCAGCTTCGGGCCAATGCACGACATAACCGCAGCCTCATAGAGGTGTACCTTGATGCCGCGCAACTCGTCTCTGAGTTTGTGGCGGCAGCGGACCAAGTCAGCGTCCCTCTGCAGTTGGAGGGCGGTATACTCGACGTGACGCTCCAGAGTGGTCAGCAAGTGGTGGTATTCTTGCTCGATCTGGAAGTGGAGTTTGCGCACCACCGTGTGGTACCTGTGGATTTCAGCGACAACTCCCTGGTCACTGAGGTCATCGACGAGCCTGTTGACATGGCGGCGAAACTGGTGGCTGCCCTCCAGGGCGAAGAGGTCCCAGTCGTCTACAGCTGGGAGGTGAGCGTCGGGGCATGGCTTAGCATGGAGGGGCTCAGCGAATATATGGGACGTCGGCGTCAGATGTCCCAGGACGAGTGGCTCATCGAGGTGGGGCAGGTGGGCGTAGTACGTGGCGGGGACTAGTCGATTGTTGTGATCAGGGACAAGGATAACGTTCTGTTCACCTGGATTGTTGACAAGTCGATTCCATCGCAGGAAATAACCATTGTAGCCGAGCGTGTCGTCCGGCTGACCGTGGCCTGGATTCCCTCAGGCACTGTGGGCGCGTGGAGTTGTGGTGCGGGGCTCTCTTCCTTGATTGGTGTGGGCGGCGGCGACGTCTGCATAGCTATGGAGGATAGGAGGGGCTGGGAGCCGCGTCGGAAGCGTGGCGGGCATTCTGGTGGCAGCGACGTTTGGCAGCTGCAGAAGCTGGAAGGCGCTGGCAAGGTCATCGTCCGTACCTCGTCTAATGGATGTGGAAATAGCGGGGGCATTGACCCCAGTCGGCGAAGTGGGGGCATGGGAGTTGGCGGTTGCTGTGTCGCTGCTTGAGACGGGGGAGGCGCTCCAGGTGGCGTGGCCGTCGTCCATCTTAATGGGGGTGTTGCAGACTCCACAGAAATTATCGGCAGAGAGGGGGTGGTCAAACTTGGTGCAGCTGTGGAGGTCAGGGAGCGGAGAAGCTCGCTCAGGAACTGGTCTGCCTGTTCTTCGATTGTTGGTGGTCCA
>WTXC01000434.1:0-13728 GCA_022496195.1 Lactifluus subvellereus | reverse complement strand
AGGTCCAGAAAATTGCGCAACTAAAATGTATGGTAAATTCGCTGATCCTCAGGATCTGAAGGTCACTCACTGTGTACTCAGACATGGTCGAAATGCAAGTAGATGATTAGATGATTAAAAGAAAATGTGAGGGCGGTGAACTACTTGCAACGTGGGTGTGGAGCTCACCATATCTCAGCCGATTTGCATCATGGCCAGCCAAGGGCACATATTTTACGTACTGGGCTCACCTAGATCATGCCTTGGCATGAGGCATCACTGAGAGTGACCTCCAACAGGAGAAGCGTGCGCCGAGCCTCGCTCACAGGTCGCACCGATGCGCCACCCATCGCGCACTCGTAACCTGATATAAGTGAGAAGGTATAACACGTACTGAACGTCACCGAAGGCAGGCAAAGCCTTCCTACCATCTCCAAGTTCTTGCTCCATCGCACGCATCGAAGAGGTGATAACGTGGTGTTGGTCGCGCTTCTGCACCTGTGATGGCATGGTCGATGTGCCACCGCTCTTGCCCCATACCCCTCTGGGCGGCAATTGCAAGAAGTTGAGTGCGACCGAAAGTCAGCACAAACGGGGTGTCCCTCTGCTCGGGCACCAGCTACGCTCTGCGCCGTGCCCAACAGCTTCCGGCGCAGGCAACAGGTGCATGGTGGGATCTATCCACCAGAGGCAGCTGCGCATATGTGCCTACAGAGGGCAATGGCAGAGGGTGGTGGCAGGCTCGCTAACCACCACGGGTTGTCCTTGCCTCGTTAAGATGAGAGAGCTCACTCTCTCGGCACTATTCATGGGGGTCAGGGGTCACGTAGAATAGCCTTATAGTGGCGTGCTATGATATATGCCTGACGCAATTACGTCGGAGTTACCAGGGTATCCCTACACCGCAACTGCGAATTAGAGCACAAAGGGCCATGGTGGGTCGCTCACGCAGCCACCGAGGCAACGACCAGGCTTGAGGCGAAAGATCCGGCTTGCAGCGGCGCGGTCGATGTGCTGCCACTCTTGCCCCATGCCTCTCGGTCACTGCCGAGCCAAGTCCGCCGTGCCCTCCTGCGACGGCTGATCGCCCGAGAGGGGGGTCGGAGGGCAGTAGTAGACGCTGTAAGGTGGGAGCGCCCGCTGCGCTCGAAACGAGCACTTCTGGGCACCTGCCACACCTAAACTGAGCCTATCTAATCTGCTTGCACTGCTTCCTCCCCAACTCGTCCACGCGCCTATCGCCCCCTGCATGAAGCCCCATCCGGACTCGTCCCTGTGCCGCCGATACCAAATCCCTTCCCCGACGATCCCCTTTGCACCTAGGTTCTCATTTCTATTGCTTTATTTTCAAGTCTCAATCTACTCTACCTTGCCTACCCGCTCTCCCTGCCTCATTACTGACTTTCCTCTTGTTCTGCATGCGTCCTAAACTTGTATATGACAGTACCCGCTCGTTCTGCTTCTTGGCATCTCCTTTCCCCTTTGTTACAGATGACTTACCTCGCCGTGTGTGCAGGGTCTCCTGCTGTCACCATCGTTTCACATCCCTGATCCTTACTGCTTTCTGATGACTGGTAGACTAACTTGTTCAGACTCATGTAGACACTCGCGCTCTATATAAACCCCCAAAAAGGCCTCCTAGTGAGGTCAGCTCTCGCATTGGAGCCATTCCCCCATTCTTCTCCTTCACGCATGCCGTGTGAAGTTCTCCCTAGTCTCCTCAACTCAACTTTCGCCTTGCCTAGTTTCTGGACGTTGAACCGAGCCGCCACGCCGTCATACATCTCGAAGTCTTCGCTTTGAGAAGTCGATCTTGTCTCCTTAAACCATCAGATAACAACCTTGTCGACGCGGCCGGTTCGCACTCACCTCAGTGGCTGTGACTTCATCCCTTGTTATCTAACCCTTGTTTCATCGAACTCACGTGGCACGGGAACTCATGCGCTACAAAATTGGCTGCCCCAGTGAGGCGGAATTGGTTTGATTCCTCCTTCAACCCCCTTCAAAATCTTAAAAGACATTCCCCTGTCTTTGGTTGCTTTGGGCAACCGTCCGAATGAGTAGCAGCCTGCCTCCACGAGATCAGTTAGGCAGGTACACCAGTAAAAACCCTACACTCACCCGACCTGTGTCACCCAACGCAGTGGACTCCCCAGACATTCCTGGAGCCCTGCCTAGCTCGCTGAGCCCTCCTTCACTCAGAGAACTATCTGCTCTTCCAGATGACACTCCTCTGCCTCACTCTCGTCTCAGACGCGCCTACTCTAGAGCCTTCGATGCTTCACCTGCTTCGTCTTCCATCCCCTTCTCAGCGCTCATCTCACGCATAGGCACCAGCTCTGACTCACCTTCATCCGACCACACTCAGCCACTGGAACACCCAGAGACTCTTCCTCCCTTCGAGCTTGAGCCTGAGTGTCCCTTGTCACCAGACTCACCACCGGACCACAGCAGGCAACACCCCGATCTAGATGACACCATACCAGGAGGGGAATTCCTTCTCCCAGCTGTCTACGTCGAACCTCCTACATCCTCAGTCAGCAGCGCTCAGATACAACACTTACCCTTCCGCACCACAATCTTCAAACCGCACACTCCACCACCGCCACCACCTCCTAGACCTAGCTCTGCCCCATACGCACCTCAGCTTCAGCCTCAGCCCACCTCGTTGACCCTGGCAACAATGGCCAACCAAATGGGACCTGCTGCTATGCCACCCCCTCGCTCGAACCACGCTCCCTACTTCTCAGGGCGACTTGAGGACCCTATCAATGACTTCCTGAGGGAATACGAAGTGGTCGCAAGCGGCAATGGGCTGACCAACAGAGAAAAGGTAGAAATGGTCATCAGATATGTCGCCACATCTCAGCACGACTTCTGGAAATCGATGGAGGGCTACCAAACTGCTGACTGGAATGAGCTATGCCGAGAGCTGAGGAAAACCTATGTGGACACCTCCACCCATGGGCGATTCTCGAGGCAAAAACTGTTTGAGTTTGTCAATCACTCAACCAAATCCCGCATGAAGGAGGAAGATGATGTCGTACAGTATTACTGACAGTTCTCATTCTTGAGCAAGCCCCTCCTAGACTCCAGCCGCATGATCAGTGGAGAACGCGACACGATGTTCTGGTATGGCTTTCACCCTGAAGATCGAACTGCCATGTGGGCTAGACTTATTGTGAAGCATCCGGAACAACCTGATGGCAAAGCGTTCTATTATGAAGATGTCCTTAAGGTGGCTAGGGCCATGTTCTCAGGTGACCACTGGTCCCTCTTCCAGGTACCAGACCAGCAGGATCCCTACACTAACACCAGAAGGCGTGGAGCAGACCGGAGCCTTGAGCGATGGTTTGGACCCAAAGACAAAGACCCCCGAGGGCCGGATCGCGACCAGCGTGCCCCTGAGCGCAAGCGCGAACCCCCTATCCCTGAGTACCTACCGCGGGAAACTGCCAGGTACCAAGAAGCCGAAGAACCCATGTTTCCCGAATCCCGAGCTAGAGAAAGCTTGGGACGGCGAGAAGTCGATGCACCACGCGCCTTCACCCCCCAGGTTGAGACAAAAACTGTCCGCTTCAAAGATCCCTTGCATGCAGATGAAGGCCGCGAGATCGAGGATCTAGTAAACCAAATGCATAGTATGTCAGTTCGTGATTGAGCATATGCTGCGTTATATGCCCGATGTTCTCACCAATTCCCCAATGCTGTGAGGGACTTACCCAAGCCCGAGTTTGGCCAAAGCACCCCCTCCGCCCCCACGTACTCCTATCAGACACCACCGGCACCACCGCAGCCCTCCAGACAAACTTGGAATGCACCTCCCCCAGATCCTGCACGTGCACAGCCTTCCTCCACCTCCAACAATTCTGCTTCCTTCTTCCGCACACGCCCTCGTGTTCAAGTGGATGGTTGTGCCTTCTGCACGAAACAAGGTCACCGCCTCAGAGAGTGTGTCACCGCTGAAGAGTATGTTAACACAGGATGCGCCATCATTGATAACAACCGGCTTGCCTTACCTAATGGCCAACCCGTCCCCAACGATGGCACAGGACGAGGCATCCAGAAAAGTATCAATATTTGGATTGCTGCACAAGTCCCCTCGCCACCTACTGCCCAGAGCAATGTTGCCTTCACACGCGACCCACCACTTTTGCAGGCACCTGGGATCATGACCAGCTGCATAGAAGAGGTTGTGGAAACTCATATATTTCAGATTGCTGAGGCCCAGTCACTGAGTGAGGAGTCCGAAGGCGTAGGCTTGGACATCTTCGAGGTCTTCGCTGCGGAGAAAAAGACCAGAGCCCCCAAAGCCCCTGAACTAGTCCGCCCCGCTACCGAAATGAGGCCCCCTGCCACTAGTTCCCACACTCCGCGACCTGGCCCCCAGTACCGGTACCAAGCAAGTGCCGAGGACCAGCTCCTCATCTCTGAGCTACGGACATGGCTAATGGAAGGGAAGTTGACTCAGACCACCCCTGCCCACATTCTGGCTGCCAGTCTGACCATCCGCAAAGACCTAGTTGACAAGCTTAAGGTGCGCCGCATCGAGGCTAACATATTCGAAGAGGCACACCACGGGGAGACAGACTCCAATCCAGATTGGGATGACACAGCCCCACCTCTCTCAGTCTTTCACGCCACATCTTGGCGCGAGCCCGCATTTGCACTCCCCCTCCAAGAAATAGACATCTTAGTCAACTCCACTGCTACTGAGCCAGGCATCCTCGACCCTGGATCCCAGATCGTTGTGATCCGGCGTGACTTAGCACTGGAAGTCGGCGCATACATCAACGACGGCCGCCTGCTTGAAATGGAAGGCGCCAACGGGGCCATTAGCTGGACCCTTGGCTGTGCAGAGTACCTAACCATGAAAGTAGGCGGAGTACCATTCAAAATTCACGCGCACGTCGTAGAGAAGGCCCCCTTTCGCTTGCTTCTCGGGCGACCCTTCCAGAACGTTCTCTTGAGCCGACTAGAGGATCTCCCCAGCGGAGGAGTTGAGGTATCAATCCTAGATCCTTCTGACCCCACGCGCAGAGTATACATCCCCGCTCGGCCACGCAAAACGCAGGTTGGCAGCTTCAAAATCTTGTCGACTATCTGTCATCCCCCTAGCAATCCTCTCCTGCGTGCACCCCACGCTCTCCTCCATTTCCCTCTCCTTCCCTCTCCTGACACCACAACCCTATCCCTCGCTTACAAAAAGAGCGCCAAGAAAGTGCGACCTGTACCGGCATCACTTCCCGAAGATTTTCGTATCATCCGACGCATCCCTGTTGACCCCCTCCTCTCTCTTCTACCTCTGCCGACACACCCTCCTGAATTCACACCCGGAACACGTCTCACTCAAGAGCGACTGGACGCCCTCGATCTCAACCAGAAGGACTTCCTCTGGGCAGAGGAGCTCAAGCTCCTACACCACGTCCTCAAGCTCAACGAACTCGGTCTAGCCTGGACCGAAGCGGAGAAGGGCAGGTTTAGCGATGAGTACTTCTCACCTGTCAAAATCCCTGTCATCGAGCATATACCATGGGCTCACAAAAACATCCCCATTCCCTCCGGAATCTTGAGCGAAGTCATCCAGATCTTCAAAGACAAATTTGCAGCTGGCGTGTACGAGCACTCAGACGCATCATATCGATCGCGTTGGTTCTGCGTCAAAAAGAAGAGCGGTGCGCTGCGCCTTGTCCACGACTTACAGCCCCTCAATGCGATCACCATCCGGAACTCCGGAGTCCCTCCCCTCGCTGACCAAGTTATAGAAGCGATGGCTGGACGCGCGTGTTACAGCATGCTCGATCTGTTCGTGGGATACGACCACCGAACACTTGACATCGCCTCACGCGATTTTACCACCATTCAGTCCCCTATCGGCGCTGCTAGGCTAACCTGTTTGCCACAGGGATGGACTAACGCCGGGGCGATATTCCATGAGGACGTCACTTTCATCCTCAAGCCCGAGATCCCGGACACCGCCTGGCCGTTCATCGACGACTGCAGCATTAAGGGTCCCCCAACGCGCTACGAAACCAACGATGGCGGATTCGAAACCATCCCTGAAAACCCCGCCATTCGGAAGTTTGTGTGGCAACACCTCAACGACGTCCACCGCATTCTCCATCGACTCAGCTGTGCTGGCGCCACCGTTTCAGCAAAGAAGTTATTCATTGCCGTACCCGAGGTCGTCATACTAGGGCACAAGTGCAACTATGAAGGCCGCGTCCCCGATGACTCCAAAATTGCAAGGATCCGGGACTGGCCACCCTGCAAAAACCTCTCCGACATCCGTGCGTTCCTCGGCACCACGGGATACATGCGTATTTGGATTCAAAACTATTCCTCTATTGCTCGCCCCCTTGTTGACCTCACGCGCAAGGGACAACCTTTCAGCTGGCTCGAACCACACGAAGTAGCCATGCAGACCCTAAAAGACACTATCATACACTCCCCCGCTCTTATCTCCATAGACTACACTTCTGACCGTACAGTTTATCTGGCAGTCGATTCCTCATACCGTGGTGTGGGATGGATCCTCGCACAGGATTGCCCCGACAAGCGCCGCCGCCCAGCTCGCTTCGGCTCCATATCATGGAACGAACGCGAATCACGGTATTCCCAGTCAAAAATCGAACTTTACGGCCTCTTCCGTGCCTTATGCGCCCTTCAACTCTACCTAGTCGGCATCCAGAACCTTGTAGTTGAGATGGATGCCCAGTACATCAGAGGTATGCTCAATAACCCAGATGTCCAACCTAACGCTACGATCAATTGCTGGATTGCCGTGATTTTACTTTTCGACTTCAAACTCATCCATGTTCCTGCGGAGAAGCACAAGGGACCTGACGGCCTCTCCCAACGCGAGCCAGCGGACGGAGAAGAGGAGGATGACGGTAACGATGATCCCGAAGACTGGATCGATCAAGTCTTATCCTTAGGAGTATGGGTAGTAAGCTGGCTCAACCAACAGACAACCAACACAGAGAACACCCCGACTCAGCCGCTTGACTTGGTCGCAGTAAACAACGATGACGCCGACCTGTTCCCACCTAGTGACAAAGCCACCAAAGCTGACGACGAGCTGGCACTCATACACCGCTACCTGACTTCTTGGCAGCAGCCCCAGAACCTGGAAGGCGATGCCCTCCCCCGGTTCCTCAGCAAAGCGAAGCGGTTCCTTGCCATGAACGGCCGACTCTGGTGTCGACAAATCAACGGACGACATCAGCTGTACGCCACTCCGCCCCAACGCCTCGCCCTCGTCCGTGACGCCCACGACAAGTTAGGGCACAAAGGTTTTTATTCTACGCGTCGCACCCTCCTCGACCGTTTCTGGTGGCCCTCCCTCGAGCACGACATCAAATGGTATGTCGAGACGTGTCACCAATGCCAGCTACGCCAGACGACCAAAATCATCATTCCTCCCACCGTTGCCGCTCCTGCACCCCTGTTCTGCAAAGCTTACATCGACACCATGTTCATGCCACTTGTCACCGGATTTGATACATCGCGCAGGCCTGTTGCTCACTCACCACCTGGCCTGAATGGCGCGCCCTCCGCGTTGAAACTGGCCGCACCCTTGGCGCCTTCATATTCGAGGAGATCTTATGCCGATGGGGCGCAGTTGAGGAGATCGTCACGGACAACAGTACAGCGTACGTGGCCACACTGGATTGGTTAGCCAGCAGGTATGGGATCCATCACATCCGTATTTCCACTTACAACTCTCGGGCAAACGGCATCGTCGAGCGACAACACCGGACGATTCGGGACTCCCTCGTCAAAGCATGCGACGGCGACGCTTCTAAGTGGCCAGCACGCACGCCCCTTGTCTTCTGGGCTGACCGCGCAACCACTCGCAAATCCACCGGCCTGTCGCCCTTTTACATGGCGCACGGTGTCGAGCCAATTCTACCCTTCGACATTACGCTCGCCACCTTCCTCGTCCCCGACCTCGTCACACCACTTTCGACTGGCGACCTCATCGCCATCCACGCCCGGCAGCTCGAGAAGCGACCAGATGACCTTGCTGCAATCCACGATCGCATCCTCAAAACTCATTACGCCTCGGCCCAGCAGTTTGAGCGGCAACATGAGAACACCCTCTCCACCCTTGTCTTCAAGCCAGGAGACCTTGTTCTGGTGCGCAACTCAGGATCGGCATCGGACATCGGCCACAAGTCGAAGCCCCGATATTTCGGACCTATGCTCGTGGTACGACGGACCCGCAACGGCGCATACCGCCTTGCAGAACTGGACAGTGCAGTGTCGAGATTACGCTACGCCGCATTTCGACTCGTCCCTTATTTTGCACGCTCATGAGCCTCCATCCCAGTCACACGCGTTTTAGACTGCGATGACCTTGCTGCGGTCATTGCAGACGACTCTCCCCACAGCGCAGCAGATGGCAATGATGAACTTGACCGGGGACGGTCAAGATTTTGACCCCCCGGGAGGTGTAAGGTGGGAGCGCCCGCTGCGCTCGAAACGAGCACTTCTGGGCACCTGCCACACCTAAACTGAGCCTATCTAATCTGCTTGCACTGCTTCCTCCCCAACTCGTCCACGCGCCTATCGCCCCCTGCATGAAGCCCCATCCGGACTCGTCCCTGTGCCACCGATACCAAATCCCTTCCCCGACGATCCCCTTTGCACCTAGGTTCTCATTTCTATTGCTTTATTTTCAAGTCTCAATCTACTCTACCTTGCCTACCCGCTCTCCCTGCCTCATTACTGACTTTCCTCTTGTTCTGCATGCGTCCTAAACTTGTATATGACAGTACCCGCTCGTTCTGCTTCTTGGCATCTCCTTTCCCCTTTGTTACAGATGACTTACCTTGCCGTGTGTGCAGGGTCTCCTGCTGTCACCATCGTTTCACATCCCTGATCCTTACTGCTTTCTGATGACTGGTAGACTAACTTGTTCAGACTCGTGTAGACACTCGCGCTCTATATAAACCCCCAAAAAGGCCTCCTAGTGAGGTCAGCTCTCGCATTGGAGCCATTCCCCCATTCTTCTCCTTCACGCGTGCTGTGTGAAGTTCTCCCTAGTCTCCTCAACTCAACTTTCACCTTGCCTAGTTTCTGGACGTTGAACCGAGCCGCCACGCCGTCATACATCTCGAAGTCTTCGCTTTGAGAAGTCGATCTTGTCTCCTTAAACCATCAGATAACAACCTTGTCGACGCGGCCGGTTCGCACTCACCTCAGTGGCTGTGACTTCATCCCTTGTTATCTAACCCTTGTTTCATCGAACTCACGTGGCGCGGGAACTCACGCGCTACAACGCAATTGGCACGAATGGGGTGTCCTCTCTGCTTGGGCACCAGCTACGCTCTGCGCTGTGCCCAACAGCTTCTGGCGCAGGCAACGGGTGCGTGGTGGGATCCAACCACCAGAGGCAGCCGCGCATATGTACCTACAGAGGGCGTCGGCAGAGAGGGCTCCACGTGCCGGGGGCGACTGGCAGCGGTCATGCGGTAGCTCGCACGGCCACCGAGGTGAAGAACGGGACTTGCCGTCGGCTTACCGGATGTGCCAACGCAGTCGGAATACCATCGCTCTTCCCCCAACCCTGTTTCCCCTGCTCCCTCCTGGCCAGACCACTGGCCCTCCGCAACAGCGAGGTCATGGTAAGGCGGGTGGTGGGCGGGCGGACACAAACGGAAGAGGGTTGCGACCGCATCGGCGGTCTGCACGAACGGGGTGTCCTCTCTGCTCGGGCACCAGCTACGCACTACACCGTGCCCAACAGCTTCTGGCGCAGGCTACAGGTGCATAGTGGGCTCAAACCACCAGCGGCATGCTGCGCATATGTGCCTACAGAGGGCGTCGGCAGAGGAGGCTTCGCGCTGGGTCGCAGTGATCGGGCCTGGGGCCCAGGGATGGGGCAGCATTCTAGCATCACCAGCCAATGTCGTGCCTGTTCTCGGCATGACAAGGGCACTAACTTATTATTAATTTAGTCTCTTACCATTGTTTACTCTGGTTTCTTAATATATTATTTTATGTATATCTAAGTTAAATTTTTCTAAGACTACGCTGAAGGACGGAGGTTGTTGAGAGTGAGAGTGAGGAAGAGGAAGAAAAGAGGTGTTCGGATGTTTCCGAAGAATACTTAAACCTGACCACTCCCCTCCCATCTCTGAGGTAGGCACGTGCCATGGGGATTGGGACCGCTCGGTTGCCGGACTCTCTGGTTGCCGGACCGGTCTCAGAGGGCAGTCCGATATCCCATGGCACATGCCTACCTCAGAGACGGGAGGGGAGTGGCTGACTATGTATACTGTCGATCACGGGATCGCGTTTTTCTTTTCCCCTCCACCACATCCCTTTGTCGAAGGTAGCAGAACATTAGAATAATCTGTGAACCCCACATAATTAAGATACATAGAGAACGCGGACTAGACGACGCGTAAAACAACGTGAATAAGCCACGAGAATCGATTAAAAGCAAGTAATTGGCCTGCCACGACCGTAATGGAGTCCAAAATGATTGATATCGCTACCACCTCCGCGCTCTCGGGGGAGCATGTGGAAACACTCGCAACGAAGTGGTGGGCGGCGGAAAAGTTCAGGCAGCATGGTACGTATTGTTCAGTCTACTTTATCGCATTGCTAACACATATGTCAGGCGTGCCGTGCCGAGAAGGCGCATTCATGGATGCGGAAACGGAGATAATCTGCACAACTATTCGCAAGTATAGCGAAGTGAGTAATTTCTTGATTTCGTTTTGCATTTTATTGACCGCTGATAGGCCCGGAACCTGAGCCAGGAGGAAGTCGAGGATCTCATATTCGGTGCGAACAGGCAGGAGGGGTTTTGGGCCCACATCGGTAGGTCTTCTTTGCTCTGGGTATGTCTGATTATGATTCACTCTCCTTCAGCCCGCGCCGTACCTCCGAGGCGCGTCCGGTTGGTATATGACCACGTGCAGCGCGTCTACCATCCCATGAAGAATAAGGGGAAATGGACAGGTCTTGAGGACGTGCAACTACAACAGTGAGTAAGCGATACGAGAAAGCTAGGCTGCTGGCTACTAATCTACGCAGGATGGTCGAAGAGCATGGGCATAAATGGGGCAGTGTTGCCCAGGCTCTGGAACGCCCCCCTGCAGAGTGCCGGAATCAGTACATTAAATGCTTTGCACAGAAGGAAGCGCGACGTAAAGGTATGTATGTTCTACTCTGCTCCTGGAAGAGGCTCGGGATGCGTGTAGGATCATGGTCCCCCAGTGAAGAATCTCGCCTTATGCAGATCATGCAAGATCTGGACAAAGAGGGTAAGACCACTGGAACATTAAACAATTTCTGGGAGGTGGTTGCGGGATGGATGGACAACACGCGGATGGCACACCAGTGCCGCAATAAATGGTACGTGCGATCTAAGTGTCGAGTTGCTTTGTCTATCATGATTTACAGGAATGATTCGCTGTACCCGAAGCTGCAGAACAGTGGGAAGGCCCCTCGCTGGAGTCATACAGACTCCTATATTCTCATTCAAAAGTATGTACTCAGCCGGCTCACCTCTACTCGGATTCACATCACTTCTCTAGGGTGGCGTCATTGGAACTCGACGCAGAAGGGGATATCGACTGGGGTGCCCTAACTGACAATGCATGGAAATTCTGGACCCCTCACAAGCTCCAGCAGAGGTGGGCCTCTCTCAAAAAGATGGTCCACACACCAGGCGCGACCCACCACGGTGAGCATACATATCCATTCCATGTGAGTGCTTATCGCTGACCTGTCTCGAGACATCGTCCAGCGTTTATTATCATACCAGCCCCTCCCTTCAAACATTTCTACCGCACCATCATAAACTTATTGTATATTTACTGTCTCTTTTTATTGCATTACACCCCAGGACACGTACATCGCTAATAACAATGTAATCTACAATGTCAACGCCGGGTGGCCCGAATCGGCTCAACGTCCGAACTCTCGGGTTCAGTGAGAGAACTATCAGTGCCATCAGAAAAACTTGTAAGTTCGTCGTATAAACTCTTTGGCATCGGGGGGAGGACTAACAGTTCTTCTTGGCTATCAGGCATGATGTAATGCGGCTGCCCTCTGACTTTGAGGGTCGATGAGGGGCCCGCGGAAGGCCCTGCAGAAGGCCCTGCGGAAGGCCCCATGGAAGGTCCTGCGGATGGTCCTGCAGATGGTCCTGCGGATGGTCCCGTGGATGGTGCAGCAGGTTTGAGGCATTTGCACACCCCTACCTCATCGATAGCCTCATCGCGTGGACGTTTCTCGGAGGTGACTTGGGTGTGATCGGAGTCTTTGAGGGCAGGTATTTCCTTCTTTGGTGGATCTGACAGCATGTGTACAGGCTTGGTTTCGTTGGGATCAGATAGAACGCAGACGGTCTGGGTACAAGGTGAGTTCATCGATCAGGGGAATTATCACAAGTAACTCACGATGTTCCGAATCGTTGGGGGCACCACCAAGATAGCAATCGTTGGTAGGGTCTGCGATGCCACCATGCTCAGCTGGACGTCGGTGTACAAAGGGGAATCCATCTGCGTTGCGATGCAGAGTTCATTCACAAAGGGTTTAAATAAATCTCTGGGCAAGGTGCTGATCACAACTTGCAGATCCTTCTGCACTGCAAGTCTTTTTGAGTATGGTACATGATTCCCCCTCGCAATATACACTATTTGGGACGTTATTCGTATTGACTAATCACTTTCTCAAAATCACTAGGCTGGCACGTGATTGAATGAACACGTTGGGGACTCCACGTGATGAGACGTGAAGATTAGATAAAAAGGTGAAAAGGTGCTTTGGTGAGTCTCAATCGTATTCTTTGCGTAACATTATGAGTTCCCCCGCTTCCACACAGATTTCTCGTCAACGCTCTCCATGGTCCATCCAGTCTGGTCGTGACACGGCCTCCCCTTCTGCCAGACTGAGGACTTCCAAACGTGTACGCCCTTTGGATGAGGAGATGTCATGGACAGCCCTGCGGCCCCTGTCAAGAAGCGAGGCACAAAAAAAAACAAAAAGTCAGATGCTAAGTGGCAATACAATCATCATCTTCTGATCGTTAACCCCTCAATACAGGTCTGATGAGAGGGAATCGAGCGCATATATCCAGCTTGGACGTTGGGTCATGCGCTGTTATGACCCATTACTCTCCATATCGACGTTATCTCGTATGCAGATAAATACCTTGTAGCAATGGGATCAGGGTGCGCGCCATCCGCGCCCCCAGATACTATGTGAGTCTTCGTTTTCCTCGTCTCATTGCATGGCGTTGATACCACTGTAGAGATGAAAATGTGCAGCGAGAACGCACAACCGCCTTTAACGCCATGGTGGCTTTCTACCCACCCCTTTTCGATGAACTGAGGCAAACCGGCCTCGAGGACTTTGTGCCCCAAATAAAGGCGGTGAGTAGTATGTACAATTCACCACATATATGCGCTAATATCTCTCAGATAAAATCTGGAATGACCTTGGCCGGGCGGGAGATGCCCACAGACTCAAGAGCAACACCGTGCTATATGCCACTTTGGATCATAATGACCCGCAGCAGAGAATCCTGCTCAACGAAGGGAATTCCAAGGCGGACAGGGGGTTCAACCACCCCAAGCTAGCCCGCTTTCTCTTACCAGTGGCCTATCTGGAAGAGTATGACGAAGACAGAACTAGGTACGTTGTATAGATATTCCATAGATCATTAACTCAGCCATCTGTAGCATTCGTGTCAGAATCAACAGCGGTATATATGCCGTTACCGCG
>WTXC01000433.1:0-13735 GCA_022496195.1 Lactifluus subvellereus | reverse complement strand
AACAACATAGAGCTTGGGAGAAGCTCGAACCACACCTACCCCTGCGAGTCCCCCCTCACCTTCATTATAGATCAACTACCTTTGGTCTGAGTACCTCGGGTACTTCCACCTACCACGAACTACCATCCCTCCACGATGAGCCACTTCCCATGCCTCCAGCAATCAGTCCTCGGCCTCTACCCCATCCACTGTCCGTCCCTCTGGTGCACGTGTCGGTGGAAGAAAATGAAAGGCCTATAACGGGCCCCGCTCTGGAGGACACAAGCCAAAGGGCAAGAAACCACCAAAGCGACCTCCTACTCCTCCCCCTCTTGCTTGTACCATGTGCGGTATGCCCGGACATGTGCGCCTCGAATGCCCAAGGAATGAAGAGGCCAGAGCGCGCTGTGACACCTGTGGCAAGATTGGCCACTTCACCAAGGACTGCTATAAGAACAAGTATTGTTCTTACTGTCGAACCTGGGGACATACTGGTCCCACCTGCACCCATCCTCATTGCAACTGTTCAGTCCATCGTGATTGCCCAGTACCTCGAAACCACCGCCTCTATGGCTGCACTGTTGACCGCAGCCGCCCTGGTTGGGACGATCATGACTGCACTGTCGACCCTCACTACTCTTACGAAGCCGGAGAGAACAGCTACAACTCTAGCTAGGAAGTCTGGGGACTTCCTCCTTAAGAAAGGGGTGATGTTACGTTCTGGACTGCTCTGGACTGAGTACCCCTACTTTTTCTTTCCCTATATGCCTTCCCCTTGACCCACTGCCTCATGTGAACCATGAGGCCGCCTATTGCTTACTGATGATGGGCCCTAGGCCTTGTACGATGACGCACTTACCCTCAACCCTGTATGATGACGCGTTTACCCCTCTGCCCTAGTACATGACATCATAGCTACGGTGACGCACTACCCTTGACCCTACCTAGTACTTATAGTGCTTCGCCTCGTCTGTATGTACTCAGACTCGACTTCTTGAGCAATCAAGCTAGTTCCCCTGTTCTGCAAGCTGAGGTTGTCCTGAGATTACCTTAGCCTGCACTTCCCCTCAAGGCGCAGAGGCAGGAGCTTTGCCAAGCTTGTGCCCTACCCCTTGAAGTGTCGATCCGCCTTTCCTCTCATTGCGTTGTGTAGGGACGATTCGTCAATCCTCCCTAACATCGCACTGAAGGGACTGTCCACTCCTCTTGTGAATCACACTCCGCCTGTGCGTTCCAGGCCCTCCAGAGTCCATTGAAGCCTAGACTTGGGCTAGACCAAGTCAACGAACCAAACCATTGCACAAGTCGTGCAGAAGGCCAACGCTTGAGCCTAACATACTGGCTCCACAAGTGGCTGTGGAGCAAGACGAGTCAGAGATGAGTCAGCGTGCTAAGTATAGTACACGCTCCATATTCTCATGGAGCGTCATCAGTCATCGTCAACGAGTCACAGACAGAAGCGTAAGCAGGGTAGCGTAAGAGAAATGAGACGGTCCATGCAGTCCATAGGTTAGATCGTAACAGTATGCCCTCCCCTAAGGGACAGCTGCCACGCTGTTAGTCTGAGGTGGCTGGCTCACCAGACAGGGCATGCCCGGCATCATTGGCGTCGGGGGATGATTCAGGGGGACAGGCGCGCTTGCAGCGGAGGGCATAAATGGCGGCACGGTCACGAACAGGCAGGGGGCAGGCATTCATGAAGTGGACGTGGGGCGGCACGTGGACGGGAAGGGTGGCGACAACATCTGTCTGGTGAGTAGCAGGGTGGCCTCGCAGATGGTATGACATAGAGGGAAGGACGGGGCGCTCCAGAATCTGGTCCAGCTTCAGCCCAATGCGCGACATAAGTGCAGCCTCATAGAGGCACACCTTGATGCCACGAAGCTCGTCTCTGAGCTTGTGGCGGCAATGGACTAGGTCAGTGTCCCTCTGTAGCTGAAGGGTGGTGTACTCGACGCGGCGCTCAGGGGTGGACAGCAGGTGGTAATACTCCTGCTCAATCTGGAAGTGGAGTTTTCTTACCACTGTGCAGTATCTGTGGACCTTGGCAGTGATCCCTGGGTCAGCAAGCCTGTCGATGAGCCTGTTGATGTGGTGGCGGTACTGGTGGCTGCCCTCCAAGATGAAGAGGTCCCAGTCGTCTACAGCTGGGAGGTGAGCATTGGGGCGCAGTTTAGCATGGAGGGGCTCAGCGAAGATGGGGGACGTCGGCATCAGATGTCCCAAGATGAGAGGCTCGTCAAGGCGGGGCAGGTGGGTGTAGTAGGTGGTGGGGACGAGTCGATTGTTGTGATCGGGGACAAGGACAACGTTCCATTCACTTGGATGGTCAATAAGTCGATTCCATTGCAGGAAATAACCATCGTAGCCGAGCGTGTTGTCCTGCTGACTGTGGCCTGGATTCCCTCGGGCACTGTGGGTGCGTGGAGTTGGGGCACGGGGCTCTCTTCTTTGATTGGTGTGGGCAGCAGCGACGTCTGCGTAGCTATGGAGGATAGGAGGGGCTGGGAGCCACGTTGGAAGTGCAGTGGGCGTTCTGGTGGCAGCGATGCTTGGCGGTTGCAAAAGCTGGAAGGCGCTGGCAAGGTCATCGTCTGTACCTCGTCCAGTGGATGTGGGAATAGCGGGGGCATTGATCCCAGTCGGCGAAGTGGGGGTACTGGAGTTGGCGGTCACTGTGGCATGGCTCGAGATGGGGGAGGCACTCCAGGTGGCATGGCCGTCATCCATCTTAATGGGGGTGTTGCAGACTCCACAGAAATTGTCGGCAGAGAGGGGGTGGTCGAACTTCGTGCAGCTGTGGAGGTCAGGGAGTGGAGAAGTTCGTCCAGGAATTGGTCCACCTGTTCTGCGATTGTTGGCGGTCCACTCGGTGTTACTGCTGGCATCGCTGTTGTCATCGTCGCTGCTGCTGTCGCTGCCTTGCACGGTGAATACCTTGGTGGCGACATGGACCTGTACAGGGCACTGCGTGTTGTCATTCTTCGAGGTGGGGGATATGGGCGAGTTCGGGGCGACGGGGGCTTCCCTTCCTTTCCCTTTGCTGACGAGTTGGACTTTCTGCGAGCCATCAGAGGACATGAGAGGAGAATAGACTGGTGGTGGTGTGCTGGGCGTGGTAGAGGTGAGAGAGGGGGATGATGACTTGAGGGCGGTCAAGGCATGTCTTATATAGGCTTTTCTTATCGCTGTGGGATTATCTCAGTGGAATTGGCAGACTAGGTTCAGTGAAATTTTCAGGTTCTTCCAAGGTTCCCACGTGTCTTCTGCTGTGGAGTACCCTTTCCATCTGACTTGGTACTGCAGTTGCTTTGTTTTTCCAAATGTGCGGTATTCTAGAATGGCCTTGACTTCATACTCTGCTTCTCCATCGATGACATCAGGAGGTGGTTCTGTGAAGTTGGGGCCATGCTCTTTAGTTTCTACATATGGGGTGAGGAGACTGGCATGGAACACGTCATGGACATGGCGTAGTTTCCACTGAGGGGGAATCGCGACTCGATATACTACTGGGGAAATGACGTCAGTGATCTGGAAGGGGCTGTAGCATCTTTGAGTGAGTTTTGCGCTTGGCTGGGTGATGTGGATGTTCCTTCCATCGAGCCAGACCTTCTGTCCTTTTGCGAATGGCTTAAATTGCGCTCCTTTTCTAGCGCTAACAAGGGCCTGGGCGTTGGTAATGGCAGTCTGTGCTGATATTCGTCCTTGGTGGACAAGGTCTAGGCGTTCTTGGAGCGACGGCATTTTCTCGGACCTCTGTGGCTGATGAGTGCATGGGATATGTCCCATGAGGAGTTGGAAGGGCACTTGTTTGGTAGTGCTACTGGGCCAGGCATTGTGAACGTATTGGGCTATGGGCAGGAGGGCGGACCAGTTGTTCTGCTGGTGATTGACATAGATGCGGAGGTATTGCTCGAGCCATTGGTTAGTTCGTTTGGATTGCCTGTCTGTCTGGGGATGGTATGCGGTGCTAATGTTTTGCTCAATCCCCAGTGTCTTGCACAGCTCTCGTGGGAAGTGCGAGGTGAAGTGTGTTCCTCTGTCGCTAATGATCTTTTGGGGGATGCCGTAGTTAGTGTTTTAAGGTCCGGTCCGGTCTGGTCTTTGACCTCCAGAGCCATGCAACTGGACCGGGACCGGTTGTGGCCAAAGCTAAAATCTTAAAAACTGGACTGGGACCGCAAGCAACCGGTCTACTTCGGTCCGGTTGCAGAAAAAAGACCAGTTGGGACTGGTCTTTCTAGAGACTGGTTGACAACCAGTCTCAACCGGTTTTTTTGCAGTTGCAACCAGTTTTTTTATACCAAAACACTCTATATTCAAGTCTAAGTGTATGTAGATACAATCTAATACTACTGTAAGTAGGGAAGGAGATGCTGGCGGTACTGCCACCGCTGCCGCCGCCGTTGCCGCTGCTGCCGCCGTTGCCGCTGCTGCCGCCGTTGCCGCTGCCACCACTGTTGCCGCTGCCGCTGCCGTTGCCGCTGCCGCCACCGTTGCCGCTGCCACCGCCGTTGCCGCTGCCGCTGCCGTTGCCGCTGCCGCCGCCGTTGCCGCTGCCGCCGCCGTTGCCGCTGCCGCTGCCGTTGCCGCTGCCGCCGCCGTTGCCGCTGCCGCCGCCGTTGCCGCTGCCGCCGCCGTTGCCGCTGCCGCCGCCGTTGCCGCTGCCGCGCCGCCGCCGTTGCCGCTGCCGTTGCCGCTGCCGCCGCCGTTGCCGCTGCCGCCGCCGTTGCCGCTGCCGCCGCCGTTGCCGCTGCCGCCGCCGTTGCCGCTGCCGCCGCCGTTGCCGCTGCCGCCGCCGTTGCCGCTGCCGCCGCCGTTGCCGCTGCCGCCGCCGTTGCCGCTGCCGCCGCCGTTGCCGCTGCCGCCGCCGTTGCCGCTGCCGCCGCCGTTGCCGCTGCCGCCGCCGTTGCCGCTGCCGCCGCCGTTGCCGCTGCCGCCGCCGTTGCCGCTGCCGCCGCCGTTGCCGCTGCCGCCGCCGTTGCCGCTGCCGCCGCCGTTGCCGCTGCCGCCGCCGTTGCCGCTGCCGCCGCCGTTGCCGCTGCCGCTGCTGTTGCCGCTGCCACCGTTGCCGCTGCCGCTGCCACCGTTGCCGCTGCCGCTGCCGTTGCCGCTGCCGCCGCTGTTGCCACCGCCGCTGCCGTTGCCGCTGCCGCCGCTGTTGCCACCACCGCCGCCGTTGCCGCCGCCGCCGCCGTTGCCGCCGCCGCCGCCGTTGCCGCCGCCGCCGCCGTTGCCGCTGCCGCCGCCGTTGCCGCCACCGCCGCCGTTGCCGCCGCCGCCGCCGTTGCCGCTGCCGCCGCCATTGCCGCTGCCGCCGCCGTTGCCACTGCCGCCGCCGTTGCCGCCGCCGCCGCCGTTGCCGCTGCCGCCGCCGCCGCCGTTGCCACCGCCGCCGCCGTTGCCGCCGCCGCCGCCGCCGTTGCCACCACCACCGTTGCTGCCACCGCCACTGCCGCCGTTGCTGCCGCTGTTGCCACCACCACCGCAGCCATGCTGATCCTGCCACCGCTTGTACTCTGGTGCTGGTGTTGCCACGTCGGTGGTGCTGGTCCTGCCGCTGCCATCGCCGTGTCGCTGGTGTCGGTGCTGCTGGTGTTGCCACTGCAGCTGTGTCACTGGTGCTGGTGGCCTGGTGCTGGTGCTGACGCTGGTGCCGCCACTGCCATCGCCCGCTGGTGTTGCCATTGGTGTCGCCCGCTGGTACCGCCGCCGGTGTTGCCCGCTCGTGCCGCCACCGTCGTCACCCACTGGTGTCGCCGTTAGTGTCGCCCACTGGTACCGCTGCTGGTGTCGCCCGCTCGTGCTGCCGCCGTCGTCGCCTGCTGGTGTCGCTGTTAGTGTCGCCCGCTTGTGCCACCGCCGTCATTGCCTGCTTGTGCCGCCGCTGTCATCGCCCGCTGGTGTCGCTGTTAGTGTCGCCCGCTCGTGCCGCCGCCGTCATCGCCTGCTCGTGCCACCGCCACCCGCTGGTGTCGCTGTTAGTGTCGCCCGCTGGTACCACCGGTGCTGCTAGTGCCGCCCGCTTGTGCCGCCGCCGCAGCTGCTGGCGCTGTCCTAAGGGGGGAGAATATGATGTCATTAGTGTGTGTGTTTTTATGCTAGCGACAACACACCTGTTGTTTCTCCCAATCCCCAAGTTGAGAGCAGGGGTCCATCAGTTGGTGGACCGCTGCTGCTTGATGTCCGACGCGGAGGCAGAGAGAAAGAGTACCTACCTAAACTGGATGACATTTGCCAGAGTTTGAAACTCCGCATAAAAGTCACGCGACTTTGAAACATGAAGAAATGAAGATCAAAAAACAATAAGAAAATAAACATAGAAGTACATTACTATGTAGTCTGGTTGCAATTTGCAACTGGTTGCAACCAGTTTTTCTGTGGTTGCAATATATGAGGTGGAGATGAGGGACCACAACCAGGACCAGACAAAAATAAGTGCAACCGGGACCGGTGGTCCGGTCCTAGTGCGGTCCGGTCCGGTTGGGTCCCGGTCTTTTTTCGGTCCATAGGACTGGACCTTAAAACACTAGCCGTAGTAGGGGAACACGTGCTTGGCGTATAGCGTGACGAGTTCTGGTGCAGTCATTGCTTCGTTGCAGGGGATGAATATAGCTGCTTTTGAGCAGTCATGGTCTGTTACTGTGAGGATGGAATCGTATCCTTCTGATGGGGGCAGCTTGATGATTAAGTTGAGGGCGATGGTTTCGAATGGCAGGGCTTTGGGGTTGGTCGTGATAGGCATGAAAGGCGGCGCAGGCTTGGTGGTGTTTACTTTGGTGGCTTGGCAGGTGGTGCAGCCTTTGACATAGGCAAGGACGGTTTGCTTCATGTTGGGCCACCAGTAGTCTTTGGTGATGAGTAGGCAAGTTTTTAAAATTCCAGGGTGTCCGGCGGTTGGTGAGTCATGATATAGAGAGATCACTCCCCTCCTAAGGTCATTGTCTGCCACGACAACTAGGCAGTTGGCATGCCACCAGCCTCCTCCGGGGCGGCGTTCGATGGGGTAGGTGGAGGCCCAGGTGGCAAGGGTGTCTTTGTGGGTATTCTGGAGGGCGAGGGTGTGGTCCTCAAGGTCGACACTTGTTGCAGCATTGGTGAACAAGGTGGGTGGCAGGGCAAGGACTTCGGCATTGTCTTGGCCTGCATGGTCAAAATCTGGATGGCGGGAGAGGGCGTCAGCTTTATTTGTGGCCCCTGGGCGGTGTACCAGGGTGATATGGTAATCCCCAAGTGTGAGGATGTATTGGGCAATGCGGCAGTTGATCTTCTGGGGCAACTGGTAGTATTGGAGATTTTTGTGGTTGGTGATAATGGTGACCTGGTGCTGGGCTCCCATAAGCAGGTGACACCAGTGTTCTAATCCTCTGACGATGGCAAGGAATTCCCTGTCCCAGATGGGGTAGTTGCATTCCGTGGCTGTGAACGTTTTGGAGTCGTATCCTACTGGTCGTCGGCATCCTTGAGTATCGTGTTGGTACAAGATGGCCCCTGCGGCATTCTGGGAGGCATCTACTTCCAGTTCATAGGGGTGCGCTGGGCTTGGTTGCCAGAGCACTGGGTCGCTTGTGACAATCTTGATGAGCTGATCGACCGCTGTGGTGCACTCATCTGTCCAGATGAAAGGGACTCCTTTCTTTAGGAGGTTGGTTAGGGGGCGGGCGATTTCAGTGAAACCTGGTATGAAGGGGCATTGGTATCCTAGAACGCCGAGCGTGGATCACAGCTGCTTGACACTGGTAAGTACTCAAGGCCATTCCTTGATGCCTTTCAGCTTGCTAGACTTGATGCGTAGTGAGTCTCCATCAATGACTAGTCCCAGGTATTCGACCCGTCTTTGTTCGAATTGGCATTTCTGGGGCTTCAAGAAGAACGATGCTGCTTCTAGGATGTCTAGCAGCTCATGGACCACGCGTTGGTGCAGCGCATGGTCTAGAGGCGTGGCAACGAGGATATCATCCATGTATACGAAGATCATTCTTGGGTACTTGAGCTTTAGTGGGCATAGGAGTCGATCCATTACTTGCTGGAAGGTGCTGGGCGTGTTACACTGCCCAAACAGCATGACGCGTGGCTGGAACAATCCTTGTGGCATTTTGAAGGCCGCCTTCCATTGATTGCCATCTTTGATCCTAATGTTATGGTATCCCCATCGAATGTCAAACTTGGTGAATAGGGCCTGTCCCTCGAGGTCTCTGGTGAGGATGCTGATATCAGGGAGGGGGTAAACATCTTGTATCGTCCAGCTGTTTAATGTGCAGTAGTTAGAGATTGACAAGGGTATACAAAACCCTGGGGGTACATGCAAGGGGTACATGGGGGTAAGGGTAAGGGTACAGGTTATAGTACCCTTGTTATACCCCTACCCTTAAGCAGGGTATTTCAAACCCTGGGGGTATTTGTGAAGGGTATGAATGTTATGGCTCAAGGGGCCATGGGCACAACTTGTGCAACTAGGCATGGGCAAGACTGAACATGTGCAAGGGCAATGAGCACATGGTCCTGAGCATGACACTTCCAGCAGTCATGGCAGCATGTGAGCAAAGCTAAGATCTTTGGAGCTAAGACAAGATGGCATGTGACTTGTCCATCTTATAACTTGAAGCTAAGTCTTTGCAACAGACTTAGAGGGGTGTGGGAGCAAAGCAAGAGATTGCTAAGTGACAGAAGGTAACTTGAGGTGGCAAGCTTAAGTGGAAGACAACTTAGAGCAGCAAGCTCAAAGTGGAAGGCAACAGAACTCAATTAGAAATGAAGTCAAGCTTAGGGCTTAACTGTGTGCAAAGTGGGCCCCTTATATAGGGCATTACAAGGAATCACATGCTACTGCTACCTGAGTCACAACAGTGGTAGTGGAGTAGTTCATGCTAAGTATAGTATAGGCCCCAAGGCTTCAGTCAGTGCAGTAAGGCACTCAGTCATCCAGGCATCAGCATGTACAGTAAGCAGTCTGGAGTCAAGTCATGTGGAGCTGGCATAAGCAGTGTATTGTAATAAAGAAAAAGGTGGTTCATACTGGCCTTAGCAAGATCATAACAATGAAGGTGTGAAGAGCCATTAGCAAAATAACCAGGGACTAGACCATGTAGCTGGTGATAACTGAACTAGAGCTGCCAAGTAATGTTTGCTAATCATTTGTATGTATTTGTACTTGTTGGCAACCCTCCCTCACTCACTTTTTTACTCTATGGTTTAACATAGCCTATGTTACCACCACATCACCACCTGCTATTGCTGCATTTCCACCACATTTCCACCATGTTCAGGTCACCACCAGTCACCACTATGTGCCCCCATGTCACTAGCACATCCACACAGCCACTGCATCACTGCTAGTCACTGCCATATGCCACCACATTGCCACCACATCCATGCAGCCATTGCATCACCACATGCCACTGTGGTGCCACCAGTTACCCTTGCATCATTAGGACTTCTTACATTGGGCCATGTGGGCCCTTGAGCACATAGGGTGAATTAAGTGTGGCCTTCCCAAATGTGTAGTCTCATTTCAACACATTGACAGCATGGCCATGCATACCCCTAAGCAATACCCTCAGGGTATTTGATACCCCTCTAACCCCCCTCCAACCCCTACCCCTACCCTGCAAAAACCCTTACCCTTTGTAAGGGTGAGGGGTTTAGGGGGGTAGGGGTAAGGGTAGCAAGTTCTTACCCCAGGGTTACCCCTGTCAATCTCTAGTGGTAGTCCTGGACCGGGCAGAGGGATCCGTCCTTCTTTTTGATGAAGAAGAAGGGGGCGGCGTAGGGGGAGCTCAACAGCTCAATGTATCCTTTGTTGAGCTGTTCCTCGAGCCAGGTGTCAGTGGCAATCATTTCTTTGGGGTTCAGTGGGTAGACCTTGCAGTCCAGCGTGGCGGGGGCGTCAGGCTTCAACCTGATGGCGTGGTCGTCTTCTCTACTTGGTGGGAATCACTGTGCCTCCTTTTCTGAGAAAACCCTCCAGTGTCGAGAGTATTCTGAGGGTACATCAGCTGCCGTGGGGGCGGTTCGCTCCTGGTGTTCCTTAATCGCCCATTCTTGGGCGATATTTGTTCTGTTGATCTGGAGGATCAAGCTGTCTCCTTCTTCCAGGGAGGTAGCTTGGAGGGCGTGTCCAAGCAGTTGGGCGTATCTGTTACGCTCAGCCTTGGGCGTTCTAAGTGACTTGCTTATCATTGACTTGGTTCAGCCCAAGTCCTGCTTCAGGGTAGTGCCACGTGCACTGTGGACATTTGAACAATGATTCTCCTCTTGATTACTATGGCTCAAGACGTAAGCCAACAGTCGTGCACAAGTGACAAAGGTGCACTGATAGCGCAGTGACTCCTAAGTGACTTCAATGCAAAGGTGTTCCAAGCCAATAGAGTTCCCTTATGACAAGGGGGGAGAAAGAGGGGTAGAAAGGAGAGGAGAGTGTACTGGTGGCCTTGGAAGGTCTGTTCTGGTTTGGAGTATCCTAGGGGTGCTTCCCACTGCAGGGATCCCTAGGTTCAAGTAGGCTGTATTGTGAAGAGGTTGAGTCTGTAGTCTACTGCACAAAGGAGTGTGCTACTTATAGTTTCGTGAAGGCCCCTGTCTACATCAGCAAGACTCAAAAACCCTTAATTTGTCTTGATGGCCTTAATTTTGCCATTAAGGCAACTAAGTCTGTTAAGGCAGATTGTTGACTTAAATTGAACTTAGAAATATAGCACTAAGACAACATTAAGAACACCAAGGGATGAAGTCAATAAAAACATTTGGCTACCAAGAAGTAAGAAGCTGCCAAGTCCATAAAGGTGATATAAGTCTAAGGCAATAGAAGTGCACAATGACCAGCTGTATGATGTAAGCAATATCTGCTGCTGCCGCCGCCACTGCCACCGCCGCCACTGCCACTGCCGCCACTGCCACCGCCGCTGTGCGTGCCGCTGCCGGGCCGCATGCACTTTCACCTGTTGCTGGGTGTCTGCGGCTGCTGTGCGTGCTGCCGCCGGGCCACACACTTGCAATCTCACGTACGCATGATGTGTACGTGTCCTCCGCCACTTGCCACGTAGCGCCTGCCACCACTGTTGCTGCGCGTGCCGTCACCGGGCCATGTGTGCACTGTACACTCTAGAATTTTGTCCCACATAGAGAAAGCTAGCTTATACAAGTATAATAAAGATAAAATATGTGCACCACACGCACGCAATCTTGCCTGCGCGCCATGTGCGCCCTCACTCCCTCCAGTCGTCGCGCAGCGCCTGCAAGGGCTGCTGTTGCTGTGTGTACCGCCCGCCGGCCATGTGCCTGCGGTCTCACGCGCACGCCGTGTGCACTCTCGTCTCTTGCTGTTGGTATGCATGCCACCGCTGGGCCACAGGGGCGCTGTGTCCACTCGTGCCTCCGCTCGTTGTCACGCAGCGCTTGCTGCTGGGGCTGCTGCGCGTGCTGGCACCGAGCCAATGCTGCAGCAGTGCCGCCGTCACACTGCTGCCACAGAAACCGCCACCGTCGCGACGTTGCTCCAGTTTCCGCCACCGCCGCCACCATTGCTGCCGCTGCTGACGGTGTAAAGCTGCCGCCGTCGCACCGTTGCTGCAGCTTCGCCACTGCTGCTGCAGCTGCAGGTGTTGCTATTGCGTGTGCACCCTCTGCTCGCGTGTGCCCGGGCCTGCCATTGTTGATAACCTGGAACACATAGTTAGCATATAAATACTAACTATCTTACTTACCTTGCCTTTGCACTTGCACTGGCTTTGTGATGCCTAAGGCAAGCAAAAACTGTAGTTAGTAGGAAAAGAGTGCGGAATTACATACTGTAAGTGAAGCGGCGAAACGAACTTAGCAAATTTTTTTCACAACAAATGAACACACAAACACACGCAAACACAACATGAAAAAAAATTGAACAAGTCAATGGCCCCATTGTCTCGACTACTGTACTGAGCCACACGCATAGTTCGTAGCTTGCTCCTCACAACACACTGATATAAAGTAAGTAACATGACCATGATATACAGCTAATTATTCTCTATTTTGCAGGTATTGTTGTGCCCATCGGGTATGAACACGCCGGGGTGTGCCTGCTGCATCGCCGCCTATGTGCCCGCGTGCACCACCACCACCACCACTTCCTCCACCTCCACCTCCTACTCCACCTCCACCTCCACCACCTCCACCACCACCACCACCTCCTCCTCCTCCTCCTCATCATCATCATCACCACCTTATCGTAACTACCGCATCACCATCACCACTGCCGGCTACGTCACCACCACCACGTCACCACGCAGGAGTTTGCCTCCTAGCCAACAGGTATGTGTATGTTCTTATTTTTATTTTTTTATGTAGGGCTAACACGGCTGTCAAACAACGGCCAAGAGGGCTCCCAAAGACAGGGGGGGCAACAACCAGCCCACGACAACGACGATGACGGTGACACCGCAGTGACTGTGACACCACGACGACGACCGTGACACCGTGACGACCACAACGACCACCGCGATGACCACAACTACGACCACCGCGACCATGACTGTGACGACCGCAACCACGACCACGACCATGACCACTGTGACACTGCAACAGTGACCACGACCACCGTGACACCGTGATGACCACGACCACTGCGACACCATGACAGTGACCATGGCCACGACCACCATGACACTGCGACCACAGCCACAACCACCGCGACATCGACCACAACCACGACCACGACCACTGCGACACCGCGACAGCGACCACGGCCACGACCACCGCGACCACGACCACGGCCACCACGACACTGCGACCACGACCACGGCCACCGCGACCACGACCGTGATGGTGCGGCTGCCATCACGCCAATAACAGTGCTGCTGTGCCATATGTTTATTAGGTTAATTATTTATTATACCTGTAAAATAGAGTAGTAACAATATAATGTGAATTTTGAGCCTCTTAAATGTGTGTAAATGCTAATTAAAACAGGCTTAAAAGTGTCTTAGCCACTACTTAAAAAGTTTAAGTTCACACAGCCATGAAACTTTAAGGCATCACAAGGCTGCTAAGTGGTAAATTAAGAGAATGATGTCTTAATTAAGAGGTGACCTTGCTTAATCAGTCTTAGGAAAAATTGGTCTTAAATTGGTCTTAGAAAAAATTTAAGGCCAATTAAGACCCATCAAGCACTTTTTGGTTTACCTGATGTCACTAGAGGGCCACGTAATTGTCAGGGCATAGGGCCCATGCATCTAGTAGGTTCCAGACTCTGCGTCATAAGGACGCGCAAGTGTATTAGTAAGAAATCAAGGGCGCACATGAGGTATGGGATCAAGGGTCATAGTGATCAGCCCAATAGCAAAAGTACTCAATGTCCGGTAAACGCGCGGCCTGCCAACACGCTGCAACATGTCTGCACTACACCCTGGACCTAGGGGAACACGCCTTTAGCGTTCTGTGATGTGCCGATGTGATATGCGTGATGCATGCACATGCATGTGCCATGTGAGTGCCACAACCATGCAAGCATACATGAGGCTAGCAGCCTCCTTCCTAATCAGTCCGTATAGTATCAGTTCAGTGTCCATAGTGTCAAAAGAGTGCGTAGCAGTTCAGGGGCACTCCCTAGGAGTCCCAATTCCATCCTTGTCTTGTCAGTTAGCCAGCTGTGAGCTCCAGGAGCTCCCACACAGACTGGGTTGTGCACAAGTCAGTGCGTGTGGTGGTCGTGGTCGTAACAGTATCGCAACAGGCTTTGGGGCTGTTCTGGTGCCCTTCTGCTGGTTAGTGCGAGGGAGATTGG
>WTXC01000432.1:0-13743 GCA_022496195.1 Lactifluus subvellereus | reverse complement strand
TCTTTGTGTTAGCATATATGGATCACATGAGGAATGACAGGGGGTGCCTGCTGAACAGATTATTGTTCTCCAAAGCTAGTAGCATGCTTAAGTACAATACTTATGTATATGTTTATTTATCTTATCAATGACCTCAGAGTAGGTCTGGTTGTCTCTGAGTGCATCCAGATGTCCCTGTGTGTGCATCCAGTGCACTGCTGTCACTCTTATCTCCAACAGTTTATATCCTCACATGCTATCCACTAGTACCAGATTGCTCCTTCCCTAACACTTTGTTTGAAATTTGTCAACTTTCATTTATGTCCCATTTTATTTAATATAAATGGATGCCTTTACATAGCTAATCAAAGCCTGTTAAGGCTAAAACAATAGAGTATATAATCATGTCAGCTGAGACAACAATTTAGTTTACATATTGGGAAATAAAGGCACATGACTAATATTTGATTGTTTGCATGTTCTTATTTTAAATAGTGTGATGTATAAGGGTCAACAGATTATTCAATTGTCTTAATATAATTTGCAACAACTATCTATTTAGTGGTCAATATATTTGACCTATAAGCAGACCTGTCACCCCCGCTTATTCGTTCCTGCCCGCCATGTTACAATTTATGACAGGTCCATCTTGTCTCCAACTTGGACAGAGGTAGTAGACCGAAGAGGTACTAGTTCCAATATTCTCTTTTATTTATTTAACTTTTGGCTTACTAAAATCCTTATTCCAGGCAACCATCAAAAATGCGCCTCATCGTCTCCATTCCTGACTTCGGGAACCACTTCGGGAACCCACCCTTTTCATTCATTCCAAAGACCTTTTAGGGTGCAATAAATTTCCAAACTGTACCCTTCTTTCGATATCCCACTATCTCCATCTGCAAAAGAAGAGAACGGTTCTAAACGAGCGTTTGCATTGCCCAGCTTTTTAGGGGGGCTGGCATCACGGTGCAAGAGTCAACGCACGAGCGCGCTGATGGAGGTCCGTCATTACTCCATCTAGTGTCGTGCTAGTAGTATATATACTCCATAGCCTTGCATCTCTCATTTAACAAATTTCCACATCTGTCATGGATCCCCACGGCGAGAGCAGGTCTCTCCTTACCGATGGCTACATAGCCTGGTCCTTCCAAATTGGACCAGCAACGCAATATCTCTGCAGCGTGCTCGGGACCAACGCTGTCCCTCCCCTGAAGGCCCTGTCCTTCCCAGGAAGAGAAAGCGTATTCTTGGCCGTCGACTGCGCAGCTGCGTCCAGAATCCCACCGCACGTCTCCGACGAAAATGGCCGAGATTTTTGGGTGCTTGACCGTAAAATCTCCTCAGGGGGCCCCGTGGTACCCCAAATCATGCCGGCTCCGCTGACAGTTTCGGATGTCAGAGGGCGCGCCGACTTGTCAGACTTGCAGTTTCCCATCTTCTTCGAAAATGTGGACGGGAAACTAGGCATTCCTCTTGAAGCAGCTGCAGCTGGTCGATGTGGGACCCTCCGCAACGCACAGGAATATGCGCAGCTTGGTGCTTGGTCGACAACTCATATCTGCATCGCGGTTAGTGCATTTTGTGGACAGCCCATGCAGCAAAAGGTCGTGAGGCTGAACTAGATGATTGATAAAGTGGCTAGGGTACCAATGGTTTGCGCGTCTCATTCGCGTCCGTGACGACACTCCTCCACATCGTGATGACCCTATAACGGTTGCCACCTTCGCGCACCGTGTTGGAGAATCAGTGAATTCCTTTCTCACGGTCAGGCCTTTCACGCCCACCTGTGGAGAGTTCACGTGCTGAGACTTATTTTCCCCTCTGCAACTTTATACAGGAGTGCAAACCGGATCCCGGATATACCTCCTCTGACGGCCAGTGTTGGCGGATTGGTGAGGAGGGCGTCCAGCCCAACAACGTCATGATCATTGGCGCCGTCAATCCCTCCGCAATAAGTTGGATGCCAATTCTGCAATTTATTCGCCACCCGTCGACCGAATATGATACGATCGCGGATGTCAAGAATCGAAGGATCAACTGGGAGGCTATCGTCAACCTCACGTCATGAAGCTGTCCCCACAAAGCTTTCCCATTTTCTTTGCATAGATCTAGACGTCACAAACTTACAAATTGCACTCTTTCTTACTTACATTCTGTTGCGATTACGGATGGTATGTCACCGCCTTCAAGTTGCCGCCACCCATTACCACTCCAGAATGTTTTGATCTGATAAATTTCGACTTCCGCAAGCATAGACATTTGTGGGTGATGCCGAAATTCAACCCATCGCCAAGTGGATGGTAGAGAGGGACAGCGACGTGCTGCTTAGCATGATTACGTTGCTTGTCTGGGCCCGTCACCGAGACATTGACAAGTACACTATCGATGAGTCCTCTCGGATGAGGGTCGGGAGAACACTTATCAAGAGATCAATGGCGACTCAGCCAATCGTCCTTTCTGCCTCGCTACGGCCTCCTCCATTCTCTATCGAGCAACACATACGAACGTGATGAGTCGACTTCAATTTCCCCTTTAGCCTATGTGAGATGAAAGTGGCGGTGTTCAGGCTGTGACTCACCATAGCTGCGCAAAATTTGTGCCACCATCACAAAATTGATTGAGTTTTCTTCACAGGACCTCAGGTGCATTGGACGTCCGGTGACATAACTGGCTGCACGGGGCGTAAACATGATCCCGTAAAAAAAAATCAATTTTGACACGAAGTGATTCAAGTGAGAGAAAAGCGTTTCATTCTGTTTCTGTCACACCGTGCCTGATCGACAGGACTGAAACCGTGACCTATTTGGTCTTTCAAACTGCTGCACCGTGACCGCCCGGACAAATACTAGTACCTGCTTCCAAATTTTGAAGGGTCCAGGGTTTGTGCTTAGCCGAAAATTTGCTGCGGCCAGACCCTGCAAGACCTCGGGGCCTTGGGCAATCAGGACTATTTTGATTGCTGCTGGTTCTCCGCCGGGTGTACGATAACAACTTGAAGGGCTTACACGAATGAACCACCAATGTCACGATTGACAAATTCTAGAGCCTACCCAGACCGCGATGGGCGTCATAATATAGATTGGTCATGCACCTATAAATGCTTGGCCGTCAGCAAGTGACGGTACCTTCAGCCCTGTTGTCTTGTCCGCAGTATGATAGTGTATTAAACCAGTTCACACGCATGAATGACCCTAACTTACCTCCGTTCGGCCTTTCCTCCCTAGTTCTCCGATAGTAATGGAGTGCTTCCATTGCCGAAGGCCGGATCCTCGGATCCTCGCCCAGTACTGCACTTGGCACCGTCCCAAAACCTCGAATACCATCCTGGGGGCAAAAATATTGTACGGCATCACCCATTTACAAGCCCTACAGTGCCTGTCACCACCGTGACCTCCTCGCAAGTGCTCCCGGAACCAGGTTTTTGAGCCAATTCCTTAGCCAATTTTTTTTTAGGAAGGAAACCGATGAAAAGAAAGAATGCAATTGACATTAGAAAATCCTTCGTATACTCAACCCAGCACGTGTTTAATTTTGAGCTTTTTTTTTTTTTTCGAATCCATCAGTGTGCGCTTTGGGGTATTTTGAGCTTTTTCCTGTAGACGTCTACGATTTCCACATGAGCTGGAAGGCGGCCAAAAGCTGCGTGTCTCTTCCCAACTCAATCCTAATAACTCTAATAGCATTAGTACCAAACTTTTCGATTATGAGGTCATTTCAATGTGTTTATGAACGTTATTGTAACTTAATTACAGCTAATTATTAAAAACGGTTGACTAGTCACATGATTGAATATTGCCCGCACCAATGCACAGTTCACGGTAGGGGCAATATGGCCCTGCGGCCTAACATGTTTGGGCGACAGACACTTGTTTCCTCACGTCGTATTTCTGTCCTTAAGCCTACATCCACACAGTAATCAAAAGCCCCTATTTGTACGTCATACGGCTACACCCCAACAGGACGGCATCATGATATCGCTGAATGTCAACATCCCCGATCCGCTGATAACTTAAAGCTGGATTTCAGACACACTTGGTTCACACAATAAATAGCAGCTTTTTTCACGCAGTATTTGCTCCAAAAAAAACCCAGTCATTTTTTATCATAAAATCAACTTTCACACACCAAACTACATGAAATTCACAGTTCCATTCCTGTACAGTAAGTCCAGACACAGCTCAGACACGATACTGGACTTAGCCAGACGCTCAGAAGGCCGGATCGGCTCAGACGCGGACAGACGGGGTGACACTGACACCGTTGCTCGGCTGGCGCGCCACATTCTGGCTGTTCACAGAATGACCGCAGGCGTCAAATCCGCTGTTCCAATCGACACTGGCACACGCGAATGAACGTGCGTGCGTGCGCAGCAGCAGTGGCGGCGGTGGCGGCGGCAGTTGCAACAACGGCAGTGACTAGTGTTCAGGCGAACGGGCATAGAGGGAGGATAGAGGTCAGATGATGAGGAAGTCACGGGGCAAGTACTACATACAGCGGATCGTAGCCTGAGTAACCGGTTGAACCCGAGTCCTTGGTCCTTGGGGACCCCTCTCTCTCCATCGTGTCTGGGCCTTCAGTTATTCTCGCGTTGGATACTCAGGCTAAGCCAAAGGGAGAAAGAAGCAGCCAGGTTGCGGGATGAAGCACAAGAAGAGGAGCTCAAGCCCCCGTTCGTGTCAGTGGAACGTGAAGCCCCTTTCCCGCCGTTACTCGTCGTTGCCACAGCGCCGGAACAACGTCGCGACGCTCGTTGCCTCAAGTAAGATACTGTTCGACAAAACACCACCGTGATTGCATCTCTCCTCGTTCGTTGCAACTCTTTCACATCTCCCAGGCCCGGCTCCCTCTTCGCGCACACTTGCGCCCCAAACGCTCACGAACCACTGCCTCACCCACGCCGCACTCAAAATTGAACTGGTACTCATTAGCGCCAGCAGCATGCTCGGAAGCCTGCTCGGAGGATATTGATCCGACCGCGAGGAGCGTCAGCCCACGTGGGCCGCCGCTGGCATACCAGTATTCGCTTGAGGTATCGTGTCTGGTCTCCTCCCCTCTTTCCCCCTTGCGTCCTGACGCATGGTCCCCACCGCGAGATGGGCTTGGAAAGACAAAACCGGCGGTGTTCTTGTCACTATCCTCCATTGAATATCCATGGCTTGATTGCGTTGGCGGCCTTGTGCAGGTCACGCTTTCTTCCTGTGCGTCGTGGCACTCAATTTTACAGACGCGGCAGTTTCAATATCTTTGCGGGGCTCGATTGGTGACGGAGGGTCACACTTTGGTGGGGCTCTGCTCCTTTGTGAATTCTTGCTCTCGCTTGTGTCCAAATGCGTTGTATCGAACGTGATTGCGACGCATCACTGTAATCTTGCAGAAAGATGTAGATGTGCGGCCCGCAGATGCAGAAGAAGCTCGGATACGCCAGGGAGACCGACTGGTCAGACAGCCACCACCATCTCTTCACGATGGATAGTTGTCGTAGTTAAAGACTTCAAGTTGTCCACATGACGGTGATGGGTGCCACTGGCGAGCCCACCCTTTTCAAGGCACCTTAAAATTTCAAACCATACCCTTCTTTCGATATCTCACTATCTCTGTCTGCAAAACAGGAAATGTTTAGAACGGTTTTTGGTTTATTGATGCCGCGTGTCCGACTCATGGCTCAGCTTCTTTTGGGGGATCACGGTGCAAGAGTCAACGCAAGAGCGCACTGATGGTGCTCCATCATTACTCTATCTATCTGGTGTCGTACTGTATATATACTCCATAGCCTTGCGTCTCTCATTCAACAAATTTCCACATCTGTCATGAACCCCCAAGGCGAGAGCAGGTGTCTCCTTACCGATGGATACATAGCCTGGTCTTTCCAAATTGGACCAGCAACGCAACATTTCTGCAACGTTCTTGGGACCAACGGTGTCCCTCCCCTGAAGGCCCTGTCCTTCCCAGGGAGAGAAGGCGTATTCTTGGCCGTCGACTACGTTGCTGCGTCCAGAATCCCACCGCACGTCTCCGACGAAAAAGGGAACTATTTTTGGGTGCTTGACCGTAAAATCTCCTCAGGGGGCCCCGTGGTACCCCAAATCATGCCGGCTCCGCTGACAGTTTCGGATGTCAGAGGGCGCGCCGACGTATCGGACTTGCAGTTTCCCATCTTCTTCGAAAATGTGGACGGGAAACTAGGCATTCCTCTTGAAGCAGCTGCAGCTGGTCGATGTGGGACCCTCCGCAACGCACAGGAATATGCGCAGCTTGGTGCTTGGTCGACAACTCATATCTGCATCGCGGTTAGTGCATTTTGTGGATAGCCGATGCAGTGAGGCTGAACTAGATGATTGATAAAGTGGCCAGGGCACGAATGGTTTGCGCGCCTCGTTTGCGTCCGTGACAACGGCAGTGACACTCCTGCACATCGTGATGACCGTATCATGATAACGGTTGCCACCTTCGCGCACCGTGTCGGAGAATCAGTAATTTTTTTTCTCGTGGTCAGGCCTTTCACGCCCGCTGCGAAGAGTTCATGTACTGAGATTTATTTTTCCCTCTCCCGACTTGATACAGGAGTGCAAACCGGATCCCGGATATACCTCTTCGGACGGCCAGCTGTGGCGGATAGGAGACGGAGGTGCTCAGCGCTGTAACGTCATGATCATTGGCGCCATCAATCCCTCCGTAGGAAGTTGGATGCCAATTCTGCAATTTATTCGCCACCCATCGGTCGAATATGACACCATCGCGGATGTCAAGAATCGAAGGATCAACTGGGAGGCTGTCATCGGCCTCACATTATGAGGCTTACACAGGACTGACACCAAGAGTAGACGGATTCTCAAATTCATTTTGGTAGACCCTTTCTTGCCCTCATTCTATAACGATTAGGGACAGTATATCTCGGCCTTCAGGTTGCCGTCCCTTACAACCGCTCCAGAATGTTCTATTCGATAAATTTCGACTTTCCGCGAACATGGTCATTTGTGAGGGACGTGCCTGATCGGCAGAACTGAAACCGTGACAATTTTGGAAAAGTCCAGGGTTTGGGCTTAACCGAAAATTTGCTGCGGTCAGACCCCGCAAGAACCTCAGGGCCTTGGGTAATCAATCCCAGGACTATTTTTGATTGCTGCTGGTCATCTGAGTGTACGGTGATAACCCGGACACTGGCAGGAGCTCACACACGTCGACAAATTCTAGAGCCTACCCGCGGCCAGACCGCGATGGGCGTCATGATACAGATTGGTCATGGACCCATATAAGCTTGGCTGTCGGCTACCAGTGGCGGTTCAGCCCTGATGTCTTGTCCGCAGTATGATAGTGTATTGAACCAGTTCACACGCATGAAAGGCCTTAACTTACCTCTGTTCGGCCTTTCCTCGCTAGTTCTCCGGTAGCAATGGAGTGGTTCCAACCCCGAAGGTCGGACTCTCGTATCCGGGCTCAGTACTCCATTCACAAGCCCTGCGGTCACCTAGGATCACACTACAGTATCTGCAAAACAGGAGGTGTTTAGAACCATCAAGAATAGTTTAGGACCATTTGGGAACCGTCCTAATGGTGTTAAAAACGAAAAAACACACTTAGTTTTACGGATGACAGGCTGATTGACTCATGAGTCAGAGGCATACATGAGTCAGCTCCGAGTCGTCATCCCTGTCACCATCTGCAGCTGCAGAGAGCGTGTATTCTACAGCCCCGAGACATCCGCACAGATGGATCACGAAAGGCACCTTCTCCGAGTCGCTGTGACGAACTTTGAAAGGTTGCCTGCCGTGTTGAAGGTGGACCACATCGGCAAACCTGCATATAACTTTTTTTGACTTGTACGAGCTCGTACTAGCTCGTACTAGCTCGTACGAGCTGAAAAAGTATGAAAAGTCCGTAAGTTGAAAAGGAACCTAGATTCAACCAAAAGCTTGCTTGGTCATGTTGCCGGAAAGTAATTAAGTAGAAAAAAGTTGTGGAAAAGCCAAAACAAGCCGAAAGTTGGAAAGTAGCATGCAGGCCATTTTCAGAGAATCATGATAGACCTTATCAACGAAGTTCTGGGGCACCTCTTCACTCTGAGCCCTCAAGCTGCAGATCGGTGCCCTGGTACTATATGCTCCGCGTGCATCATTACCAATGCACGCCCAATGTCCTCCTCTGTGCCACCCCCAAAGCCATCCTCATTCTCCTCCGAAATATTCCCACGAGCCTTGTATATCGCCACAGCCGCAGATGAGCCATGAAAGAGCGGCTTCTCAGATGACTCTATCGGTGTGCGTGCGTGCGTGCGGGCGGGCGATCTGCGGGCATGCGGGGCATGCGTGTGGGCGTGCGCGCCCACATGAGTTGCAGGCGTGCGGGCGATCTGCGATTTGAGGCGGCATGGCGGTATCGCGGCTGCGTGGCGGTATGCAGCGTGGTCCAGCCCCTCCAACTCACAGTTGAAGCGAGGGAGGGGGGAGGGGGCTAAAGATAGTATTATTCATAAAACATAAAGTACAAGATATTTATCCTATTGTATTTATTAACATAATCCGGCATACGGGGGCTGCGTGAGTGGTCTCGGCAGTGTGCGTAAATGCGGGCGGGGTGCGTGGTGGGCGACCGGGCACGGGCGACGTGCGTGCATGCGAGTGATGTGCGGGCACACGGGCGGCGTGCAGGCACACGGGGAATGTGCCAGTGGGGGCGCGTGGGTGATATGATCATCGTCAAAGACTTTAGCAGGGAAGAAAACTACAAAAAAAAGAAAAACATAGCTAGAGCCCAACCCTTTTGTTCAAATCGGTCTCGTGTTTGCAGCAAGAGTGGGGGTTGGCCAGATGGAAAACAGACAGAACCCTCTCTATCTTGCATTTGTCGCGAGGGAGGGGCAACGGTTCGAAAACGAGAGGAATGCCGCCTCTCGTGAGGGTGTTGGCGGCGTCGATAGACGAAAATCCCTCTCTGTCTCACATTTGGAGCGAGAGGGGGGGGTGGTGGTGGGGAAATTTCCCTGACTTGTACTTGAGGGCCTTGAGGCGAGGGTGTCAGAAAAAACCGTAAAACCGCGGGTGAGGGTGCGGTAGTGGCTCGCACCCGCACCCGTGACTACCGTGACCGGAAAACCGCGGTGTTACCAATACCCGTGTAACTCCTTACACTTTATCCACTTTTTAACTTAAAGCCATTTCGGTACAATCATGAATGTGAACTTTTTTGCTTTTTCACTTATTTACTTGCAATGTACAAGATAAGTCGAAAAGTTGAAAAGTTTATGCATAGTTTGCCGATGCATCGACGCCGACGCCCTTCGTCCCTGATGCGCTTAGTATAATCGAACGCTGAACAGCCTTAACAGGTTAATACTGTAGCTTCAAGTTCATGATCGGGGCCGGATATTTCCTACAGTAGAATGTCTTCTGGCCTGAGAGAAATCCCCAAAGAGAAGTCCTCGATATATTATAGGTCCTTTTGCGGAGCTGAAAGTAATGTAGATAGCCATGACGCTGAGTCACGATGAGTAGCGCGTACAGTAGTAAATGAGGGCAAGAAGTTTACCCTGCATTTGTATATGGACGCGCCGCTCGGCTGTGTCACGGTGTCCATGGGGCCTAACTTAGAGTGTAGGGTGTCACGATGGTGTACTGTACAGTAGCGGTGTATTTCATAAGGAAATGTGTAGGTTATGTGTCAGGATACGCCCAAGCAATCTAACATTAACGAGATAAGATAATGACCGGCTACTACATAGTACTAATGCGTACTAGGGGTGAAATGAGAGTACCCGGGGCCGCCGCTTCGGCTCAAATCTGGATGTGGCTACTAAAACTGGATTTCAGACTCACTTGATCCACACAGTAAAATTTCACGCACCAAGCTGCATGAAATTCACACAGTTCTGGGTCTATAGTGTATAAGTCCAGACACAGCTCAGATGACTGCCAGACCGGCTCAGACGTGGACAGACGGGCTTCAGACAAGGGCCGGGCCAGCTCAGACTTCCGGAGATTTGTTGATGTATGCCGTCACCGCTCGGCCTATGGCAGGGGCCGACTCGGGTCGTGATCATCAGTGGCGTGTTGGCAGTCACGGTGCAGTCACGGTCGTTCAGCTGGCGCGCCACTTTCCGGCTGTTCACCGACAGCCTGAGAGCGACTGCAGGCTGGGCGTCAACCTCGTCCTCTTCGTGCGCTGCTTCTGCGACACGTGCCGCCCACTGCAGGAGCCTGGGCGTAGGCATTGCTTATCAGCGTAGCCGTGCACTGGTGCGTCGCGGATCCGCTGTTCCAATCGGACACTCGGTGTTCGGCCCGGGGCAAGCGAGTGTCATCGTGCCTGGGCCTTGCCCGCGTTTGGATACTATACTAAAGCCAAAGGGAGAAAGAAGCAGCCGGGTTGCGGGATGAAACCCTCGTTCCAGATATTACTCCTATCGCGTCTGGTTCTCCTCCCCCTTTCCCCTTGCGTCCTGACGCATGACCCCCACCGCGAGATGGGCTTGGAAAGACAAAACCGGCGGTGTTCTTGTCACTAGCCTCCATTGAATATCCATGGCTCGACAGGAACGTATTCACGTTGGTGGCCTTGTGTAAGTCACACTTTCTTCCCGTGCATCGGGGCACTCAATTTTACAGGGGCGGGCAGTTTCTTTGCGAGGCTCGATTGGTGACGGAGGGTCATACTTTGGGGGGGCTCTGCTCCTTTGTGAACCATTGCTCTCACTTGTGCTCACTGGCAAGCGGGGTGCTTGTGGTGCGAGACTGCCAAAGAATGGGAGGCGTAGACCCACCGTGACGATATAAAAAAAACATGTTGCAACTAGTGTAATAATATTTAACTGCCAAGACACATGGCCACTCGTATAAGCCGCATGACCATCAGTGCTACTAAAGTCTCCACAGCACTCTTCTCATCTCTGAAAGTAAACCCTCCTACTTCGTAACCTGCGCAATATCTATACATCCTTACACCCTCACCCTGAGTCGGAGCGGGTGTTGAGTTCAGCGATAACCTCACCTCCCGGCACAGAGGCGCCAACTGGGGAAACATCAGGGACTAAATTCAATGATTCAACGATACCATAACAATAAAATAATATGGGGTTTGACACGTGAGGATGCGGCGATAGATGGACCACCTATCCTGTACCCGCACAGTTTTTTCAGCAGGAGAGAGACACAAAGGATGGAACGTGGCGAAACCGATCAAAGACGGGATTCCAGTCGAGGCACGTATGATCATTCGAGTAAGTTCTGGTCCAAGTTGATATCCATCTATATCCCCGAGCCAGACTCAGGAGCAGGTAACTGAGTCCACACCTGTTGCTCGCCCCCGGGTCCATCAGCGCTAACTCCCGTCCTGCCAGTGGTACCAGACGCCTGCCCTTCCTCCGCCTCACTTGTGTCCATCTCGTCGGGCTTGTTCTGACGACGTCTGGTCAGCGCCGGGTATATACAGCCCAAGTATACTTGCCCTGACTTCCTCTACTCGTATTAAATCCTCGGCAGTGAAGCGAAATTCAGGAATGCTAAGGACAGCGGAGTAAATCTCAACGTCCGGGAGGCCCGTGAATACTTGATCCCGCAACGCCTCGGCGTACTCGCCGTAATCAGTAACAAACACGTGGCACCACCGGCGAACATTTCGAAATGATTTGGGAAAAGCTTCCTGGATTTTCTTGAATTGCTCTGCGTTCACCTCATGGCGGGAAGAGACAGTCGTCTGAATTGTAATAATATGTGTATCCGTGCAGATGATAGCGTTGGTAACGGGGAACGCTTGGGAGCCAGGGAGCCAACAGAGTGGAGTCTCGTAATTGCCCGCATTCCTAAAAGCCGTTGTTCCACTGAATACACGCACGTTCTTGCAGACCGGGATGGACTGAAGGGGGTCGGGCGGCTCCGGCGAATGAGCGATACACGGCAGTCCCTCCTCGGTCGGATGGGCAGTGAGCCAGACGTAGACAAGCTTTGCGAAGACGTAACCCGCAGATGCTCTGAACCAGGGGCGTTTGCATATCAGGTTGTAAAACTCGATTTGCTCAGCAGCATCTAGCCGTTTGATAGCGTTGTCGACAAGATTACGGAGGAATTTCGTTTCTATATCCCCAACTATGTCTGCTCTCATTGCATCCATCGGCCGTAAAGAGAAAAGGAGGTGGGACTGTGTGTCCGCCATTTTCTCAGATTGGTGGATGAAATTACAGGTTTCGCTTGTGAGATTTTCGGCCACGTTTGTCGCAAGCCGAATATAATGGGGAGTTCTCCATGGATCCCGAGTCAACAGGATGCAGGTCCGCGCAGCAGAAGAACCCCATAACTCGATTTGCTCTCGGAAATGGTCAAGATTGAGACCAAGTATCGTGCTGTAGGAGAAGCTCAGGTGAGACGAAGACGCTTGGGACAACCAGATTAAACAAACCCAAGTGCAATCAACTCTTCATAGGAGAAGGTTCCATCACAAAATATTGCGCTTGCAACTCTTTGAACCACTGGTACCATCGATCCGTCGCAGGAGGGGTTGCCTGCACAATCCAAGCTTGGTGCTGCCTGGAGGCGCCAAGGAATGCACGGCATGGTTCTCTGGTATGCTCATTCGAATCGGTAAGAGCCCAGGTTCCCGTTGGAGAGCATCATCGACAAGAATGGCGGGGTCGTGCACTTTAACCCCAGTGTCTTTGAAAACGACGAAACAAGTCGACATTTGTAACGCGGTCGGTTTCTTTGCACATAGCCGACGGAAAAGAGCATAGAAGAGGAAGGTTGACTTGCCTGCATTAATATTTAGTGATGGCGTGAGAAGGGCGATCTAAGATCGGTGACAAACTACACACCAATTCCTGGTTGACCGGAAACCACTACACCTCCTATTTTCTCCCTCGGTCTGGTCTCCAGCGCGTCAAAGGCAAAGATATATCCTTGCGGATGAGAAGAGCGTATTCTTTGTACTCAAGATGATGCAATTCTAGATTGTTGACTTGCGACCTCGGCACATACTTAAGGCCGTCGCCATTGGGCACATCCAGTAGTATGACATTGAGATCTTTCCCCCACAAGGTGTCATACAACTTGCGGGCTGCTCGAAGAGTGTCCTGGTCTGCTGCTGCAGAACATAGGATAGCCATGAGCAAATAAGTGTGGCCGAGTATTTCCGTACTTACATGGATGCGACATCACATAGATGTGCACGTGGTCGTTGAGAGGTTGCGTCGCCATACCTCTGATATGAGCTGTGACGGATCTTGTAATTGGGTACTGTTATCCAAGTCAGCTTGACTGATGTAGAGTTTCCTTTTCGTCCTCGAAACGTTGGGTCCTGAAAGACGCCAGAAAGTCAGCCAGTCTATGGACTAAATCAATGATATTGTACACCTTCAACCTGAAAAGAATAATGGGTTCCTCGGCTTCAAGTTGTGGACGGATTAATTCTTTTATATGGCGGACATTTTTGGTGGTGGGAACGGTAACGGGGAAAGGGATAGGCTTGTTTTCGATAACACACCGAGTTCGTATTCTTGCATGGCAGATGACAGAGTTGGCCCCTGACGCCAGTTTACTCACGTATTGACTGACCATTGCACCGTGACAACCTATCAATCGTGAGTCATAGACGTCACATCACGCCGGCAAAGCCATTTTCATTCTCTGCTCTCGTGAGTGAAGAACCGTGATTCCGTGTTTTCACGGTATGACAGCGCTCGGGTATGAAACTATGTATGAAACTCCACTCATGTGGACGCACTCTCACGCTCACGAGCACGCGCCCCCAACCCCAACCCCAATACTGCGCCAGGTCCCTGGG
>WTXC01000431.1:0-13792 GCA_022496195.1 Lactifluus subvellereus | reverse complement strand
GGGATACAAAGCGGGGGTCGCGGTCACTGATAATCTTTCGTGGGATGCCAAACCAAGGGACAAGGTGCCAGAGGTATAGGGTAGCGACTCCTTCACCCGTGATATTTGTAGTGCAGGGGAGGAATTTAGCTGCCTTTGAGCAACCTTGATCAACCACCGTGAGGACGGCATTAAAGCCATGCGACTCCGGTAGGTCTGTGATCAAATCCATGGCGATGGTCTGGAAGGGGCCTTGCGTGGCGTCCGCTGAGATCATTTGTAGGGGTGCGTGTCGGTGGTGAGTTCGTGGTTTGTTTTCTTGGCATGACGCGCAGCCGCGAACATATTCTGCAGGCAAGTCTTTCATGCCATGCCTTCATATTGTTGTTCAAGGAGGTAAAGGGTATTAGCGATGCCGGGATGACCGGCAGTGGGTGATCGTGTGAAGGCGCATATTTCGCGTCGTTCTTCCAGCTCTTCAGGGAATGTGAGCTTGCGAACCGTGAATCGGGGAGGAGTATGACTCCTTTATTATCGTCGTCCCCTGATTTACACCGAAGGGACGCGACAAGAAGTCGGCGGGGATGTGGCGTTTGCCGGGACATGCACCAGCTTGAAGTCATAATCGGCTAGTTCCTGGTGCCATCGCGCTTGTCGTCGGTTCAGGTTCTGGGGCTTGCGATAATATTGCAAGTTGTGGTGATCGGTGTGAACCAGGGTCTGATGGTGTGAACCGCGAGGTACGGTCGCCAGTATTCGAGTGCACGCACTACTGCGTACAATTCCTTGTCGTAATGTCCCAGTTGCGTTGCGTAGCATCGAGGGTCGCCGACAGGAACGCGACTGGACATAACTTGTTCTTGTCATCGCGTTGCTGCAGCACCGCTCCAATGGCATACGCTGAAGCATCAGTGTCAACAATGAATGGTTTGTCAAACTGGGGTTGTCTAAGGATGGGGGCGGTGGAGACTGCGTCGATAAGGGATTGAAGGCTTCCTGATGTTCTTCGTTCCAATAGAACTTGCCGCCTTTGCACAGTGAGCCACAAGTGCATTGAGCGGAGCTGCCAGGGTGCTGAAGCCTTTGATGTACATTGGTAGAAATTCAGGAAGCCGAGCAATGCTCCACTTCTTTAGGGTTGTGGGGACTTTCCAGGCCTTGATGCCTGCGACTTTATGGGATCCATGCCGATGGCGTTTTCGGATATGATGACTCCAGGTATTCGACAGAGTCAGCTTCGAACTGGCACTTTTGGGGCTTTAGGAACAGATCGTTTCGGGTGAGGACCGAAAGTACGTCATCGACCACACGGCGGTGAAGGGCGAGATTTCGTGGGGTGTGGATCAGGATGTCGTCCATATATACTGTGACGTATCCTTCGTTGATGAGTTCGCGGAACAAACAATTCATCATGGATTGGAAGGTGGCTGGCGCATTTGTTAGTCCAAAGAACATAACCATGGGCTCGAAAAGCCCTCGGTTAGTCTTGAACGCAGCCTTCCATTGATCGCCGTCGCGGATTCTGATGTTATTATAGCCCCAATGTATGTCAAGTTTTGTAAGAGCGCGGACGGTTGTCCATTTACTCTAGTGAGTCGGTCCATGAGTTCGCAGATGAGGGGAAGCAGGTTGGTATCTCGTGTGGTCCAAGTGTTCAATTTGCGATAGTCCTGGACTGGTCTGAGGTCGCCATTCTTCTTCTTGATGAAGAAGAAGGGGAATGCATATGGTGACTTTGATGGACGGATATAGCCTTTGGTGAGGTTCTCGTCAATGAACTTCTGGAGTGCGATATCTTCGCTCGGTGTTAGGGGATAGACTTTACAGTCTAGTGTCGACGGTGCATTGGGTTTGAGGTCAATAGCGTGGTCCCATGATCGTGGGTCAGGAATCGTTGTGTGGCTTCCTCGCTGAAGACGCGGGCGTGTGCGTGGTACTGTGGTGGAACGATCTGATCCCAGGTACATTCGGTTTTGTCGGCTGCTTGCTCTGCCATTGCTGAGCTACTGTGGTCTTAGCAATGCGCATGAAGACTTGGTCGCCCTCCTCCCAGAATAGTTCATTCTGGATTGTGGCAGCCGTCATTCCTGCGACTCTAACTGTCGATGTGGCGGCCTGTGCTGCTGCACCGCATGTGCGGAGTATCACTGTGGTGGGAAGGACACCATTCTTCCAGTCTGGACAAGGGTTGGCCGCTGCGAACCATGGGTATCCTAGCACCAAGTGGTCTTCATCCATGTCTGCGATGAAGAATCGAAGTGTATGTGGGGCGTCTTCTGTAACTATCTCGAGGTCGGTGTAATGGGTGATTTTGCCTCCCTTGTTGCGTGATCCATCTGCATTCAGGAGCATCTTTGGGGCTTGTAGGAGTCGCGTTCCTAGTTTGTGTTTGTCTACAAAGGCGCGACTGATGAAGCATTCCATTGCTCCACAATCTAGGAAGGCGATGTGGTCCATTCTGGTTGATGCAGTGTGAAAGGAGACTGCAATTCTCATAGAATTGAGACGAGGGAGGAAGACGTCGCGCTGAAACATGGCGCGTTTGAACACTGTTTGTTTGAGGGTCGGGTACGTGGGAGCGTCTCTGCACCACTTAGCTGCTAGTTCGTGACCTTCCTCGCTTCTAAGTCCTCGTAGGTAGTCGAAGACTTGTTGTTGCATAGGCCTCTCAACCGATCGGTCTTCAACCGTTAGGTGAGTGGCCGCAACTTTTACTGGGGTCAGCGTGAGCTTTTCTGGACAATTGCGTTGTATATGTCCTTGTCGGTTGCACAGGAAACAAAGTCCTTTTGTGCGTTGCTGGTCCTTGATGCTGTCTACTTGCATTGGTTCTGGTTCGCTGGTCGTGGGCGATGACGATCGCGTGAGTGGTGGAGTGTTGATTGGGGGTGATGAGATATGAGGGTGTCATTCTTCCCATTGCGCTTGCTTGTGGGGTTTAAAGCCATGATAATGGCTTGTTGTCTGCGACTGGACAACTTCCACATCTCCCAGTTCTGTGGTTCATCATGCGACATGCAGGCATTGAGTAGTTGCAGGGGCAATCCCCGCTTGAACTTCTCAAGCACCGCTGGGTCGTCTTCACGGTACAATGCTTTGCGCGCTAGGGTGGCGAACTGGGTGATATAGTCGTCAATGTCATCGTGGGTCATAGTGAGGGTGTTGAGTTGCGCTGTGGCACGATACGGTTTGTTGACATCGAACCAGTCTTGGATGAATCGTGCTTCGAAATCGTCCCATTCTGGGTGTGGTGTGGCGATCAGCCATTCTTCTTGGCTTCGTCGCCATTCGGTGGTTGCTGTCCCTTGTACATAGGTCAGGGCGTGCGCAATTCGGGTGTGGTTGTGAGCGATGATCGGGTGATCTGAATTCAGGTACTGGTAGAGCTTCAGCTCATGAATGAAAGCGTTGGTCGTTGTTCTATTGCCTGTGAAGACAGGGGGTTCGTGGCTCTCCAGTCGAAGGTCGTCGCCTTGTGGCTGGGGTACTAGTGGAACATTCTGGGGTGCGTTTGGCGGTACTGGTGCTGGGTCTGGTGGCGGGGGTCCGTACCCTGGTGGGAACATCGCCACAGGAGATGGTGGCGCGTGCATGCTGTCGTTGACGGTGGGGAGTACTCCCATCGCCATTTTCGGTCTGGTGTTCGTTATCGTGGAGCGATCGATAAGTGCTCCTAGATCTGGATCGGGGTGATATCTGTCTTTCGATCGATGGGTTTCGGGTTCGTCGATGTCGGTCGGATCTTTCGCGATTAAGCGATCAGTGGGGTGTATTGTCAAGTTTCAGTGGCTATCGAGTTTGCCTTGTATCTTAGCTTTGGTCAGTCAGGGGTTCGAGAGGCTTGTTCTAATGTTACGCTCGAGCTCTGAGCGTATCGGTCGAGGTTCGCCAAGTCACATGATCGACTTGGACACTGCGAGTCTTCGTGTTTAAGACAGAGCGCAGTGGTGGTCCCCTTGTGTGTACAACCCCAGGTCAAGGGTTCAATACAGGGGAATTAGGAGTCAGGCAAACGGCCTGAGGATCTGATGATTCACAAGATGAGAGGGTAATACGATAGCCACCAAGGGCCAGAGCGTAGCTCGGTATTGGTACAAAGAGAACAAGCCTAGAGATGAGACTACAGTCTAGGCTACCTTATATAGGGATCGCAGGGCGAGAAGGCCCTTCCGTATCTGGTCACGTGAGTCTCAGTATCATAGTCGAGTCGCGGGTTCGATGCGGGTCATGGGTTGATGTAGGGAATAATGGAAAAGGGAAAGAAATCGTAACACGCTGGGGTTATAACAACATACGCATTCGCAAAGGCGACCAATGGAAGGCAGCCTTCAAAACGAACCTAGGACTATTCGAGCCCATGGTTATGTTCTTCAGACTCACCAACTCCCCAGCAACCTTCCAAACGATGATGAACCAGATCTTCAAGGACCTTATTGAAGGGGGACACGTTACAGTGTACATGGATGATATCCTGGTACACACACCCTTGGATTATGTGCTACACCGACGCATCACTACCCAGGTCCTCGAAGTCCTCCAACAACATGATCTCTACCTACGCCCAGAGAAGTGCCAATTTGAAGTGACAGTGGTAGAGTACCTAGGCATTATCTTGGAAAAAGACTGCCTCAGGATGGACCCCATTAAAGTTAAAGCTATAGCGGAATGGCCAGTGCCCAGGAATGTCAGAGATGTCCGTGCATTCATCGGGTTCTGCCTCTTCTACCGCCACTGGATCCCCAGGTTCAGCGAGATCGCGCAGCCCATGAATGAACTTACGCACAAAGACACCCCTTGGGAGTGGACTGAAAGGCGCCAGGCAGCCTTTGATGAACTTAAACACAAAGTAGCCTCTGCGCCAGTCCTACACCAACCGGACTTCGACAAACCATTCTTTGTAGACACGGACGCCTCTCAACATGCCCTGGGAGCAGTCCTGCAACAAACAGACACTCAAGGACACCTCCACCCCATTGCGTTCCATTCCAAAACCTTCGACACCACTCAATGCAACTGGGACATCGCAGACTGTGAAGCCTTTGCAGTATTGGACGCTTTACGCACCTGGAGAGCATACCTAGCAGGTAGCAACCACAAGGTTACCATCCGCACCGACCACCGCAACCTTCAGTACTTCATGCGCCCACAAAATCTTAACCGCCGTCAAGCTAGGTGGTCACTGGAGCTCCAAGAATATGACTACCACCTTGTGCACATCCCAGGAAAACAACACATACCTGCAGACTTTCTATCACGCCCCCCAGGAGACAAAGGGGAACATGACAATGAGAACATCACCTTATTCCCACCAGAGCGCGTTGGAGCGATGAACCTCACCCCTTTCCCCCTGGAGTTGGATGTGCGAAGAGAGGTCCTCCAGCGGTACCATGACCACCCCCTTGCCGGACATCCAGGAGTCAAGAATACCCTCGTGCTCCTACACTAACACTATGAAGGAGGGAAGGACCTCAACCAGTTCACGAAGGAATACGTACATGGGTGTGCCAAATGCCAGGAAACTAAAGCACGCACCACCCAAACCAAGGCAGCACTGTTTCCGCTAGATGTCCCAGCGGAAGATGGTCCATTCCAAAGTATCTCTATGGACCTGATTACAGACCTCCCCCTTTCTTCAGGACACAACGCAATCCTTACCATTGTGGATCAGGGATGCTCTAAAGCTGCACGGTTCCTCCCCTGCTCGACTACTATCACGGGAGAAGGAGTGGCCACCCTTTACTTCTGCCACATCCTGCCCTGGTTTGGACTACCCAGGCGCATCATCTCAGACTGCGATCCTAGGTTTACGTCGCACTTCGCGTGCGCACTGGCCAAAAGTATCCATGCGAAGCAAAATATTAGCACCGCCTTCCACCCCAGGACGGATGGACAGAGTGAACACGCAACCAGCAAGTAGAGCAGTATCTACGCCTATGGGTTCCAGACCAACAAGACCAATGGGCCTATTACCTACCAATGGCAGAGTTTGTCTACAACTCTTGGCCCCATGATCGCTCAAACTCACCGCACATGAGCTACTCTTTGGTTACCAACCCCAGTGCACAATTGACAATGACCCAACGCACCCCCCGCGGTCCAAGACTGCCTTACACACATCAAAGATGCGAGACAGCGTGCACAAATGCTCTTGAATGCGCCACCAAAGACAGTAGTACCACAGTTTCAGAAGGATCAAAAGGTCTGGCTTGAAGGACGCCACATCAAAACCTATTATCCCAGTAGTAAGCTGGCGCCCAAACGCTTTGGCCCATTCAAAATCATATCAGTCATCTCCCCTGTGGCTTACCAACTGGAATTGCCACCATCATGGACGATTCATAATGTGTTTCATGTCGATCTTTTGATGCCTTACCAAGAAACAGACGCCCATGGGCCTAATTTTACATGTCCCCCACCTGAAATCATCGAAGGAGAACCCCAATGGGAAGTAGAACACATCATGAGTGAACGACATTATGGCAGGAAATGTGTACACCAGTACCTAATCAAGTGGAAAGACTACCCGCACGCTGACAATACATGGGAACCAGCTTCACAAGTGTTTGCGCCAGACTTAATTGAGGAGTTCCATCAAAGAACCAAACCGCATCAGGGCGATGCGAGACCTAAGAAGGGGGTAACACATGGAAGGGAGGGACATCTACACATCTTTTCCCCACTCACAGACCAAGGAGCACCTAACCCAACCGCAGGCTCACACCTATCAGTGTCCAGTTCTGAGAGTCTGCCGACGTTCTCACCACCCTCAGAACTAGAGAGTGACTCAGGACCAGAGACGTCGCTTGCCATGTTCACAGCATCGTCAACGTTGCCTCTCCCAGACTACCCTGAGACTTGGTACCAGTCCTGCACACCACCAACCACAGCACAACTAGCGCTATTCCGGAACGGAATGGCGTGCAACAAGACAGCATATAAGGCTGCTTGGAAACACCCTAATTCTTTCCAAGCAACTTACTCCCCCCAGTTCCTTGCTGCCGTGGCTTCTATACACCCCTCAGTCTTTCGCTTTTCAGCCCCTCCCCACTATGCTCCAAGCTCTATGCACGCTGCAGCTCGTCACCCTCGTCGCCCTCATCCTGCTTACATGTCATCCTCTTCTGTGGCTTCCTCCATGCCCGGCTCCCCCATCTATAAGGGGACTACTCCTCCTTCTTTGCCAATGACAACCAGACCATACTGCCTCTGTCTCCGCCACCGGGTCCCCCCTCTCGGACGTGGACCTCCCCAACGTTGATGACCTCGAACTCCTAGCCATGTCCCCTATGACCACATCAGTGCCCTTGGACGAGGTAATGCCAATCTCCCTCTTCAATGAGGTAGGCCGCGCCCTAGAGAACACAGGTGAGGAGGCCCCCTCCTTCACCATCGATATGAGAGGCGCCAGGACTGGCGAGGAGATCATCAGACGCCTCAATGCCACAGTAGCGGAGGTTATTGACACCCTAGATGACAGTGAGACCTGCAGTGTCGTAATAGACGCAGTAGCCTCGCTATGTGATGAGGTGGAGAGGAAAGGCCACAGGGACGTACGCGACTGGGAGAATAACCTACCAGATGACTGGAATGCCCTAGCTGCCATAGACGTGGAAGTGGCCACTGAAGGAGCAGTGGAAGCTGACCACCCAGGGCATCCCTACCACGTCAACACCCCCACATCTCCCTGGTACTTCACAACCCGCATCCAAGACGGCTCGGGAGCGCATGTCATCCCCAAGTACGTGGCATTCATGTATGGAGCCAAGGACCCTGTTATCCTGGCAACCATGGGACACCACAAAATCATTTTTACCTTTGCCCTTCACGCACGCCCAGTCCCGTCAAACTCCTGGTGCCCTCTCCCCCGTCTCACGCCATGACAGCTCTCCATCCTCTCTGATGAAGGAGGGGACACAGGCCAGTTCTACAAGCATGTGGACAATGGGCTCAAGGCCTTGGGAGACCCATACCTCATCGGTGAAGTGGAACGCCTGCGCTCTGCAGAAATGGGGATAGAAGCACACGCTCAAGAGATGGAGCTGGAGAAGCGTCGCCTTGCCAAGGCCAAATGGCTCACCACATACCACGCGAGAAGGCTAGGCCACTATCGGGACCTCCATCACCAAGCGGTGACATGCCTCTCTGCCACGGATGCTTACAACGTCCTCTACCCCTTCCTCACCAGCGCGCATGCCCCCCTCGACACTCCTGAGGACCAGGTCCTCAACTACTGCCCCTCTCCAGTTCTACGTGAAGCCCTGAGGAAGGCCGGCCAAGGGTACACCCAACACCCGGAAGAGTTGACCCTCTCCACCCGCATCTTTGGTCGCCCCCCTCCCCTTTCCTCCTACTCCCTTGTGGCCTGCCTCGCCAGAGAAGGCCCTGTCCTCGCTGCAGAGTACGATGCCGACACCATGGACGCTTATGACTGGACAGAGAATGCCAGTGACTGAGGTCAGTCACAGACTCTAAGAAGGGGGTAATGTCACGTTTGTGCATGCCGAGATCGGACTCTGCTCACGGTGTGCACAAGGGGGTCATGTACGCTTTATTTTTCACCTATCCCACTCCTCCCACATTGTCACGCCCAGACTCTGGGCGTACCTCCACTGGCATTGGAGGCGGCGGTGGCGACGACGGCGGGGGAGTAGGGGATCTTGGACGTGAGGGTCCTAAGTCCTGATAACAAGCTCTTGCTGGGGAGCTAAGATGGCATTTGATCTTAAGTCCTTTGACCATACGCTAGTGACACTTGTGCAAGCGACGCGAAGTCTGGCAATAAGCCAGAGGAGCAGTGGTTCACAAGTAAAGGCCTGAAGACGGTTGACTTGTCTGAGATTACAAGAGAACAGACTTAGGGTCTGCTCTAAGGCGATACAACGCGATATAAGTACATTAGGGAGATGAGTCAGGTTGAGTCATAGTGTCCCTAGGACACTAGTAAGCGGACACAGTAAGCCTCAAGTCATCGTACAGTAAGCAGGCCGACGCATGAGTCATATTGTACAGTATGAGTCAGTAGGTGCCAAGGCAGTGCATGCGCAGAGGTATGCAAATGTAGCACTAGTGAAATGCGCACCGGAGGTGAAGCGTGGGAACACCTACTATAATAGGAAGGTAAGCATGATGTAAGCGAAAGTGGCCAAGTCATGGCCTCAAGCAGAGTCTCAGGCCATAGGGGCCTGGCAGTCCATAAACGTGATGTGGGAGGAGTGTGTTACGATCTCACCTATGGACCGGACAGACCACTCTTTTCTCTCTTACGATACTATGCTCACGCTCTGGACCCTGACATGATAGCTATGACTCGCCATGCTCCACTGTGACATGGAGCGCTGTTACGATCTCACCTACAGACTGTGCGGACCGCCTCTTTTTCCTTTTCTTCTTTACGATGCCTGGTCTGCGTCCAGCCTTACGTTCTAGACCCTGACTCGATAGCCAACTCGCCGCGCTCCACTGTGTCACGGTTACAAGGGACCGTGGCTCTAAGTGAGCGCATCGTTTGGGGTCACGTGATTGTGTGGATGTATCACGTGTTCTTGCCGTGGCTCGCTATGGTCACAGGGATCGGGGTCACGGACTCGCTGTGGTAACGTGACGCTCGTGGCACGCTGTGGTCACGAGGGTATCGAGGTGGGCCGAGATGCCCGAGTACTTGGTTCTGGTAGGTGCACCTTAAAGCACCTGTTTGGCAACGTTCCATGTGTTATAGCACACAATGACAAGCTTCGATATGGCTTACTAAGCCGGAGCGGTGGTAGAGACAAAAAGGAAAGTCTTGTTGCCACCAGAGTCCCTTGCGCACAAGGCAACTGATTGGGTAATCAACTTGTATTGGAGACGAAGTTGAGACTGGGGATTCCAGCTCAACTTCCTACTGTTCTTATAGTACTAAGTCCTAGTCACTATGAGTCGTAAGTAAGAGTCAGTAGTACTCAGTAAGAGTCACTACTATGAGTCGCGTATCAGTCAGTATCAGTCACTAGCGAGCGACTCATAGGGAGTCGCTCTGAGTCGTGTACCAAGTCGCGTCACGTCGCAGTCACAAGGAGTCAGGCATCACATGACATACGGTCATGTGATAAGTAAGGAAGTCAGCGTGTCACATGACATAGGGTCATGTGACAGTTCAAGTCACGTGTCAGCTCGCGAAGCGAAAGGAATAGTAGAGTAAAACATGGCCGCAAACCGTAACACTGCCCCCTCTTCTAGGCGGGTGTGCCACCACACGCTAAGTCAATCTGTCGCGGTATAGTAATCAGTCCTGTGCAATAAAAGAGTCCCAGTCCAAATCCTCACCGTAGATGAGCTCTGCTCGCTCCAAATCTACGATGCTTCCTTCCTCCTCATACCCAAAGTCAAGGTTCTTCATGATCCCTGACACTGGGCAGACCACGCCTATATGTTGGTGCCCAACATGGACACCACAACGGGTTAGTTGACACTTGATGTGGGGCGTGGTGCAGTCATAGCCCCAGTGTCCATTTTGTTCGCAGAAGCCACAGAGCCGCCACAAGGGGCAGCTCTCATACTTGTGGTCCGCATCAGCAGACCTGCACCTCCCACAATAGAAGGTGGTCATTTTTCGGTGCGGCATCTTCTTCCTCCTCGTCCCTGCGATTTTCTCTACTCCCTTGCTGGCTGCAAGACGACGGCGCCTCCTCAATGCTGTAGCGTTGATGTGGCCGGAACGTGCGCCGTCCCAATGCTCGTCACAAACCCCCTGCTGTTCACCAGCATCACCACTTGAAGGAGTGAAGGTGCTCCCCTCAGGGGGATTCCAGAGCTCGCCCGGTTCGAGGGCATGTTGTGGGGGTTCCCCAGTGCCTGTGGGCGCATCATAGACCGTCCGCCCTGGGTTACATAGGGCGGCGGGGGAAAGTAAGGTGCTGGAGAAGGGGTAGGCGAGGTCAGGTCTATCAAAGTCCTCTCTGGACTCCTGAAGTGCATGGGGGCCGGAGATTGGTGGGAGAGAAAAGGTCTGCGAGAGGGCCCTGGTGAGTCCCCACGCCTCTCGTTCTGTAGTGAATGCATAGGCGTCATGCGCCTGTATCGTGGTGGGATTGCTGGTGGAGCCGTCGCTCGACGATTCGAGCGTCGGCGTCATGTTGGTGGGGGTGTCATCGTTTCTTCTCGTGGCGCTGGGGCCGCGACCATCCGTCCACCACGGCGATGCTGTAAAGGGGGTGTTCTGGTAGGCATTGACGAAGGTAAATTCGTCATCTGGATAGGAGAGGGTGAGGCCTGGGATGTTTGCAGATGGCGGGGCATCACTCATTCTACAGCTTCTGATAATGAGGGGTTTAGCGGTGGAAGGGGCAGAGGTCTGTGGCACAGAAGCAACTGTGCAAGCGTCCGTGCTGGTCCTGGCGGGTTCGTGCCTGGCTGCTCCAGGCGTAAATGTAATAGCGAGTGGGGAAGTGAGGAAGCGAAAGGCTCTGATGGTGGGAGGTCTGGGGTATTCTTCCTTAAGCTTGTACATTCGCTAAGGGAGAAGATGCGTCTCCAGAAATTGTTCTGAGCCTTTTTATCCTCCAGTGTTCGTACTGCAGCAGGCTTCCGCTTGTAGTATTCCTTGATTAACTCTGGCGCGTGCACATCCTCTGCTGGCTCCCAGCTGTCATGCGCCTTGGAATATCCCTTCCAGGATAGAAGGTACTTCAACTTCTTCCATCGTCCTACGCGCTTTGAGTTCACAATGCTTCTATTTCATATTCTTCTTCCCCTTCAATCAGTTCCGGCGCTGGCTGTGGGAAGTTCTGTCCATGCTCAGCTGTTTCCTTGTACGGTGTGAGCAATGAAACATGGAAGACGTTGTGAATCTTCCAGTGTCCAGGCAATTCCAATTGGTATACTATAGGCGATATGACGTCAGTGATCCTAAACGGTCCATATCTTTTGGGCGCCAGTTTTGTGATCGGGTGTGATAGGCGTAGGTTGCTTCCTTCAAGCCATACTAGGTCATTTACGTTATGTTCTTTGAAATGTCTTTGTCCCTTCCTTCTTTCTGAGCGCTGTACGATCAAACGCTGTGCATTCTTGATCGCGGCGGTGGCGTATGCGCGTGTTCGCTCTAGCCACCCCTTTCGTTCTTCAAGCGCTGGTACCTTGGTCTGGTGATCAGTTATTTGTATTGTTGGCGTGTGGCCTATGAGCAACTCATAAGGCGTCCGCCCAGTTGTTTCATTTGTCCAAGTGTTGTGCACGAACTGGGCCAGGGGTAGCAATTGTGCCCAGTCGTTTTGCTCAGTATTGCCATAAATCCTGAGGTATTGTTCCACGCGCTGGTTTGCGCGCTCTGATTGCCCATCTGTCTGGGGATGGAATGCCGTACTAATGTTCTGCGTTATCCCCAACAGCGTGCATAGTTCCTTCATTACTGCTGCCGTGAACCTCGGGTCCCGGTCTGAGATAACGCGCTTTGGTACTCCATAGAATGGGAAGACACGTTCGGCATAGAGTTGCGCCACTCCTAGTGCATCAATAGTCTTTGAACAGGGCAGGAAGATTGCCGCTTTTGAACACCCATGATCGACGATCGTGAGAATAGCATCGTGCCCTTCCGAAATGGGGAGATCCGTGATTAAGTCCCAGCTGATGGTGTGGAATGGGACCGCATTCTGCTCGGTGCCTATGGGCATGATAGGTGGTCGTGGGCGCACAGTGTTTGGTTTGGTAGACTGGCATGTCGCGCATCCTTTGACGTAGGCGACCACAAATTGCTTCATTGTTGGCCACCAAAAGTCTCGTGCGACTGCCCTGAGTGTATTTGCAATTCCTGGGTGTCCTGCCGCCTCGTGGTCATGATGCAACTTTAAGATTCGTTGCAGAAGTTCCTTCCTTTCTGGGACGACAAGGTGCGCATGGTGGTACCACCTGTTCCTGGCCTCGTCCAGTACGTATCCCTTCTTCAGTGCCTGCATTAACTCTGTTTCTTCTTCTTGTGCCACCAGGACTTCTTGTTCTAGGTTAATTATTTCTGTGGCGTGCACGAATAGTTTCTCTGGTAGGACTGTTACGTCCATATTGTCATCTGCGCCTTCGTCGTAGTCTGGATTCCTTGACAGGTGATCCGCGTGGTTGTTCTTTCCTGGTTTGTGTATCAGGACAAAGTCGTAGTCTGCCATGTCTCCTAGGTATCTGGCCACCCTTCTGTTGATGCGTTGGGGGTGCCGGTAATACTGCAGGTTGGCGTGATCGGTATACACTGTGATTTTGAATGGTGTGGATAGGAGGATGTGTTGCCATCCTCTCAGCCCTCGCACTACTGCCAGTAGTTCCCTGTCATGGACATCGTAGTTCCATTCCGCAGGGGTAAATGAATGGGATAGATTTCCCACCGGCCGTAGGCGGCCGCGTTCATCCCTTTGTGCTAGTATCGCGCCTGTGGCATATTGGGACGCATCCACTTCCAGGAAGAATGGGCGTTCATAATCAGGTCTTTGAAGGACTGGATTGCTGGTCACAGCATAGATTAATTTGTCCATCGCCTCTGTGCATTCGTCTGTCCACGCAAAGGGGATTCCTTTCTTCAGTAGTCCATTTATTGGTCGTGTGATGTGTGCGTAGCCTGGGATAAAGGCGTGGTGATAGCCGAAGACCCCAAGTGTGGATCGTACCTGTCTCACTGACGTTAGCTTCCGCGGCCACGTGGCCAGTCCATCTTGCTTCGTGGGATCGATCTTGATCGTGCCGTGCTCCACCACGATGCCGAGATAGTTGATTGTTGCTTTCTCAAATTGGCACTTTGACAGTTTAAGGAATAGCGATTCCTTTTCCAGTAGTTCCAGTACTGCGTGTACTTTCTCTG
>WTXC01000430.1:0-13849 GCA_022496195.1 Lactifluus subvellereus | reverse complement strand
AAGCCATAATGTTGTGTTTTCCTTCTTCCATTGGGCTTTTTCGTGAATGGGATGGTCTCTGTTGTTTTTTAGACATAATAGAAAACAGCTCAGTGGGAGCAGCAGAGAGATGAGGTGTGGGAACAGGAGAAGAATGTGCGTACTTGGCCTTTGGGGTGGCGGTGCTGCATGCTCGTCATCCGTGACTCCTCCACTGCCTGCCACTTGGCACTGCCAGCTGCATGGCATCTCCGTACACAACCCTGTTCAACCTGTTGTCGCACAATAGCAAAAGGCCCAGCACAGCAGAGAGACAGGGAAAACAAAAGAAAAGCGTGTGGTGCACCATCCGGTCCATCCCATGAAATGTGGTTCAAAAGCTGCGGCTTTAGCCAGGCTGGCGGCCCAGGAAAGTATAGATATAGAAACAAGTAACGTAAATTGCGAAGACTATGATAGGAGCTCATGAGCGTGCTGGTCAATAAAGTGGTTAACAAAATAACAATCCCAAGCATCAAGACTATCAGTGTGCTTCAATTCCACTGGAAGAAAACCACTACCATAGCAGGGTAGAAGGTGTGCGCCACGAAGGATGGTATCAAGGTGGATCACCTGGACAGGGCCAACAGGCTGCTCACCATCTACGTCTTGCTCACGTTTCAGCTTCCACATCCCTGTATCCTTGTCACATTCAGGATTGTCACTGGGATGGATAAACCAGGTGACAAGGGCGCAGGGGACATCCTTGCTGTGATAAGGATCAAAGTACGAAAAGAGAAGCCATACCCAGGCAACCAGGAGCCCATTCATAGCCTCTGCCTCATCACCAACAGAGACAAAAACGGTGTCAAAGCGACATGAACCCCCATAATTGGGGTTTGCATGGATAACCTCCCGATGCATCCCACCCATCCCACATGAATCACTAGGCGCATAATATTCGACCTTCGCTGAATGGAAAACACGAATTGGCCCATCAAATGAATCCCATGGTTCAACAAGCCCCAGGATGTGCTGTCTGGCCAAGGCCAAAGCACCACGAACGATTTCCAACAAGTTCTCGATAAGCATGTCGTTTTTTGTATCAGTGGGATGAGAAGGAAGTGACAGGGTCACTCGAGTTGTGGTCACGTATGAAGGTAAGTCTGAGGAGCAGACCGAGCGCCCGTCGCACAGTGTTTGGCAACGGCAACTCTAGCGTCCGCCACCTCACGCATCGACTCATCAATTTCCCTCAAATACAGCTGACATTACAGCATTTTCAGGATCGATCCAACTAGAGATCACCCATGAGTAAGCCCATTTCTCATACTGAAAAATCGATGGCTTATATGGTGCAGAAATCACCAATTCGATTGACACACTACCTGGCATTGAGTGGCCCAAAACTCAATGGACAAGCTGAACTTCACGACGGCGACGACAATGGTGCCGTTCCCTGTGCGCAAGATGGCAATCATGGATGACCATGAGTTTGCGAACGTGAATGGGCTCCATATGACAGGTGAGCTACTTTCAGCTGAGTTTCACCAAACGCCTCAAGAGTCAAGAATCTGTTCATATTGAATGAGCATGTCGTGCTGCTCAGGCGATGGCAGTACGGCTTTTTTGGCATGGTCCCAGTCAGCGTAATGAATATAGGTAGCATAAAAATCAACTTTGATCAGGTGAGAGGATACTCATTCTTCTCATCATCACTGACAACATTTCCGTCGCATCATTCGCATCATTCGCATCGAGTGCATTCGACACGTTGACATGCCACCGTGAATTACGCGAGGCCCAAGTCAATTCAGACTTTGACCGCATCCTCGCTAGACTAATATCCAAGTGGTATTATACTGGTGCATCAGTAAGCATGGCTTTCATTGTCCCTGCGAGAGGTCTCGGCTTACTTTCCATCCCAGCTTCTCTCCATCACCGCGTAGATATCTCTGTCAAGTTGCTTGTTTGGCTGCCTGGGCTGATAATACTCCACAGCATCGACATGAGCATGTTCGGCTTCTCACCCGGAAATCTCTTCAACGTTGACAGCGTCGCCAAGCGCTCCCTGATCATCTCGAGCGTGGCCGCAGCGATCGGGCTCTTTATCGATGTCTGGTTAATATTCGCCTACTCTGGCACGGACATACGCAAATTCCAGGTAAGCTCCGGATTATGTGGTCGCTAATAAATTCTGAATAAGCTTTGCGTATCAACGTCCATGGGTGTCCACCACCACCTGGGACATACACTGAGGCAGTCTACTTGGCCACATTGCTGATCCTGATTCGGAACAGCCAGTCATTACAACCAGCACAGGTGATGGGTGGGTTTTTTTGGACATGGCTTGGAGCTGGACCTGGTACAACATTACTGTAACTTATTGTAGCTTTTTGACCTTGTTTTCACTTTTTCCACTTTTTAACTTAAGGCCATCTACCAACATGGGTAAATGTGAACTTTTTCACTTTTTTGCTTATTTACTTGCAACTCCCCAAATAAGTCAAAAAAGTGGAAAGTTTATGTACAATTTGCTGATGTGTTCAAGGAGGTAGAGGTGGTGACGACATGCGCCCCAGAAGACCAAGGCCCCATCCTCATCTTTGATGAAACTAACGTCCACTCTGAGGATCCAGTAGATGATGCCCCCACATTCACAGTAGACATGCGCGGTGCTCGTACAGGGGCAGAGATCATCGCACACCTCAACGCCACGGTGGCTGAAATTATAGACACCCTGGAAGACAATGAGGTACGCAGCTGTGTAATTAATGGAGTGGCAAGCCTACACGACGAAGTGGAGATGGGGAGGCATGAGAGCATTGACACGCTGCGAGCTGACCTGCCTGACAAGTGGAGTGCCCTGGCCAGCATCGACCTAGACGTGGCAACAGGAGGAGACCTGGAGGCTGACCACCTGAGGCACCCTTACCACCTTAACCTCCCTACCTCCCCTTGGTACTTCCCTCGACGCATTCAGGATGGCTCCAGGGCGAACGTTATCCCCAAGTACATCGCGTTCATGTATGGGGCAAAAGACCCTGTCCTCTTAGCCACCATGGGCCACAACAGAATCATTTTCACCTTTGCCCTACATGCACAGCCAGTAGCACACCACTCCTGGCGCCCCTTACCTCATCTTACCCCACCGCAAGTCTCTATCCTCTCTGACGATGGAGGCGATGCCGGGAGATTTTACAAATATGTGGACGAGGGACTCAAGGCTCTCAGGGACCCATACCTGATTGGAGAGGTGGAACACCTACGGTTAGCGGAGATGGGCATCGAGACTCACGCACAGGAGATGGAGTTGGAGAAGCATTGTCTCTGAGAGCCGAAACGCCTCACCAATCATCACACAGGGAGGCTCAGTTACTACCAGGACCTCCGCCATCAATGCATCTCGTGCCTCTCTGCTGCAGATGCGTACAACATCCTCTACCCCTTCCTGACCAGCGTATATGCCCCCATAGACACCCCGGAGGACCGCGTCATCCACTTCTGCCCCTCATCGGCCCTGCACCGAGCCCTGGAGAAGGCCGGTCAGGGATACACTCAACGCCCAGAACAGCTCACCCTCTCCACTCGCATCTTCGGCCGCCCCCCTCCTACTAACAAACACCTCCTCAATCGCCTCGCCAGGGAAGGCCCCCACCTTGCTGCGGAGTATGACGCTGATGCCATGGACGCCTATGACTGGACCGAAGACGGCAGTAACTGAGGTCAGTCACAGACTCTAAGAAGGGGGTAATGTCATGTTTGTGCGTGCTGGGATCCCTCTCTGATCCTAGGACGCACAAGGGGGTCATGTACGCTTCATTTTTTCACCTATCCTACTCCTCCCACATCGCGTTTATGGACTGCCAGGCCCCTATGGCCTGAGATTCTGTTTGAGGCCATGACTTGGCCGCTTTCGCTTACATCATGCTTACCTTCCTATTATAGTAGGTGTTCCCACGCTTCGCCTCTGGTGTGCATTTCACTAGTGCTACATTTGCATACCTCTGCGCATGCGCTGCCTCGGCACCTACTGACTCATACTGTATGATATGACTCACGCATCGCCCTGCTTACTGTACAATGACTCACAGCTTACTGTGTCTGCTTACTAGTGTCCTAGGGACACTATGACTCGACCTGACTCACCTCCCTGATGTACTTATATCGCGTTGTATCGCCTTAGAGCAGACCCTAAGTCTGTTCTCTTGTAATCTCAGACAAGTCAACCATCTTCAGGCCTTTACTTGTGAACCCCCGCTCCTCTGGCTTATTGCCAGACTTCGTGTCGCTTGCACAAGTGTCACTAGTGTATGGTCAAAGGACTTAAGATCAAATGCCATCTTAGCTCCCCAGCGAGAGCTCGTTATCAGGACTTAGGACCCTCACGTCCAAGATCCCCTACTCCCCCGCTGTCATCGCCGCCGCCACCTCCAACGCCAGTGGAGGTACGCCCAGAGTCTGGGCATGACACTTAAATTTTCTGGGTCTTGCCCTCAGTCCACTGTTTTCCAAGGCAAAATCAAGGCAAAAAAATGCCTTGACTGGCTTGGGTGGCTTGATTGTGACTTCATCACTGTCAAGTATGCCAAGTCACTGAGACCTTTTGCTGATGTGGCACCTGCAGCACCAGTGGCAGTGGCATGGTGGCAGTGGTGGGGGCAGCAATGCCAACACCAGCAGCACCACCAGCAGCTGGCAGCGGTGGCAACACAGGCACAGCAGTGGAGGCAACACAACCTCAGTGGCAGCAGTGACATGACATCAACAGTGGTGGTGACATGACCTTGGCAGCAGTGATGACATGACCTTGGCAATAGTGGCAACACAACATGACCTCAGCGGCGACACACACTCAGCGCCGGTGATGGTGGCATGTTACGATCTCACCTACAGACTGAGCAGACTGTTTTCACCTTTTTCTTACGATATTACACTTACGCCTCACAATGTGATCTGGACTCTGACTTGGTAGTTGTGACTCGCCACGCTCCATTGTGACATGGAGCGAGTACTATACTTAGCACTGACTCGACCCTGACTCATCCCACTCCATGATGGCCTGTGGAGCCGGTACTATACTTAGCGGACTACTCCACTACCCTCGTTATGACTCAGTAGCAGTAGCATGTGATTCCCCTTTGTACCAGGCCTATATAAGGGCCTTAGTTTGCGTACAGTCAAGCCCTAAGCTTGACTTCGTTCCTCAATTTGATTGTCTTGCCTCTTCACTTGAGCTTGCCACTCTAAGCCACTGCCCCCTTTACTTGAACTCGCTGCTTCAAGTCGCCTTTTGCGTTCATTGCTCAGCAAGGCACTGCTTCGCTCTCACGCCCTTCTAAGTCAGCTGTAACGACTTAGCTCTGAGCCTCGCACCAAGTCATGTGCTCGCTCTACTCCGAAGAACTAAGCTTCGCTCTCGTGTCGATGTGACCACCAGAAGTGTCACACTTAGGACCACATGCTCGCTGCCCTCGCATGTGTTTACTCTTGCCCATGCCAAGTCACACAAGTCGTGCTCACGGCCCGTTGAGCCATAACATAAGTCAAGCTTCCCACTTACCACCAGGAATGCCCCACCCTGGACAACAAAGGCTATTGGGAACGCCTCAGTGATCTTAACAGAAGACGCGCACACATTACCCAGTGGAGAATCCTCCTTGACAACGCAGTCTATCGTCACAACGCCGCCTGCTTCCTGTCCTGCACCAAAGGACCATCAGAGCAACATCACGCCCTCTCAATCGAGGTAGAAAACTTTCGATTCATCAAACAGAAGTGGCTAGAAGACTTCACAGCATTTGAAGCAGCCCTCACCATCTTACAGCTATCACTATCGCCCTGGAGTCTACTTGATGACCACGTCTAGGTCCCCTCCACGAGATCACCATACCAGAACTCCTCGAAGCCGTCCTTTGGACAAAAGAAGCTACAGAACAGCTCGAAGCGGACGTCAGACGCCACATCCTTGAGTGCCCACACACCTGCGCCCACTGCCCAACCAGACACCACTGTAACCTTGACCAAATCACACAAGAACTAGCTGAGATCGTCACTGAAGTCAATTTTGTCTGCACCATCTTTGTTAACAAAGTAGAAAACATTCTACAAGAAGAAGGACAGTAAACGTGGCGGCCCTCCAAGTACAAATCTCAGAGACCAGGGATACTCCACACCCCAAAAGAATGCAGACCTACCAGACTACATCTGTGGAGGTGCCTACTGGAAAGACACTGACCGGAACCCCAGAAAGTGGTGCTACCACCACACAATCCAAGCCCCTGACAGAGACCGAAGCAAGAGCGCCAAATTCCTAAAGGAATTCAAACTATACCGGATCCTCAATGGAAAGTTGGATAACGTCACCATCCCCTATAACCGAGTAGCGCTGGCCATTGGATACATCAGAGGCCCCAAGGTGGACGACTGGACTGATGCACAAACCGTGCTTTTAGAAGAAAGAACCACCTGAGCAGTCAACCACATCCAGAAGACAGACGAAGCACTATGAGCTAGCTTCATCCAGGACCTCACCAATGCCTTCACAGACATGGCCAAGGAACAAAACACCTTTAATAAATTGGTCAATCTTAGGATGCAAGAAAACGACGTCGATGGTTTCATCACCACCTTCAACCACCTTGTCCTAGCAGCAGGACGATCCCCTACTGACCTAGGAATGCTAGACCTCTTTAAAAAGGGTCTCTGCTGAGGGATAGCTCTAAAGATACTCAACAAAGAGACTATACCCATGACCCTGGAAGATTGGCAGGAGGCAGCACGAAAAGAAGTCATCAGGAGTGCCCAGATACTCGCCAATCTGGGGCCCGCCCCCAACCAACAGTGCTTCACTCCCAAACCACGCTTTATTCCAAGAGCACCTGCCCCTACTCAGTGACCCTGAAATAATGCCCTAGTCCCCATGGATGTAGATGCTGCACACATGGGAGGACCACTAACAGACGCAGAAAAGAAGAAGCTCATGGATGAGTGAAAATGCTTCTACTGCAAGGAAAAGGGACATCGTGCCACTCAATGCTTCAAAAAGAAGGGGAGGCAAAGTCAGCAAGCCCCTTCCCAACGCACCACACTCATAAGAACAACGAGTCAAGAGAGCCTGACCATTGTCCCTGACAACAGTGCCAGCCAAGCACCGACAGATGTTATGTCCCAGCTACGTGCCATGAGTGCAACAGAGCAATCAGCAGCCTTTGATCGCATCATCCAAGAAGACTTGGATTTTTAAAGCGGCTTGACCTAACAGCCTGGGATCAAGCCTCACGTATTTGTACCATGTATGTCTCAAATCAGAATAGTATCAATGTCAATTTTACATTTCCACCATACATGGGAAGGCTGCAGAACATGCGCTCATAGACAGTGGCGCTACCGACAACTTCATCAACCAGAAAACCGCCCAAAGACTGCATCTTGTGCCCAGACGACTCCCCCAGCCACACCTCCTCTATAATGTTGATGGATCTGAAAATTGCAGTGGATGAATAACCACCTACTGTGATCTGGCAATTAAGCAAGGAAAGAAAGAAAGCGTACAGCACTTCTTCCTTGCTAACCTAGGACGAGATTGGATGATCCTAGGATTCCCCTGGCTCCACGCCTTCAACCCCGACATTGATTGGAGCACAAAGACCGTCAAAGGAGGACCCATCTCCCTCACCATAACAAGTAGAACAGTGCCAGAACAACCTCAGAGTCTGCTAAGATATGCTCAGCTTCTGGGAAATGCCCTTCAGACGACACTGGAGGAAGGGGACAATCTAATCTTCCAGATCAATAGGACAAACGTTGCCCAAGAATGGGCCATCAAAGAACACCAAGAAAGGACTGCCCCCACAGCAGCCGATGTACCGCCAGAATATTCACGACACTGGAGGGTCTTCTCGGAAGGGGGCGGCATAGGGGGAGCTGGACAGCTCAATGTATCCCTTGTCTAGCTGTTCCTGGAGCCAGGCATTGGCAGCGACCATTTCCTTGGGGTTTAGTGGGTAGACCTTACAGTCTAGTGTGGCAGGGGTGTCGGGCTTTAGCCTGATGGTGTGGTCGTCTTCTCTGCTTGGTGGGAAGTGTTGCGCTTCCTTTCTTCTTCATCAAAAAGAAGGATGGATCCCTTTGCCCAGTCCAAGATTACCGTACGCTGAACAGCTGGACGATACAAGATGTCTACCCCCTTCCTGACATTAGCATTCTAACCAGGGACCTTGAAGGACGTGCCCTGTTCACCAAGTTCGACATCCAGTGGGGATATCACAACGTCAGGATCAAGGACGGTGATCAATGGAAGGCGGCCTTCAAGATGCCACAAGGGCTGTTCCAACCATGCGTCATGCTATTCGGGCAGTGCAATGTGCCCAGCACTTTCCAGTGGGTAATGGACCGACTCTTGCACCCATTAAAGCTCAAATACCCAAGGTGTCACGTTTGTGCATGCCGAGATCGGACTCTGCTCTAGGTGTGCACAAGGGGGTCATGTACGCTTTATTTTCCACCCATTCCACTCCTCTCGCGTCGCGTTTATGGACTGCCAGGCCCCTATGGCCTGAGACTCTGCTTGAGGCCATGACTTGGCCGCTTTCGCTTACATCATGCTTACCTTCCTGTTATAGTAGGTGTTCCCACGCTTCGTCTCTGGTGCGCATTTCACTAGTGCTACATTTGCATACCTCTGCGCATGCGCTGCCTCGGCACCTACTGACTCATACTGTACAATATGACTCACGCGTCGGTCTGCTTACTGTACGATGACTCGAGGCTTACTACGTCTGCTTACTAGTGTCCTAGGGACACTATGACTCGACCTGACTCGCCTCCCCAATGTACTTATATCACGTTCTATCGCCTTAGAGCAGACCCTAAGTCTGTTCTCTTGTAATCTCAGACGAGTTGAACTGTCTTCAGGCCTTTACTTGTGAACCACCGCTCCTCTGGCTCATTGCCAGACTTCGCGTCGCTTGCACAAGTGTCACTAGCGTATGGTCAAAGGACTTAAGATCAAACGCCATCTTAGCTCGCCAGCGAGAGCTCGCTATCAGGACTTAGGGCCCTCACATCCAAGATCCCCTACTCCCCCGCTGTCGTCGCCGCCGCCGCCTCCAACGCCAGTAGAGGTACGCCCAGAGTCTGGGCGTGACACAAGGATGATCTTCGTATATATGGACAACATCCTTGTGGCCACGCCCCTAGACCACGCACTACACTGATGCATGGTCCACGAGCTGCTAGATATCTTAGAGGCAGCATCATTCTTCCTGAAGCCCCAGAAGTGCCAATTCAAACAGTGATGAGTCGAATACCTGGGACTAGTTATTGATGGGGACTCGCTGTGCATCAAGTCCAGCAAGCTGAGAGGTATTAAGGAATGGCCATGGGTACTCACCAGTGTCAAGCAGCTGGGATCCACACTCGGCGTCCTAGGATACCAACGCCCCTTCATACCGGGATTCGCTGAAATTGCCCGCCCCCTAACCAACCTCCTAAAGAAAGGAGTTCCATTCATCTGGACAGATGAGTGTACCGCAGTGGTTGATCAACTCATCGAGATTGTCACAAGTGACCCAGTTCTCTGGCAGCCAAGCCCAGTGCGCCCATATGAGCTGGAAGTAGATGCCTCCCAGAATGCCACGGGTGCCATCCTGTATCAACATGACGCTCAAGGACGCCGATGACCAGTAGGGTACAACTCCAAAACATTCACAGCCACTAAACGCAACTACCCCATCTGGGACAGAGAATTCCTTGCCATTGTTAGAGGATTGGAACACTGGCACCACCTGCTCATGGGCACCCAGCATCAGGTCATGGTCATCACTGACCACAAGAACCTTGTTATGAATTCCCTCGCCGTCCTAGTCGCCAGTGCATTGCCACATGTGATCCACCTTGCCCCGTCACTAGTGTTTTAAGGTCCGGTCCGGTCCGGTCTTTGACCTCCAGAGCCGTGCAACCGGACCGGGACCGGTTGCGGCCAAAGCTAAAATCTTAAAAACCAGACTGAGACCGCAAGCAACCGGTCTACTTCGGTCCGGTTGCAGAAAAAAGACCAGTTGGGACTGGTCTTTCTAGAGACTGGTTGACAACCAGTCTCAACCGGTTTTTTTGCAGTTGCAACCGGTTTTTTAATACCAAAACACTCTATATTCAAGTCTAAGTGTATGTAGATACAATTTAATACTACTGTAAGTAGGGAAGGAGATGCTGGCGGTACTGCCGCCACCGCCGCCACCATGCTGATCCTGCCGCCGCTTGTACTCTGGTGCTGGTGTTGCCGCGTCGGTGGTGCTGGTCCTGCCGCTGCCGTCGCCGTGTCGCTGGTGTCGGTGCTGCTGGAGTTGCCACCACGGCCGCGTCGCTGGTGCTGGTGGCCTGGTGCTGGTGCTGACGCTGGTGCCACCACCGCCGTCGCCCGCTGGTGTCGCCGTTGGTGTCGCCCGCTGGTACCGCCGCCGGTGTCGCCCGCTCGTGCCGCCGCCGTTGTCGCCCGCTGGTGTCGCCGTTAGTGTCGCCCGCTGGTGCCACCGCCGTCGTTGCCTGCTCATGCCGCCGCCATTGTCGCCCGCTGGTGTCGCCGTTAGTGTCGCCCGCTGGTACGGCCGCCGGTGTCGCCCGCTGGTGCCGCCGCCGCCGTTGCCCGCTGGTGTTGCCGTTAGTGTCACCCGCTGGTGCTGCCGCCATCGTTGCCTGCTCGTGCCGCTGCCGTCATCGCCCGCTGGTGTCGCCGTTAGTGTCGCCCGCTCGTGCCGCCGTCGTCGTCGCCTGCTCGTGCCGCCGCCCGCTGGTGTCGCCGTTAGTGTCGCCCGCTGGTACCGCCGGTGCTGCTAGTGCCGCCCGCTTGTGCCGCCGCCGCAGCTGCTGGCGCTGTCCTAAGGGGGGAGAAGATGATGTCGTTAGTGTGTGTGTTTTTATGCTAGCGACGACACACCTGTTGTTTCTCCCAATCCCCAAGTCGAGAGCAGGGGTCCATCAGTTGGTGGACCGCTGCTGCTTGATGTCTGACACGGAGGCAGAGAGAAAGAGTACCTACCTAAACCGGACGACGTTTGCCGGAGTTTGAAACTCCGCATAAAAGTCGCGCGACTTCGAAACATGAAGAAATGAAGATCAAAAAACAATAAGAAAATAAACATAGAAGTACATTACTATGTAGTCTGGTTGCAATTTGCAACCGGTTGCAACCGGTTTTTCTGCGGTTGCAATATATGAGGTGGAGATGAGGGACCGCAACCAGGACCGGACAAAAATAAGGGCAACCGGGACCGGTGGTCCGGTCCTAGTCCGGTCCGGTCCGGTTGGGTCCCGGTCTTTTTTTGGTCCATAGGACCGGACCTTAAAACACTACCCGTCACAGCAACTTAGCCACCTTGAGCCGTAGTTCGTATCTGGCCCAGTTCCCCGGCCAAGATGTCACATGATGTGCCACCATGTGACCACCAAAGAACAAGACACATGACCTATGATGTAGAGCATTCCGTCATAAGGATCTAGGCCTTGCCAGAGATCTCCAGGAGAGATCTCCGATGACTCAGTATGACTCAGACTGACTGAGAATGACTCACAGTCTAGACCGCCCCACCTACTCCACAGTATGCCAGGGATTCCCCTAGGGATTCCCCCTCACTCCACTTCTATTCTTATGCTTATGCCACTTATGCCCTCTGCCCTTATGCCCGTTCTCCCCATACAGTAGCCTGACTCATAGGTGACGTCAGAAGGGACTAGATCATGACTCCAATGGTGGAGCATGCCAGTTATATACATTAGAGCTCAGCCTTCCCACGCAGTAGCATACTTGTATATAAAGCATCAAGTCAAGGACGGGAATGCCATCCTTGACTTTGTTAACTATCCACACAGTAAACGAATAAAGCCCATAAAGACTCTGCCCTCTTTGTGTGCCGTCGCCGCCTCCTTTGCCCTGCCCCTCATCGCCCTTGCCTCTGAGTGTCAGTCTCAGTCGGCCTCCCCTCTCTCACCCTTTGAGCTTGCCACCTCGAAGTGTACCACCTGTCGCCCTCTCTGAGTCTGCACTAAGTGACTCAGCTCAACCACGTGTACCTCCCCATGGTCACGTGCCTCTTGCCCCTCTCACGATCACGTGCTCTGCCACACGTGTGGAACCCAAGACATACAAGTGACTTATTGGCCAACGCTGAACTACTCTTGTATCAAGAGACTCTCTGCCCACTGTTGCCCCAAGTGGAATCGCCAGTTGTAATCGCTGTTACACCAGAACGACCCGTGGTGTTGTAACATAAGTCAAGGATCCCTTAAAAGATCTCCAAGAGCCAGCCTTAGGAGCAAGACAACAGCATATGCCCCACAACCCCTTCAGTATTGATCACCTCTACACGCCAGCCGAAAAGAAACGACTAGCACGTCGTCTGAAGAAGAGTACCCTCTGCCGCCCAACAAGAACACCTTCAAGGTGCTAGCCAGCCCCCTCACCACCCAGTTCATCCCAGGTGCCACCAAGCACATAACTCGCCAAGAGAAGCACACCAGCCTCCACGCCTACTTCTGCAACAGCCAGTACTGCCCCTACCATCAATAAAGAAAACCATCTATGGCCCCAACCACCAGGAAGATAGGTTCCTGCCTGCAGGATTGCCCAAGTCACCTGCGATTCTTGCAAGACTACCAGAAGGTCCAATGCCACCAAGGACCTGACCTCCTGCCCAACGTCACAGGAGCCGCCATTTGGCACTCCGACCCACACGCCCCCTCCATCAGAGACCCCAGCAAGACCTATGCTGGGTACCGCGTAAAAGACCCACGCGATGACAGAATATGGGCAGTTGAGTTCAACGAGATACTCAACGCCTGGAGCCCCCTCTGGATTGTCGATGGAGAAACATGGACCGTCCCCTCCATAATGTATGGACCAGCGCACGCAGAAGCTATGCGCCTTGGAAGGTACACCGACCTCAAGCACGCAGCCATGATGGAGCTGCCACCCTCAGAGCCGCCAACACCCATTGAAGCCCCACAACCAAGTGAGGACAGCCCCGCCAACAGCCCAACGCCCATGCCAGTGGAGCCAGATTCGCCCCTGGACTTCCCCTTCATCGACACAAGCACCCTACCCATGCCAGCTAGCACCTCGCCACCACACTACACCAGATTTGTGCAGCAAACAGAGGAATTGCCCATGTCTGCTCCAGAGCACACGGTAGAAGAGTCCATCCCTGCAGCCCCATCGGAGGTCGCCCTCGGGAAGCAACCAGTGCACGCCCCATGGCTATGGATGTGCCAGCCCACCCCACCGCCACTAACAGTATCGGTACTGGCCCTCGCCGAGGCCATGTCACGCCCCATCCCTGAGGTACCACCCAGCCCAAGTTCTAACCCAGATCTCGGATCGCCTATGCCACCCATGCCCGCCGCTACAGCTATGCCAGCCATGCCCATGCCTGCCTATGCACCTTCCCTGGGGTGTGCCCAAATACCAGACGATGCCAGCCTGTCCGGTATGCCCCCGACAGTATTCAACTGGAACAAGTCGCAAGCCAGGAATTTCATGTGACAATTCAAGATCTTCACCATCTTGAACAGCCCCGCCATGCCCACACCAAGAGACCACGCCACATATGCACTCTCCTACATCCGCAGACCAAATCTTGAGGACTGGGTCAGTGCCCAGATCACCCAGCTTGAGCAAGCTGGATGCCCCGCAACAGATGAATGGTACTGGACTGAGTTCCAGGGTGCCTTCAACAGCGCCTTCCAGTATCTCACAGAAGAGGTGGAAGCCCTCCAGAAGCTGAAAAGCTTCAAGATCAAAGCAGGTGACATCAACGCCACCATCGCTGCCTTCAACACCCTCCTCACCCATGCTGCCTTCCCGCCACAAGATGCTGGCACCCTCGATCTGTACAAA
>WTXC01000043.1:0-257079 GCA_022496195.1 Lactifluus subvellereus | reverse complement strand
CAGGCGCATACCCACTCGCCCTGATAATGTCTATGGGGAACGTAGGCTCCCCTCTCAAATTAGTCGAGACATTGAGCGGACTCCTGGTTGGAGAAGGCAATTGGAATTCCAAGAGGGTAGCTCCCGTCAGAGAATTCCTGGAGGTATACCCTTTCCCTCAAGGGAAGGTACACCTGCTCCAACCGAGGGTACTCCTGCGGCCTCACAGCGCGGAACCCCTCGCGAAAGCCCCAGTCCCTCTCGCTCAGAGCAGGATGTGGAAGAAAATTTATACACCCTCGCGGATGAAGGGGGAGTAGAGTTTGTGAATCATTTGCTCGCCAAAGCAATTCCACCAGATTCACAGTCACCAGACGTCTCTAAAATTAGAGAATGGTCTTACAAAGACATCATGCGCATGCCTAAAGCGCAACAGAAACAGTGGAAGACAGCTTGCCAGCAGGAGCTTGACTCACTCCGTGCGCGAGATGTCTATGAACTGGTAGATCCTCCTCGAGGACGCAAAATTATAAAGAACAGATGGGTCTTTGACCTCAAATCTGATGGTCGCAAAAAGGCTCACCTTGTTGCAAAAGGCTTCTCACAAGTAGAAGGCATTGACTATTCAGACATCTTCTCACCTGTCGTCAGGTTTGAGACAGTACGCCTCATGTTAGCGCTTGCAGCGCTAGAGTCTTGGCACATGGAGAGCGTTGATGTCAAAACTGCCTTCTTATATGGAGAGTTAGACGAAGAACTCTACATGGAGCAGCCAGAAGGCTTTGCACTAAAAGGCAAAGAGCATAAAGTACTGCGACTAAAGCGCGCAATATATGGCCTTAAGCAAGCAGCTCTGCAATGGTGGCGAGCGCTTGACAAGTCCATGATGCAGCTAGGCTTTAAACGCCTTTATTCAGATGCGGGCATATTCGTTTATGGCAACACATCTGTGATTGTTATTGTCTATGTCGACGATGCAATCTTTATGGGAAAAAACAAGTCCCAGGTCTTAGCGGTCAAGTCCCACTTCATGAAAGTATGGGAATGTCGCGATCTTGGTCCTACAAAAGAGTTCTTGCGTATGAACATCATTCAAAGTCCTGGATGCATATCTGTCGATCAGACATCCTATCTTATGAAGGTGTTAAAACGCTTTGGTATGGAGAACGCTAGAAGCGCACCAACTCCATTACCAATGGGCTATGTCCCAACTCCAAATGAGGAACCTGTGGATGAAAAGATACGCCATAAGTATCAGCAAGTGATAGGTTCACTGCTATACATAATGCTGGGCACGCGTCCAGACATTGCATACGCAGTCACCAAACTATCACAATTTGCTGCAAACCCCACTCAAATGCACCTAGATAAAGCGCTCTATATTTGCCGCTATCTAGTGGGCACTTCACACTATAAGCTAGTCTTTAGTAAAAGTGGAGGTGGTATTTGCGCATGGGCTGATTCAGATTGGGGATCTGACACCACAACGCGACGTTCCACTACTGGCTACTTTATACAGTTAGCTGGTGGGACTATATGCTGGAATTCACGTGCGCAGAAGACAGTTGCACTGTCTTCTACAGAAGCAGAGTACATGTCGCTATCTGACACTAGTCGACAATGTGTATGGATTAACTCCCTTATGGGAGAGCTAGGCTTCACGCTAAAGCCCATACCACTCTGCGGCGACAACCAAGGAGCCATCTTTATGGGCTCCAACCCCGTTCAAGAAAGACGAATTAAGCACATTGATGTGCGGTATCACTTTATTCGCCAAGCCTTGAGCAAGGGGGAGGTTGAGCTTTTCTTCGTCGATGGCGCAGAAAACCCAGCAGACATGCTTACCAAGAACCTTGGACATGTCAAATTCCTAAAATTTAGGAGTCAACTTGGGCTAGACTTCACGTCGCCCAATTAAGTAGTCATAATGCATGACTGTCACGGTCGCAGGAAACATGAGACAGAGCTGCACAGACAGTCTTACCTGGCAGCGCGCTGTGCACGGTAGCTTCCAAAGTACCACTGCACGTGCTGCGCCTTCTAAGCCTCTCTTAGCGCAGACAAAGGTCTCTATCACGAGAAGACAATGCGACGACAGAACAGTGGTCATCTATCTTGTGGATGGTCCCAGAAACTCCGCTGTCCATTGCCTTCGGCTCTTACGCAGTCGTCCACAGAAATCTGGATGACGCAGAGCTTCTGCACCTCCCGATAACAGATGTGCACGTTTCCGCACACACGACCCTCATGACCTTGCATTCATGACTACAAACCGCTTCATATTTGCCAAGAGCGCGTTCACTACTGCTGCACTTAGCAAGGGGGAGTGTTGAACCGGCAACACAAGGGCCGGATCCCATGGGGATCCGGGCCGCTCTAGGTCTCTCTAGACCTAATCCGGACATATGGACAATATCCCCTTATGGGATATATTATGATATACTAGGATATATGCACGTCACCTTATGTCACGTCACACATGTCTACATGTATATAAGCACCAGCTTTTCGCTGGTAAATATCAGTGTTGCTTTCGCCCACACTTCGTAGTATACAAGTAAGAGTCCTTTCTAAGTTCCACTGTATACCTGTCAGCTGCGCACTGCACTAGTTGCTGCGCTAACACCCATTTAGGCCCTCTTCTTCTTCTAGCTGGATGATGCGGCAGTGCTTGAGGTCAATTCCTTGGGCCTGTGAGTTGGGGATGTCAGTGGGTGCTTCTTGAGGGTTGTGGAGACCTGTTTCAAGGATCCTTCTAACTCCATGGCTACAGCTTGGTCCATGCTGGTGGCGGTGGAGCTGGCAGAGGTGGTGTTTGTGCATGGTTTTGGTGGGACTGTCTTCCAGCACTTAACTTTGGCACATGTGCCGAAGATATACAGCTGGTGGCTGGAAAGAAGCTCCTGAGCCCTGCTTCCATCTGGGTCCTCAAATGCCACTACGAGGGAGGAGGAAGTGTTGGCTGTGTAGGTGGAGGGTGGGCAAACCCAGCTGGGTTTTTGGGTAACAGGCAAGGCAGCGTAGGCAGGGTTTTCACTGATGAGGGCTGCGTGGCACTCATCTGGAGTCTTGGCACCACAGGTGTCACAGACTCCAGTTGGGACTCCATTGATGAGCAGTTTTGACCATTTGACATTGGCGTGTATAGGGAAGTGGGGTAGAGGGCGATCATCATCATCATATTGGGAGGTGAAGATGCACTTGATGGTGGCAGAGGTGGCTAGGAGTTGTTGGGCTGTGTTGTGCAGACCCCCAGTGAGGACCAGGTTCCCCTTCCCTGTCCACCTTGTGGCAGAGATATGGACCTGGTGGTGTTCTGTGTCAGCAAGGGCAGCATTTAGCAGCTCATGGATCGCATCTGGGGATTGGTGAGCCATTTTCAGTTGTTGTGCATTAAAGTCCAGTACTAGGCTGGGCCTAGGTTGAGCCATGGCTTTAGTGGCATAGGTGGGAGAGGTCTGGTTCCCTTGCCCTTTACCCTGGGCAGAGGGAGTGCGAGTGCTGTCAGGGGGGTTCTGTGGGGAGCCCTTGGCATTGGGCTGAAGCAATTTCACTGCCTTAGACAGTGACGAGAGGGTGTCCTTGATGGAGGCTAGCTCAGCACTCCATTGTGGTGTAGCAGGAGGGGGGGAGTGGGAGGCAGGTTGGGGAGGAGAGCCCAACAGGACTTTGCTGGTAGGGTGGTCAACAAAGTGCTTGAATATGTTCCTTAGTTGCTCAAGTGAGCCTGGGGATGTCTCTAGTATCTGCTGGCTAGCATTTAGAACTGACTGGAGTACCCCAGTGACCTGAGGGATGGTGGGTGGAGGGTCTTCAGAGCATGGGAGATTAGACATGGTGGCAGTTCAGATGAAAGGAGTCCCACACGGTGGTGATGCAGAAAGGGTAGTGAAGAACGGGCAGTGCAGAATGAACATGGCCAAGTCAAGATGAGGGCTCAGCACTGGGAAGTCAGGCAGGGCACGTAATGCAAAAGTATGAAAGGGGGACACGTGAGCCTGAGATCAACATAGAAAGGTAGGAATGTACGAAAGGGATCAAGACAAGGGCTCAGAACCGAGAAACCTGGCAAACCAGGTAGTCCAAAAATTAAGCAAGTGCGTGTGCCCTCAGAATATTGTCACTGGGCACTGCTGGAGTCTGTGCATGAGACAACAGGGAGATTAACATGAGATTACCATAAGCGGACAAGAACAAAGACGAGACAAAGAGAACACAAGGCGTGCAGCTGGCCGAGGTGCAAGATCTAAGCAGTGCGTGAGGCAATTGAACATGGCCAGGTAATCTAAAGAGGGACAAACAAAGAGATAAGCGAGACAGGCAGTGGCATTAAGCACGCGAGCAGGGCAGGGGGCAAGGAGGCAATGGCCTTGGTGGCGTGCCAAGGTACGAGGGTCGTTGCAGCATCGCTGAGGTCAGCGGTTTTGAGGGTGAAGGGTAGGAAACGTGTGATTCATGAGGGCAGTGGACATGCTGACCTTACACTATATTAAAATTCTCTTTTCTCTATTCTCTTTTTTTTTCTCATTAAAAGAGAGTGGTGTCACCTGACTGCATGTGCAAAAAAGGAAGTTGGCTTTGTAATCGGCTGACTAAAATGACTAAGCAGACCACTCTCTAATACGCTGTGGCTGTCCGTCTCAAAAAGGTAACCAACTTTCACACGGTTCGAGTGGTAACCGTGTGCGTTGCCTCTCTTGCCGCACGTACGTTTTCCTTCTGTTTTTCATACCGTCGCTAACCATTTTTCTATTTCAGTGTCTAAAAGAACTGAGGCCAACCTGTTCACGACTAGCTTGGTGGTCCAGGTATGTTTTTTTTTTTGGCTTTTCGTCTCTCTGCACGCTGACCTTTTTTCTATCAGATGACAACGCACGCCCACTCTCCTCCCCACCGCTAACACGATGTGCTCCCACCCATGGAGGAGGTGGTGCTGCACCTTACAAACTGAGGTCAACCTGGTGGTGCAGCATGATTTTCGTCAGGTATGCTTTTTTTTTTGGTTTTCCATTGCTGCACTGACCCTTCCCTACCAGATGACGACAGCGCGTGGACCCTCCCGCCCGCCTTCGAGATACCCCCACCTGTGGAGGACCGATGCCGCACCCTGCCAGGACGGGCAGTGCCAGGCCTCCCACCAACATTGACGCGCCCCCAGATCATCGATCCGCATGACGACGATGGAACGTTCATGCGCAGATAAAGGTGAGGGTCCATCTTCTCTTCAGCCTATGTCCTCACCTTTCCAACAAACAAAATCCCAGCCGGACATCATCAAGCGGGGGGTGGTGGAGGGCGATGAGTATGCCGCCCCAAAAGCCAGGTATGCACGCTTTTCTTTCCCGTCTCTCTGCTGCTCCCACTGATTTTTTTTCTATTATGTCACCCACGCCCAAGCCCTGTGCCCCCCGCCCATCATTGACGCGCTCCCGGAGAACCGTCGAACCACACGACGATGACGACGCCACCACCGGATCGGACCCACTGCCGCCTCTTGACAAGTGGTGCACCCCCGGGTGGCGTTCTTTTGATTTTACACCCGTCTCTAGCTGTTGACCTTTTTTCTACAGTATGTCAAAAAAAAATAAAGGCCAACCTGTTCGTGAAAAAGTCCAGTGGCGCAGTGTTGATGGCATGTCCGCGTCACCCACGACTTTTTTGTCCTTCAGGTTGGACCACTTTATCACATACGCGCTTCAGAAGGCTCACTTCCTTGCCAAGGGATCTTCGGGGCCCAGCACTGCGGTATGCCCCCTCCCACATGGTCTCACACCTGGCAGCAGTCGCAACTGACAACCCCCCTCCACAGCGCCTACGTCCCACTCGCCCAGCAGTCCACCCCGTCGTGCCACCAGGCGTATGGTCCTCCTACGCGCGGTTCTGCAAGCCATCCAAAGAAAGCACAAAGCACGTCCGCGTGGACGCTGCTCTGCATGCTGCGACTCACGCAGCTGCGCTTCACTGCAGCGGTGCTGCACGCGGACGGCGCTGTGGCTGGTGGAGGTGAGCGTCTTGGCGGCAACGTGAAGTTGATGCCGTTCATCGTTCGTGGCGAGCACCGCTCAATTGCACTCTCACAGCCTATTTAACCCTGAAATCATGTTCTTCTTTTTGCCATAAATGGATTAGTAATATATCCACCTTACATTATGACACCAGGTACCAGTGAGTGATTTAAAGCACTTAGATTATGAGATAAATATCCAAACCGAAAAAGGGTGACGCCAGGCAGGCTGCTGGACAGGGATTGGGCCACGGTTTTGGTGGCATGCCCAAACGTGGTCTCATCCTCGCCTAAAGCAGGGGTAGGGGCCTTGTGGGCAGAAGTGGCAGGCACCACTGGAGGCGTGCGAAGAGGACTGCCGGCAATGGCAGGCTGCGCGTCCCTGAGTGCACGTTGGGGCCGCAGAGGCGTTGTTGGCTTGGGGATACAGGGGCCTGCTCAGCACACGCTGGCGCTGGCAAAACCCCATGGGGAGCAGGGGTGAGTGCACGTGGATCCTGCACACCGGGGCGAGGGCCGGTGTGCGGTGAGCCCCAGGGCTGTGGAGGGCTAGTATGCCTGCTTGAGACACTGGGTGGCAGTGGTCATCTGGTCATTCTCCTGCGCTTGTGCAGGGCTACACAGCAGCAGTGCATGGGGTTGCAGAAGTTGGTGACCCACCACGCTGCTAGGGCTGTTCCAGCCCGGCTTGGCCCCAAGTTTGACAAAATGCTCCACTGCACATCACCCACCTGCCTGCCCATCTCGTCACCACTTTCCTCTGATGGGCAGATCCCTGCACAATGCTCACGAAATCGCAAGGCAAAAACATCCCATCCTCCCCTTTTCTTGTGAGATTGCTACAGCGACATGCAAAATGGTAGATGTTTTTGAAATTTTCTCTCGTGCGCCCTTGGTTATGTAATTACCCTTATTAGGTGATGGTTGGTACAGTAGAGCACTGGTACATATATGGAAAGACACTGTCCGTCAAACGCAATGGCCAATTTCCGCTATATATCAGAGGAACAAAAGAAGCTTGTTCTCATCATGTACCACGGTACATGCCCTAAGGACACTGTGACATCGCTGAGTGGCTCGCTGACTCAGATGGGGCTGTTGAGTACTTTGAGTATCTGCACGCTGATTGGGGTTCATTTTGTGTGCTGCTCACCAGAGAGACACCCCCAGCCTTATGTTGCATTAATATAGCTTTTATATCGAGGAAGAGACCCGGGCGATGTGGAGTAATGAGAGGAGTGGCATCATTATCACCGTCATTTTTTTTTTTACCACGTCATCATTTTTGGCTAGTGTGCCCGCCAGGTTACTGAACTGGGTTGTTTACTGTAAACAAAGGCGCACAAGAGAATTTTTCGAAAATGTCTACCATTTTGCATGTCGCTGTAAACTATTACTATCAAGTCTATTGCAGAAAAGAAGGATCAGCTCAGAAGGCCTGCCGATCTCTTTTTTGCAACTCCCCACCATTTTGCAACCCTCCACACGTGATAGTAAGTTAGGAGACATCCAGAACGCACTCAGATGCTCGGATGCATCCGGATCTACTCCGGGGTCATTGATAAGATAAATAGATACATACATTGGTCGGTATTGTACTTAAGCACGCTACGTAGTAACGATATCTGTGCTGTCTATTATCGTGTGATACTCTCTACCTTAAAATGGAGGCCATGTTCTACTATGCTGGCCTGCCCTCTGCCCCAGTATTGGTTGCTTGCAGTAGCACCACTCTGTGGGAGGTGCCCACTGGCCCGGAGGCGTACACAAGGCTCAAGGAGCTCCGTGCCGTCGGCAACCACGCGCTCATGGAGATCTGGGAAGACAACTTGGCCCTTAAGCTCCATGCCCTTCTGGACTCGATGAGGGTGAAGTGGACCAGCACTGACGTTGTCCGCATCGGGTACATCGAAGACTCGGAGTCTTCTGCCCCCATCATACTTTGATTGGCGTGCTGCCCACATCTCTCTCTGGAGATCACGGCGTCGTCATGGCTTCCAAGTGCCTGGAGCTTCTTAGGGAAAACAATGTCACCAATGTTGAAGTCGAGATCCGCGAGTCAGTCGTTACCCGCTCGGCTGGTCCCACATTCCTCACACCTGCCTACTCTTCCAACCCCACCGTTGACGTCCGCGAACCTCTTACAACTATGCTTGGTCTCCCAGTGTGTTCCCGGTCTACGCCATGGACTGAGGGTACCGGCGGCTTATTCATTGCCAAGGGCGGAAAACCCGAGAGGCTCCTCCTCGTCACCGCTTGCCATGTCATCTTCACGCCGGACAAGGAAAAGAATGAGCACTTTGAGCGTAAGAACAACAGCCAGCGCCGTCATGACGTCATGCTCTTTGGAGATGCAGCATTCAAGAAGTACCTCGAATCTATCCAGGTCAAGATCAAAGGCAAGGGAGTTATGGCTGAGTATCATGCGAGACGCGTTAAGGCGGTTGAGGGGTGGGACGACCCGGAAGCAAACGAGGAGCGCGAGAATGCCCAGACCATGTCTGTCGAGGCGGAGAAGGCGATGGAACTGCTCAGCACCTTCTACAAGGACGTTTTGGCTCGCTGGGCCACCACGGAGAGCCGCGTTTTCGGCCATGTCATCCTCTCTCCTCCCATCAACGCCGGCGTCGGCAGCGAGGCTTATACCGAAGATTGGGCCACCATCAAGGTCGACTCCTCTAAAGTTGACGCGAGCAACTTCAAAGGCAAAGCCATCGACCTTGGTACCCGCATCCCACCCTACAAGCTCACACGCACGATGGACCCCAATTTCCAGAACGTCCAATCCTTCGAGTATCCGCACGACCATCTTTTGAGGTTCAAGGGCACCATTCCGGACGAGGAGATGCGTCGGCCAACTACACTCGACCAGAACGGCAACCCATGCCTCATGGTTATCAAGCGTGGTAACGGCCTGGAATTGCTTCGTAGCTTCTACTGAACAGACTTGGGAACGTGGAATCACGTGATGAACGTGCTTCCATTTACGAATCCGGTCAAGAACCGAGGAAATCTCTGCATACGGTCTTCCGTTCCATGCAATCAAGACCTGCAAGGCATCAGCGTGACAATGACACGGCCAAAGGCGCAGTCGTACCGGGAGAGAAGTGGGCCATTTTTGGCAGTCTTTGGTAACCAGATTCTCACCCTAAACAACATCGTGTCAACCAAGCAAAACTTGACTTCAGGTGACTGGCATACCCTGGTTAGCATGTCATCGACCGCATGTAGGGACACGCTGCGGCGGATGAGCGTGTCTGTCTCATCCTCCTTGATCACCGCCAGGTCGTGGGACAGGTACTAAACGGAGCGCACGGAATTTTGAGTGGGGTAGGCCTTTAGATGCAGAGACAAAGACATACCTTGGGTTCAACGGACGCAGGGATGTTCTGGTTCGGAAGGATAGCACGTACGCGACTGCCGGGCCAGTGTACGATGCAGGCTGGCGGCTTGGCGAGGCAGAGGCAAGGACTAGTCGCAATGATGCCCGATAGCTGAGAGATGCTATCCTGGGTATTAGCCTGCGTCGCAAAAGACAGGACCAACCCGCCGCCCTAGTTCGTGTCAGCCACGGGTTATCATACAGGGTTTGATGATGTAGCGAAGGGAGGAAAGATGGTGTGACGCACCATAGAATGGCCCATGAGGAACAGGGGCACGGTGGGATTTGCCATTTGAGCAACGCTTAGAGCCCAAGCAATATCTGGGATTTGATCCGCATCACCCGTTCTGCCATACACTGCGCCTTGGGACTTCTTCAGGTCAAGGGGAGTACGCCCGAAGCCGCGCTGGTCGAATGTGAAGACCACGAACCACGGTCGGCCCAGCGCTTATGGACATGCTCGTAGCGTGCTACATGTTCTATGAAGACGTGAATAAAGACAACGACGCCACGTGGAGAACCAGATTCAGGTTGGAAGGTACGCGTATAGAAAGAGGAAGACTTGGGGCCAGGGAGCCAAGCCTCTATGAAGCTGAACATGGTTGGGTGCAGTGCAGATTGGTGTACAGGGGAAAGGGTCAACTGCAAGTAAGTTACATGGTTTGCGTCCGCTAGACTCCCACTGGCATTAGCGCTTTCTTTAGCTCGTGCCATTGGGCCCGAGCAAATCCTCTAATACACTTTAATTTGAACTTACCTCACACTTGTTAAAATAATATCTTAATTTGCTTGGCGTTCTTAAATACAAAATAGCTAAGTGAAAAATAATATAGAATAAGACAGGTATCAGAGCTTAAAAGACTTATGTCATAATTGCTCTATAAGACGTTTCAAGTCATTTCAAGTCGTGCTAAGACGTTTCCCTGATGGCCCGAGGACCGGGTTGATGTGGGGCCTGTTGAGTCTGCTCTGCATGCGCCCGAGGAGGAATCTGATGGGCGTGGCGTAGGTGACGTCTGAGGAAAGCGTGACACCAGCACCGCCGGTGAGGAGACCACCGACGCGTCCGAGGCCGTCGACGATGATGGAACCCGAGTCGCCCTTCGCCGAGAAGGGGCCGGACTTCGAGTCAAACGGGAGGATTGCCCATTCTTTCGACGTCTCAGCGTTGCCGTCACCGTAGTCATCACGGATATACGAGTATATATTATTCGCACGGCCAACTGTGAGGCCAGTGGTGTTACCACGTTTGATAACCATGAGGCACGGGTCGCCGTTCTGGTCGAGTGTGGTTGACCGACGCATCTCCTCGTCCGGAATGGTGCCCCTGAACCTCAAAAGACGGTCGTCCGGATACTTGAAGGATGGCCCGGGGCGTTCCGAGGATTGGGATACATCATGCGAGTAAATTCGTAGGGTGGAATACGGGTACCAAGGTCGATGGAATTTCCTTTGAAATTGTTCGCATCGACCTTGGAGGAGTCGATCTCGATGACAGCCCAATCTTCGGTATAACCCCCGCTGCCGACGCCAACGTTGATGGGTGGAGAGAGGATGACGTGCCCGAAAACACGGCTCTCCCTGGTGGCCCAGTGAGTCAAAACGTCCTCGTAGAAGGTGCTGAGCAGTTCCATCGCCTTCTCCGCCTTGACAAACGCGGTCTGGGCGTTCTCGCGCTCCTCGTTCACTTCCGGGTCGTCCCGCCCCTCAACCGCCTTAACGCGTCTCGCATGATACTCAGCCATAACTCCCTTGCCTTTGATCTCGACCTGGATAGATTCGAGGTACTTCTTGAACGCCGCATCGCCAAAGAGCACGACGTCATGACGGCGCTGGCTGTCGGTCCTACGCTCGAAGTGCTCGTTCTTTTCATTGTCCGGCGTGAAGACGACGTGATGAGCCGTGAGGAGGAGGAGCCTCTCAGGCTTTCCGCCCTCAGCAATGAATAACCCAGCCGTACCCTCAATCCATGGGGTAGACTCGCCACATATCGGGAGACCAACCGTAGTGGTGAGAGTTTCGGGGACCTCAGCGGTGGGGTTGGAAGAGAAGGTGGGAGTCAGGAACTTGGGACCGGCCGAGCGGGTAACGACAGACTCGCGGATCTCGACTTCAACGTCGGCGATATCATTTTCTCTAAGAAGCTCCAGGCACTTGGAGACCACGACGACACCGTAATCTCCAGAGAGGGATGTGGGCAACACGCCAATCCAGATTATGATGGGGGCTGAAGACTCTCCGATATACCCGATGCAGACAACGTCAGTGCTGGTCCACTTCATAGGCAAGTGACAGAGGTGTGCAATAGATTCTGAACGCAGCCGGTGCCGGTGCTAGACAACGGTGTCTGGGACTCCACGGATGGCAGTGTGCACTACTATGCCTGTGCCTTCGTCCATCTCCTAAGGTTTCTATGGCCAAGTTATCTATGCGGTGGGCGCGCACGACGGCAGGCACGGTATCCTGTGATTCCTGCCCGTCGTACTAGTAGCCGGCCGCGCTGGCCTGGGTGGGAATGTGTGCTGTGGACGCAAAGACCGCCGCAACGCTTGCATTATTGTTCTCCAGCGAATCTCACTACGGTTCAATCGCACCTGGAAGAGGATCTGGGGACGCGGTCGCCATGTTCACTGGCATGACGAAGGGCACAGAAATGTTGTCGTGCTGTTCCTTGTAATCCTACCGGGAACTCAACATAACTGTCACATACTAGTAGTGGGTCAGGGCAGGACACGGTCACAGTCCCAGCCACGAGAACGGTTCAACCACTGCACAACCCTTACGACTTGGATGCACCTGCAAGCTCGCGTTGCCTCCCGAGCTTGCAGGTATGTCTAATTTTTATTGTACTTAGATCAATTAATCTATAGGAACGGCGATGACAGCAACACCAACAAGGGCGCCACTGCCGCCAGAACATATCACGGATCATACTCGAGCGAAGGCTGACAAATCATGTTCAACAGTTTCCGTACGACGACGATTGCTGTAAATGTGACTTGCGCTACTTAACCTAGCTGTTGGGATGTGTCCGACAACCCGGCCAAGATAAGATAAGATAATATTTGAATATTACGTAACGCGTAGGATTGCTCTTAAGGAGCACGCCCATGTATAGGGGCGAATAAGAGTGTCTAGTCCGACTACAGTCTTGTCACGACCCTGGGTCGGACCATGTCCGATATGCCGACACTATCAGTTTGACCAAAAGTGTCAAGAGCTGTGAGACCAGTTACTTTTTTTTTTTTTTTTTTTTTGGAAAGCGTTTATTTTGGTAGTTAGCCATGTACCGCTATCTACCGAAATAAATGTTAGGCAGCGGGAGATTGCCAGGATCAACCCTGCCTAACACGCTGTAGCCGGACCGATGAGACCGGTTGAGGTAAAATGCGCTTATCACGACAGGCAAGAACGGATAAGCAGAGTCTGCTTATAGTCCACTGTGAGGTCAATTAATGTCCAATATATTGACCACTAAGTAGATTCAGTTGTTGTCGCAAATTATATTAAGACAATTGAATGATCTGTCGACCCATCCTTATATGTCACATGATTTAAAATAAGAATACGCAAACAATTGAATATTAGTCATGTGCTTAAGAGAGAGCCCTTTATTTCCTGACGTATGTAAACTAAATTGTTATCTCACCCGACGCGAATCATCGATAAGATTATATAAACTTATTTCACTCTATTGTTTTAGTCTTAACAGGCTCTGATTAGCTTAACGCAGCGGGGCATGGAAAGGCATCCGTTTATACTGAATAAGATGAGACATAAATAATGTCTACAAATCAGGCTACAAATTTTAAATTAGAATAGTCTGCTCATTAGCTGGAAATTATCGGGCCAATCGATCTCCATCGGCCGATAATCGCTAGCAAATTAGCAGACTATTCTAATTTAAAATTTGTAACCTGATTTGTAGACATTATTTATGTCTCATCTTATTCAGTATAAACGGATGCCTTTCCATGCCCCGCTGCGTTAAGCTAATCAGAGCCTGTTAAGACTAAAACAATAGAGTGAAATAAGTTTATATAATCTTATCGATGATTCGCGTCGGGTGAGATAACAATTTAGTTTACATACGTCAGGAAATAAAGGGCTCTCTCTTAAGCACATGACTAATATTCAATTGTTTGCGTATTCTTATTTTAAATCATGTGACGTATAAGGATGGGTCGACAGATCATTCAATTGTCTTAATATAATTTGCGACAACAACTGAATCTACTTAGTGGTCAATATATTGGACATTAATTGATCTCACAGTGGACTATAAGCGGACTCTGCTTATCCGTTCTTGCCTGTCGTGTATGCACATCCCCATTGGGGGATAGTGTGGGACTCAGGGCACGCGTCCTACGGGGGCAAGGTGTGTCGTGTCCTCCTACCCACTAAAACCTCTCGACTGGTGATCCAGTCATTTGGGAGGTCCGTGTTTTTTCTAAGGACATGTTCCCAAGTACTTTTGACTGTCTGGGCGGACATCTTGTCCGGATTGTCCCGTTTGATTTTTGTGGCGAGTATCATGTCATCGGTGAGACGTGCGTTAATGGTGTGGTGCCATCTGTTGATCGACCTGGTGAGGGGGGGGGGCACGGGTGTGTGTGCGTGTGCGTGTGTGTGGCATTGAACAATAGAGGGTATTCAGGCTCAGCGCCTTTGTCGATGCGCTCGCGTGGGTGGTCTTTCATCGCTGGTCTTGTCAGGTACCTTGGTGGCATTGTGGTGGATTAGGATTTGGTCGTTCTGGCAGGGTCAACGGTTGTGGTGGTGGGGCGTCAAGGAGTTGGTGCCGTTGGTGGGTCAGTAGGTCTGGGGGGATGCGGTCGTGGAGGTTTACTAGTCTGTATTTCACGGGGGGTTTGGTAAGGTACATGGGTTGTATGGTATATAATAATTAAGATTGTCGCCGGTGGGCGGGTGTCCATGATGGGACGGTGTGAGTTGGTATGACTCGTGGGGGGGCCGATGGTGTTTTGATGGTGAGGACGTTCCTCATCAATCCTTGCCCCGGCTGATACCGTGGGAATCCGTACCATGGTGGTGGTAGCGGTTCAAGGAGCCCCCTGTGAGGCCAGTTACTGGTGTCACAGCCCACCTGGCCCGGCATACGGGCCGGCAGTGGTTACCATTTTTGGAACACTAGCGAACAACGGATGTCTTTGACACATCAGTCCGACACTTATGACACTGGTGTCGATTTTGACCGACACCAATTTTCTTGACCTTTTTTGACCAGTGTTGATGTGACCATGACAAGACTATGTCGGGAAGCCTTCGGGGGTGATGGTGAGTAGCGCCTAACGCCTCGTCACCGTTACTCAAACCAAGGTTACCACGAATAGGGACCCAGCAGTCACGTCTGTACGGTCAAGGAAAAGAACGTCGCTGCTGCTCTCGGCCATGGGCCCACCCGGTTTTCTCAGACTGAGCGTGGCATGCAACTCGTCTCGAAATATGGGGAGGTAGCGACGCCGTCCCAGAGATGCAGAGGATGCTGCGGTATCACGACTCGACCCCGGCGGGGAGTGCGGCTCTCCTCAGCTTCCTCCAGATCTGAGATGCTCACCACAGCAAGTCATCGACTTCGAACCGTTCACCAATTACAAACCCTGCTTCTCCCTGTTTGGACTAAAAAGTATCCCCTCTCATCTATATTGGCTGTAACATTGAGTGCGCTGTATGATGGTGATCGTGTCTGTTTCAAATGTTAGCGTTTTGTTTCAATCCTTTCATTCCATCCGTTCATGAATATGGATCCGCACGGGTGACACCGTACCGTACGCATACCGTCACCGTATTCACGGTAGCGGGTCCAAACCACGGTATTAATAAAAAAAACCACGGTGCCATTTAACGCGCTCTTTGAATTCGTGCAGCATACTTACGGCCTCTTTGGCTTTGAGTTTTCTTTGGAGCTTTCAACTCGGCCAGAAAAGCATCTTGGCTCTATCAAAACCTGGGACGCTGCAGAAGCGGTTCGTCTTTTTTCTGTCGTCTACTTATTGACCACAACAACGCAGTATAGCAACTTGACAGGTTGCTCGACGACCGGTTCCTACAGTAGGTAATTGGGACCTCAATCCTGGGGACGGCGCTTTCTACGGTCCTAAAATTGACATCACTATCCGTGATGCCCTCTACAGATCATTTCAGTGCGCAACGATTCAACCCGACTTCCAACTGCCGGAACGGGTCGACTTGAAATATCGTTTTGCTGAGGAGGCGGTCAATCCTGATAAACCATCGAGCTGCATAGTCATCATCCATCGCGCCATCCTGGGGAGCCTGGAACGTTTTATTGCAACTCTCACTGAGCACTCTCGAACATTCTTCCCAGGCTGTTCTGGCTCTCTCCGCGGCAGTTCCTTGTCATCCCTGTGGCTGTGCCTTACGTGGGTAGCTTGTGGTATCTATCGAACTGTTGTTCTAAGTGGGACTGGGATATCGTTTACTTTGTAGAAAGATTACGCGTCCGAGGTTGCTACGAAGCTGTCTGAGAGCAGCCTTTTCGCTGATGTTGACAACGGAGCGGATACGCCACCAAAGACTCGGAAGATCTGTCAGTGGAATGGCGAAATTACACAGTATAATTTCATACTCGGTACGTCGTCATGATTGTTGATTCGGTTCACATAAGCGCTCACGCTCTCACTCCCCAAGTTCCTGCTCAATCTTCCTTGCCTTTACCAACACTGTCACAAATGAACTGTGGAGTGGGCACAACCTAATGGCTGAATCTTGAAACTTCCGCCTCCGTTGTGTTTGTTATCGGCTTCTCGACGTTCCTCCTTCGCTGCGTGGATTACTCGCGCATTCATCCTGACCAGGTCACACGACTATTAGATATTGTTGTAGAACGCTGTCTCCCGGTACGTTCCCCTTTGTCTGTCTTCGCCTATCACATTTCTCACCAATTTTTGCAGGCTCTCAGGGTCCACGCTACTCTGTTTTCTCCTCTTTTGCGCCTTCTACGTCTGGCAGATGGCGGCGTTTGTTCTGAGCATCATGCGGCTGGTGGACATGTACCGGTTTATACCTACCTCCTCCAATACCCGACGTGCGCCTCCCGTCCATATGCCACTGCTTATTTTCCTAGGAAGATATCATCCAGACCATCTCCTGGCCATTCGACGCATCAGAGCTATCCGGGACTCGAATCCACTCACAGAGCTCTCCTCATCCTCTTCCCGCCTGCAAGCGAGGGCGCGAGACTAGACGCGCACGACATCGCTAATCGTATCATGCGGCAAGAGAACTTCCTTATCGCACTGTTTAACAAAGAGCTTCTCGACTTACGTGTGCCACTTCCACGCGGGTGGTCCACGGGCCGCCGCACACTCACGCGTGCCCTTGAATGGAATCTGCAATTTTGTCATGGAGTACCTGTTTGACAGAAGGGGTCAGGTGAGGAAGGTGTTTCTGAAGAGCAAGAATCGGGCAGCATTAATTGACGGGTGCGTAAAGTGCAGATGGCAGCCTGAGTTTGGCTGCCGTGGCTGACGCAGGTGTAAGTTACTACTGTGACTATAGGTTGACACGATGCTTCATCTTTATGGGTACTTTAAACGCTATTTTCGCGCCTTTATTGTTGCTCATGTATTCGTTCTTCCGGTATTTCGTGGGTCAGGAAGAATTAGACAGTCGCTCGGTCAACGTCGGAACCGAGACGATGTTGGGACTAGGGCTAAGATGGCGATGGTGCCACTCAACCTTATTATCAATAAGCTCGTCAGACTGAAACCAAGCAGGAGCCTGCAGAATGTATTGCCGGAGTAGAGGAGATGCTTTGTAGACAAATGTGTACTAAAGGCTAAACTATCAGAGAGCAAGGATAGACTCGGAAGGGTGGAGCTTGATCGTTCAAGCCCGCTCATAAAGAGCACTGGACTGAAACCAATGCAACTGCAGGTTCCCAACTTGGGATCGCTATCAAGGTGAATGGGCCGACAGCTATCGCATATTTCGCAAAGTGAACTCACGAAAGCAAGAATGGCATCCCTCTCCGAGCCTGCAGGTGGCAGCTGACCAATTTGTTCTGGAGTCAAACGAAGAACTTGGAGTAGCATCACCTTTTTTTTTTTGATATGTGCGTTTAGCTAACGTCCTGGTGGTGAGTACTAGCATTGTTTTTACTGCAGAACGTACCGTCTTTTCTCCTCAAGTTGCCTGGAAGGCAGTCCGTCTTACTTGCACAGCTCATGTTGGGCATTGGATCGTCATAATCATACAGAATAGTAGCACTATTGCTCCCCTAACACAGCCCCAGAAACGATGCCATAATCTAAAACTTGTCACTGAACTCCAGGGCTGGAAAACCGACAGCTGAACCCAATTGAGCGAAGTAGGTATTTCTATAGTATCCGCAGCATTAACAATTTTCCAAATATACCTGCCAGTGTAGTCCTCTTTCCAAACTCGCAGCCTTGGCAGTTGCCGACCCGTTTGACCCGCTTCGGGTAGTACCGAGTCTACATCGTACGACTTCAGTGGGGAATGGCTTCGAGCACGACAGCAAACGCACTGGCGTTCTGTAGCACAAGGGCACCGTCAAGTACCATGCAAGGACCCACTGGCACGGCATCACAGCCCTGCACGGGCTGTGGGCGTGTCCTTGGGGGGCTAGGGCTGTCATGCTGTAGGAGCTGTGGGTATCACTCCTGAGGACTTGACAGGCCTGGTGCATGGATGTGCCATAGGGCCGCTTCAAGTGCCGGAAGGGACCCAAGCTAGTTCCGAGAATGGGCTGCCAGTGATCCCAGGCGCATTGAGTTCAGAACTCGTGATGGGGGTCCCAGAGGATGCGGCAGCGTAGTTGGTGGGATACCGATCAGAGGAAAACGAACTCGTGGAGTACTACTGTAGAGTTGAGTTGAGTGGACAACTTCGACAGCGACCAGCCGGTCGATCAACGATCGGACGAGCATGTGGTACCAGTGGCGCCAGCAACCGTCATGACTTATGAGTCATGACTTGAAGCACTACGAGCGCGAAAGGCGGACAGTTCACCTTGAAGTCCTAGCCTCTGGACAGAATACACTCTTCCTCTCCCTGGAATCTAATCCGCAATGATATCTCGCTTCGCTAAACTCCTTCTCTTTACCGTTCTCATACTCGTTCGTGCCCGTTTTCAAATTACTTCCATTTTTATTCTACCTTCGCTCACCCCCCTCTGAAAGCTTCTTCTTTCCTCGATCACATTACTTCATCATCCACTTCCAGCGCACATAGATCTCAAGACAGGAACTTCCTTTGGCGACGATGGGGTCGAGAAAGACTTTCACGCGCTTCCGATCCAGATGCATGATCGGCCGCCGGTGACACCCCATGCAACAGGCAGCGTCATCATGTCAAAACTAGGGAACGAAACAACGAAGCAAGTTATCTCGCCTGCGTTCTGGTGCCGAGAGAATGTAATGTGACTCTGTAGAGCTGTCTTGGGTCGTGCGACGTGGAAGTTATTGTAAGTCATCGTATGAACCTCCGATTTCGTACTGAATCATACTGTAGGCATACAATGACATTGAGATACCCAGAGGTATAGGGGCAACCGTTCACGGGTTTCGCTATGTGCGCTGATCGCATAATAGCACCCGACAGAGGATGAACGAGAGGCGCTCAAGTCTTATTTCCACCTAACTTCGCGACTGTACCCATGTGGCGAGTGTGCGGCAGAATTCCAACAGCTGTTGGAGCTCTATCCACCCCAAACATCCTCCCGCCTTTCTGCATCTGCCTGGTATAATTTTCCTGCTCGCGCGCCACTGCCTGCTAAGCTTTCCTCCACAGGCTGTGTTTCATTCACAACCAAGTCAATGAACGCCTAAAAAAACCCATCTTCGACTGCGCACATCTGGATGAAGAATATGATTGTGGTTGTGGTGATGACGGCGCCACCCCTGAGACTTTACCATATGCTCCCAGCTCGACTGCAGGCCTCGAAGCCGGGCGAGGCCCAAGTACGATCAAGGACGAGCTGACTGGCGCAGATCTTATCAAAGGCGGTGTTTGAAAACTGCTCCTTTCAATTCGTTGCTTCTTCACTACTGTACAGTACAGTACATCTTCCTATGTGTATATATAGGGGTAGGACTAATCGCGCTTCGTTGATGTTGAGCGTGCTACCTCGCAAAGCCGCTTACTACTCGGAAACTGCCACGTACGCGTTGAAGTTGTACACTTTTGGCTCGGCTTGAAAGACATATTCACCCGGATTGCACTGTGCTACCACAGCTCCATGGCGTATCAACTCGACGCGCATACCACAGCCAACCTTCAACGGATACGACAGCTTCGACACACCGGCAGAACAGCTGAATTGGCTCGGGTCCTCATCACCAGTGGCAAGTAGGGCAGTGCAGGGAGCACGCGCCAAGACGACTACCCAAAACACATCATCTGTCTGCACAAACCCTCGTGCTTGAGCCCCTACAGGCGATTGGGTGGGACCTGCACAGACTCACCACCTGCCAGTTATTCGGACGAGATACTGGGTCGAGCGCAGTGGCATCCTTCGGATGTGGCCGCGCCCAGACAAAGATCTGGTCTTGCTCAATTGGTTGCATGCGTCCTTCTTTGAACGCGCGCGCAAAGTATGCGTTAAGCACAAGCCACGGCTCGTGAGGGAAGCCGTCGACCCATCCTTGTGAATATGGCTGGGCGCCGCGTACAGGTGCCAGGTAATGCGATTCGCCATAGTCTTTACCCAAGGACCCTTATGGATATGAAACCCCAGATGCAAGAGCAAGGAGAACTCACCGTTCCAAGAGATGACTTGTACAATATCGACAGTGTCTCGGTGGGCGAGCAGGTGCTCCCAGCGCCGGACAAGTAGCCAGTCGTCACCGCGATAAATGAGCTGGAGAGTATGCAGCGTCGCGCGATGGAGAGACGACGACAACCTACATTCTTATTGTACGAGCTTTTTCCATAGTGCTGAGGGCGCGAAAGAAGATGAGAAAGGGTTGTAGAATCTTTGCTAGGACCTTACAGTGAAAAACCAAGGGGAGACAGCTGCCATATATGTACGCCGGCCAAGGTGCGGGAGGTAGAAACGATCGGTGTTCAACGAAGGACTCACAAGTTCCAGCCTTGGGGAACTTTCGGTGAGATGAGTGGGCCAACCTCCGTTCCACTACCGGTGGAGTCTAATGGTCAGAATAGGTGAAACATCAATTTGAGACGCCAAATACATAGAAGATGCCATCCGCGGAAGTCGGCACAGGATAGAGTGCTGGATCTTCGAAGAACTTGAAGAAGGCAGGGATGAGATGGACCTGGAGTTCACATGACCCGTCATGTTGTAGGACTTGTCTAAGGCTATTGAAGTTGGCTTACCGGGCACGCCTTTTCCATTACCGACCGGGCGAAACTCCATGCCTGGTCTCCGGTTGAGGTCTGCCCGAATTTGCAATCGTCGCCGGCGAATGTGGACACCAAGGCTCGCCCTTCGTACAGGAACTGGTTGGGGTGGTGCCCGACGAGCTCCAAGTACTGGTGCAAGTACTCGGCGTCGGCCACGGTTCTTCCGGGTATGGAGCTGGGAACAAGGCGAGAGTGTTAGACACCGCGCATGGCCAACAACCCAGATGAAGAGCTCACCTCATATCAAAGCTGAGGAATAGCTTGAAGTTTGTCCCAAGCTGGAGCGCGGTCGCGTAGCAGTCTGTCACTCGTTTCATTTGCCAATCTTCATGCCCAACATTGAGCGCGAAGGCGTCGCTGTTGACATTGGGTAATTTCGCTTCTATATCAGGATTCCATAAACTTACAAGCCGTTTGCGTGTGCCAGTTGAATGTCGGCGGCCCAGTCATTAGAGGAATAGGGCTATACGAGCCAGCTTAGTCAATGAAACTTAAGAACGGCTAGAGAGATGAGAGTAAATGCACGAATGTGTTCCCAACCATGAAGCTTGTGGTCAATGTCAGCCAACCTCAAAAGTACATATTTTTAGAATAGACTTAATCACTGGCAAACGACGTATTTCTCGCGATTCGGAGGATCCATGGGCAATTAGGTGCCACACTGGCAGGCGGCAGGTCAGAAGGTCACTGTTAGTCGGCCCCATGCCCGATTACCGACCAGACCGAGACTGGCACCTTGCCACGGGGATTGCCGCAGCTCGCGGCCCCGCGGCTCTCGACAACCGCACACAACAAAAAACCTTGTCAATACTTCAGCCAATGTCGCTTCAATCACCATGGGACCCCAACTCCGTTTTTGTCGAGAGACGTGCTTGGGCATAATCCCAGTAACACCTGGAAACGGCGCTCAAGGAGATGACAATCGCGAAAAGGCTCAGGACGTTTGACTGGCCAAGACACGCGGCACTGTGTGGAGACTATTGCCGGGTTATCTCACGCCCAAGCGCCTTCCATCGAATCCTCTCAGCTAGGACCTGTACAGATGGCCCGGGTCCATGCCACAAGGGCGCACAGAAAACATATAAAGCCTCTCGTGAAAGCCTCAGCCCCCGCAGGATCTTTTTCTTGTATTCCAAAAACGCCGTCTGCCTCTCATACTCATTGACACGAAGTCTCCGTTGCATAAATGTCTGTCCTCATCCAAGTAAGCACATAGCCTATACCGCGACCACACTATCCCTATACTCATAGCGAAACAGGAAGATGACGTATGGCAACCCTGTGCGTCCCCTGCGCCTGGGCTTTCACCCCTTCCGTTGAAGACACTCTCGGGACCTTTTGATATCCCTGAGAGTCTCGAATATTGGCAAGCCTGTCGACTCACCAGTGGAAGCCCTTTTGAGTCTTCTGACTCGGACTCTTGCTCGGATTCCGATGATGGCACCCTTTCCGTGGTATCTGCGAATCAGTCTCCATACATTCGCGAGTGTTCTCTTTCAAGTGGTATATGCCCCGTCGACTGGAGCGACATAGGGATCCCCGCTGGTGTGGAAGAAAACGCACTTGGTCTAATATTCTCGTCCCAGGCGTGCACCCTCGAGGCCAGGGCAATCGCCACCCCGATCCCGCAGGCTGGAAGCTTGCGGGCCCCTCCTAACCACCAGGACGTTCGCAGCTGTGACCGTCCGAACAGAGATTGCCACTCGCACCAAAGGCACGCAGCAACCCCGTCTTACGTTCCAGCCAACGACACGCTGGTAGGGGGGTGCCCCCAAGATATCCGTCTGCGAGGCGATGTGAGCGACGCCTCCGTTCTCAGGGTGAGTCGACAGAATAGAGAGCTGTTCTAGTTGATGAAACGAACATGCCAGAAACTTCAAGAGCTGCGTTGGAATCAAGGTCCGGAGAATTGGTTGGGCGCAGGCGAGCCAGGACAAGGAGCCGATGATGACGCGGTCAATGCGTGGGTCGTAGGTGGCAAGGCATACGACCCCAGACTTCAATATGCGCCCCAGATGCGTTCCGTTGCGTTGCCAGACGAGGAGGCGGCTAGAAATTCCTCCGAAGGCCTATTGTACAGTGGACCAGGTCTAGGTGGATGGCTGACTGGCACCGCAGCCGGTGTTCCCGAGACTGTCACGCTCAGTCCCCTCAAGATCGCCTTACCGTTCCTCGCGGAGGACGATTTGCATCTAATGTCCGCAGAATTTAGCGATCAGGAATACGGAACCCTATGCGACGAAGGGTCTCGGCGCGGTGAAGAAATGGGGAATACACAAAGACTTACATAAGCTTGGTGTTGGTGGTATACGACAATCATACGATTTGAGCTTTCTTGCTATTTTGCCCTTCTCGTCCGTGCTTGTCTCGTTTCTGCTGTCTCGAATGTCCTGTTACCGCCGTTGTCGTGTTGTGATGCATAGATGGACGATATAGGGATCGAATGTATCGAATATATTTCTTGCAGTTGCGTATTTATAGCCTGTTGAGAGGTATACATTGTTCGCACCTCCAGGCGTCTTGTGGGTGACATAAGGGCTTGACTGAGAGGAGAACAAGGGTCACTAAGTTGATGATACAAGACAAGTTTCAAGTTGCAGAAGACCACGACGGGTAAAATACAAGGGCATAATGTTTCTTACACATGCTCATGATCAGCTCGCCCTGCGACTTGTGGTATTGTCTCAACTTAGACTTACCGTTCGTCACGGTCATGTTCCCGCATTGGATTTTCTGAGTTAAACGCTAGACGCCCCTTATCCGGATCGGGATTGACAACATGGACCCTTGTCTTTTCTTTTTATCATTCCTGACCAACAACTAGCCTCGTGGTATAGGTGTAAAGTGCGTCTGAATAGAAGGACCAAGCTCCCAAGTGACAACGGGCAGACACCAGGATCCTGACTAAAGTACAAAGAGTAAGACGCATTTTTGTTGTCTTCAAGACCCTCCCTTAAACCCTACAGTGATATCCATATCGTCACATCGCCTGCGCCAAGAGGGGTGTCATACCTTCACAGCTGGTAACATCATCCTTCTGATGTCCCTGTATCCTATCAACCGCACTACGCCATCCCTTGTCCCCCACCTCCTCTAAAAAGGTCTCCCACTCACCACTACCCATCTCATAACCCTCTGTTTCTGCATCCGGGAAACTGCCGTCGCGCACGGCGCCCACGTAATTCTGGACGCCACGACCTTCCTCACCCCCGACATCCGCGAAGCGTCGCACAAACTTGGCTTTCTTCCCGTGCCAGCGCGTCATGACGTCGTCCCAGACGAGCACCTGCCCGCTCGTGCCAGGCCCAGCGCCGATGCCAATTGTTGGGATACTGAGGCGTGCAGTTATGTACTCCGCGAGTCGATGGGGAATCGCTTCGAGCACGACGGCGAACGCGCCGGCGTTCTGTACCGCGAGGGCACCATCAAGTACCGCGCGAGCACCCGCGGCGTCACGGCCCTGCACGCGGTAACCAGATAACGCAGTGTGGCGCTGGGGCGTCAGCCCGACGTGGGCCATAACGGGAATGCCCACTTGCGAGATGCGCCGGACGGTCTCCGCGATCTCCAGCCCACCTTCGAGCTTGATGGCCTCCATGTGGCCATCCTGAACCATGCGTATGGCGGAGCGGACGGCATCTTCGGGGGATGCGTAGTACGTGCCGAAGGGCATATCAGCCACGAGAAACGGGTGCACGGCACCACGCGCGACAGCACGGGTGTGGTGCAGCATCTCGTCGAGGGTAAGTCGGGTAGTAGAGGGTAACCCAAGACAGACTTGAGCGAGGGAATCACCAACAAGGGCGATGTCGACACCGTGGGTATCGAGTGCGCGTGCAGTGGGGAAGTCGTACGCGGTGAGCATGGTGATCGGCGTGCCAATATGGCGCATCTGATACAGACGCTTGATCGTCATTTTTTTCCGCGAGGGAACTTTGAAACGCATCAGAATTGTATTGTATTGTGAGCGGATCACGGGGTGCGTGCTTACGGGTGGGAGGTGCGCCGCCCTCAAGTATCGTCGGGCGCACACTCATCCATCTCCAGCTACCAAGGCTATGTCTTACCGCTCTCGGCAGGAGCGTCGGACGGTCCAATAGAGATGACCTCAAGAAGTGTTGCATAGAGATTTGATTATAAGAAATTAAATTATCGCTCTGGGGGCGAATAGATAAACGAGCTGGAGTATGGGTCCTGGTAAAGGCCAAAAGCACACGATAAGTGGATGGAAGGATAACACAACACACAAAACGCCATACAAATAGCCAGATCTTTCTTATATGATCGTGGCCGGCATACCGTAGCAAAGATGATCCGATGGGTGACTGTCTCGCAAATCGGGTGCATGGAAAATCATGCAACGGAATTTGTGGCACAGGCAAACTTGAAGCTCCTCGCTCATCTCATCCCCCGGAGAATGACTCACTTTGCCGGTCAGCCAATCACAATCATGGTCATCGGACACGTGATGAGCGCGCGACTCAGATTTTTCCCACGTTGGGCAGACAAGGACAATGGAGACCAAGCGTGGCTCCAGGTTTACTACTCTCTGCTCTCTTTGCGCAACACGAATATGCCCGCGGTTACCAGATCACGGAAACTGTCAAAGAAAAGTCCAGATTTCTATATCCTTATCGACAAGACACCAAGAAATGCGGTCAACAAATCTGTTAGAACCACGGCGACGGGCACAAACAAGCCAAAAAATAAAGCTGCTTCTACGCTGCGTACTACAGCGAAGTCCAAGGCGAAAACCAAGGTTCCCGCTAAATCATCTGCACCGCAGGTAGTGGACGAGGGAACTGCACAATCTACGGACGTTGGCGAGCCCGATGATTCCCTTCAACGCGCACTCTCTATTACTGGACCTTCAGGTGTTTTCGCCACTCCGCCTCAGAGCCATTTACCTCCTCAACCCCCCAAGCGTCCCGAGCATCGTTCGCATGACCCAAAAACGACATTACCACCTCAGTTCATGAATGACGAGACACCTTCTCCTGAGCCGGCGAGACGTCATTCGCATCGCGTCTCTGCTCGGACTTCTTCTCTCCTCCCTCCATCGTCACCTATTCATCTTTCTTCGAGTCCTGTGTGCCGAGTCCATGGCGACCTTAGTGGGAGTAACCCCATTTTTCCCTCCGCCCATGAGCCTGGGTCGCCGTCACAGTTTCGTACCCCCACGCGCAGAGACAGGAAGCGCAAGTGCACACCTATATCCCGACCCCAGTTGGAATCTGAAGGAGACGTGAATAACGACGATTTGTTTGCTCACGGCGTTATTGACGATCTTGACGAGCGCGAGGACAGTGTCGGTTGGGAGAACGCTGGGTCAGACAAAGAGAATCTTGGCGGCCCTCCCGAAATTCGTGGATCCGACATGTCGGACAACAAGAACCCCCTGTCTAGACCTATTACGAACGAGCGTGGCATTCTCCAGCCTCGTGACGCATCGCTCTCTCCTCGCAGCAGTGGCTCTGACCCATTCGGTTTCTTCGCCACCGAGAGGCTTCTCAAAGCACGACGTGCCGAGAGAGCACTTGACCGCCCTGAGACTGGCCCAAGCGATACACGCCGTGAGCCTCGTCTCCCACTCGGCGAACTCACAGCTGCAGAGGCACCGGCCACAACGGTTTCACAGTCCGTACCACTCGCGGCATCCCCATCTCAGCCGCAGCCCGCCTCGACACCTCCGTATCACCGGTACTCAGATAGCGAAATTGAAGATTTGTATGCGCCAGCGTCTCCTCCACACACCCCACGAGCACGTCTCCCACAAGCGCACACGATGTCTCCGCATTCTGAGGCCACGCCAGTGGCTACGACGACCCCCCTTACTCCGCGTAACGGCGATAGCGCGCGTGCTGTTACGATGCGTCGGCGGAGACAGAAAGAGCTGCACGGCGTGAGCGAGCACGGGTCCGAAACTGAGGGGAATAGTGCCCCTAGTAGCCCGTCCCCTGTGAAACGCGTGCATCAGCGTCCACCGGACCCGGAATCGCAACTCGACTATGATCATCAGAAGAGTGAGGAGGAGGGCAAGCGGCCACAGAAAAAGCCGAGGCTCAGAGGCAAGGGCAAAGGCAAAGAGAACACTCGGGGGAAGGTTTCGACGATGGTGGACCCAATGGAAGCCGCAAGACGTGTTCTTGAGAATGCGCCGCGGCGGAGGCCCGAACGGCGAAATGCACCAACGAGCATAAGGAAAACCACCACCACTGATCTAGTCGAGGGAGGCAGCGGCGTGCGTGCGGTGCGACCGCGGGTAGTTCGCAGACGTGGTGTGACGCGCACCGCTAGAGGAGGGGTGCCCCGTGATAAGAAGGGCTCGGGGAAGAGCCGCCCGCGGAAGAAGGGGGACGAGAGCACACCCGAGGACTTGCGTGAGGTGCGTCTCGGCCTTACCCTTATCACCCGCTTCCTTGTATAACGCCGATGAACTGACGTTCGATGCAGAAACGCGAACAGGAGCGGTTGGAGCGGATCGAGTATTTCAAGCAGCTTGAGGGTTACGAGCTCCCAAAGGAGAACGTGTATGTGATTTGATGTATGGATGTTGAGATCTAAGAAGTAGAGGTCGTCATGAGGGTTATCAGGAGTTATGAACTGTATTAGTACTAACAGACGGCAGAAATAGGCGATTGTGAGGGTAGCGGCTAGTGCAGTATGCGTTTTCAAACGCTCTTGTCATGATGTATAGGGCACGAAAAGGAGCAATTCAATTAAGCCCTACCCTACTCTACGGTGGTAATTAAGACCATTGGGCCTTGTCCGTGTGGGGGACCCCCCCACTGAGCGCGATGGGCTATTGGTTAGGTAGAAATCAAATCCTAACGAAGCCGGGGTTTGTTACCCCCTCGTGAAACTATACTAATTGTAGAATGCCATGAGGATCATGTTTGTTTCCTCGTACCGCGGGGGGGTTGCAAAGAAAAATCTAGAGCAGCAGAGTAGCTCTGCTCTTCTCACTAAATGGGACGAGACAGAACTATTATGACTACGGGAAGCAGGGCAGCGCCGTGCAACCCGACTTGGCAGACGGCTCGGGTGCACGGCTGCGCTATCAATCGACTCGGGGCTTCGCGACACTCCGAGCCCGCACTCACTCCCCGGGTGATAGCGTGACTCTGCCCAGTACTGCTGGCACGCGATCCTGTGCCAGTGGTCCACATAAAAACCGGTAGCCCTTCTGGCCCTGTGTTTCTTGAAGTGACTCCCCCACAGTGCCCGGGCCCTCGACTTCGATAACGAGCTCAGTCATAATTATGTCTGCCCCCACTGTAACAAAAAGGGTTCCATACGGTACGGCATCTCGCCCAGGTTTTTACTGCCGTGCATTGGGTTGTCTCAGATGCGAAGCCCTATAGTTCGCTTGGGAAAGTCGGGACTGAAAGTGTCCAGGATTATTCTTGGGATGATGTCTTATGGCGATCCTCGTTGGCGAGCTTGGGTCCTCGGTGAGAATGAAGCCATCGAACATGTGAAATTTGCGTGAGCCCACCTCCGTAACCTCCGTCATCCCGTCATCCCGTCATCTCACGTGCGTCAGGAAGCTACGAACACGGTGTGAACACCTTTGACACGGCGAACATGTACTCGAGTGGCATTTCCGAGGTGTGCCTCGGTAGGGCCATCAAAGCCCTCAATCTACCTCGCGAGGAGATCGTGGTCATGACCAAGGTATGTAGGTTGACGCGGGTCACCCTCTCATTGTCGTAGAGCCAGGTCCTGAAGCTCCCCCCAAGTTGTGTAGAGCTATGGCTAAGACGATGGATGGATCAATATTGTCGGAAAAGCGAGCCACTGAGCTTGACAAGATGGGTTACGTGAACCAATATGGTCTTAGCCGCAAGGTAGACAATTTCATCTCGCTCGTATATTTATGGGGTGTTTGTAATGCCTTCAACCTAGCATATCTTCGAGTCGGTAAAGAAGTCTCTCGAGCGTCTCCAGCTCGACTACGTCGACGTTTTACAATGCCACCGTTTCGACCCTGACACACCGATTGAGGAGACGATGGAGGCTCTGCACGACATCGTGAAGGCGGGATACGTGCGATACATTGGTATGAGTAGCTGCTACGCTTGGCAGTGTGCGTATTCAGCCCAGTTAAATCAGTAACCGTTTACTGATCTTCAACATAGTCCATATCATGCAAAGTAATCAACCGACACCGGACCTCTGAGACACCTTGCTGATGAACGGAAATCACAGATTATGCCATCACGCACAACCTCACACCCTTCATCTCGATGCAAAACCATCACTCACTTGTGTACCGCGAGGAAGAGCGTGAGATGTTCCCTACACTCCAGCACTTTGGTGTGGGTATCATCCCGTGGTCGCCGCTAGCGCGCGGTCTCCTCACTCGTCCCTTCAGTGCAAGGACAGCACGAGGTGATACTGATGTGTGAGTTTCTGCTTTGTCTCGATGCTCCATAACCCCCTGACCCCGCTTGTGCCTTCAGCATTATCGCTGGCTATCTAGAAGGACCGGGTACCTCGGATATTGTGAATAGGTCGGCCTCGTCCCGTCAGAGTGTGCGACGAAAGTTTCATAAAAAATTTTGATCAGGGTCGAAGAGATCTCCAAGAAGCGTGGGATTAGTATGGCGCAAGTCTCCTTAGCATGGTCCTTGACACGTGTCACTGCACCTGTTATTGGTTGTACGAGTATCAAAAACCTCGAAGACCTGATTAGTGCGTGAAGTTGTCTCTCAAATGTCCTGGAGCGATGGAGACTGAACAGGATAACTTGCAGATGGCACTGACATCACTTTGACGGAAGATGAAATTCAGTACCTGGAGGAGCCGTACAAGGCACGCTCCGTAATGGGACACACCTGAGGGTTTCGCTGAAATTTGTACTGGTAATGCACGCCATGCTAGTAGCTAGTATTGCGTTATGAACAGTACATTTGTCGGAATTGGAGCAATTTTGCCTGTTGATGCGTCACGTGTCAGCAATGCTGACTAAGCAGGGAACCAAAGCCTCGTTCGTTTGGCCACATTGGCAGACATTCAGCCACGTCTGTCGTGTCGCGCATCTCTGGACATCTCCCTAAGGTCGACAACTCGGAGGCATCCTTGTCAGCATCCTGTCTCATGTGGTCTCTTTTTGTTTGTAAACACTAGCGGTAAACCTGCCGTAAAGCTGAATCCCCTTCTGTCCTTCCACCTTGTTGTCAGTCCCTTTGCTCCTTGTCGGTTAGCTCACCCCAACAGCCTTTGTTTTCCTCTAGCCATACACTGCCCTAGGGGCCTTCAAGTATTTGCCGCACAATACTCTCACCCTCTCACGTTGAAGCTCTCTGCAACGCATCCAAATCCCTAGACTCCGGGGCTCTCGGCTAGACCAGTTGTGAGTATGCTATCCACCTACACTCCTCGCTGCGATGTTTCAGTAAAAGGGTCGATCCTTCTGCCTCCCTTGAGGCCCACTCTGCCCGCGAAGCCTCGAGCCCTCCTATATGTTCGATACTCAATGTGTCATCTCACGAGCTCTCCGTGGCACATCGTAAGGCCGGACAGACATTGATTTGGCACTACACGCCGGGCTCGAGCATAGGCTTGTGCTCTTCGATGTCACTAGAACGTGGGCAAAGGCCGAGCCTACAACGAGATCTGGGCTGCGCGTGCGCAGAACGATCCGAACGCTTCTAGCCGAGCCTGTGCGATGCACCTCACCTTGACATCGTGCTGGTGGTCGCAGACGTGGTCATTCTATTAGAGCGAAGCATTCATTATCCGTCTTCATACGAGAGGGCGGGCGCGCGTTTAAAATCGTCCTTGCTCGAGCTCCATGCAAGAGACGCGTGGTTTCGTGCGCACAAGTAGAGGCATGAGGTTGCCGCGGCAGGAGTATGGGTCCTGAGGGTCTGGCTGAGGAAAAGGAGATCACACGCATGTCAGGCTATTTACCTGATCTGAGCTCACATACCTTCTTTCACTCAGTTCCACATTCATCACACTAACGGTCTTACCTTCAAGATTAGATAAACGATGCCCTCTTCCATGACCAAAGCAATATTTAGCCTTCTCGGCTGGTCCTATGTTCCCGATTTCGTTACTAGCACACTTTTGCGCTGGGCGCGCCCCTACCTTCGCACCCCTGTGACGCCTTTACACTATCGTCTTACATTTGCACTTGTTGTGCTGTCATACCTCACATACAACCTCTTCGAAGCGTCGCTCTCCACACCACCCAACTTCTACGAGCTACTTGACGTTTCACCTGCTTCCGATGATGGCAAAATCAAGGCAGCATTCCGCACATTTGCCAGGAGATATCACCCGGACCGTGTAGGTCCCGAAGGAGCTGATTTGTTTGTTATGGTGCGCGAGGGATACGAAGCCCTGTTGGAACCTAACAGGCGTTGGGCGTACGATCGGTGAGTCCGACATTGAGTGATAGCGAGTGATCAGCCCTCAGGGCATTCGTGCAGATTCGGTGTGGATATCTTAAGCTGTAAAGAATGCGTTACTCAGCGCGACTTCCTTGGACGTGGGCTCATCCAGTCCCTTGGTTTCCATATCGTGTCGGGCCTCGCTCTCCTCTTCTTCTCCGCGATTGGAAGGAGCAGCAGTGTCGCATTCGTGAGTCCTTTAAACATTGATGACTTCCGGCTCAGCGCCGAGATATCTTTTCAGTGGCGTTACACCTTATACTTCTTTCACTTCGCATCGGAACTCTCGCTCCTTTTCAGCCCCTCTCCCTCATCGCCCGACTACCAGGGGTATTCTATTCTCTCCCTGTTCTTCCCCACTCGCCTTGCCTTCCAGCATATCCGTCTCCTCCATCAGGTATGGGCTTATCATGGTTACGTTTTACAAATTTGACCATGTTCTCTCTAGCTTTTCATGTTCTTCAGCATCGCGGTGTCGCGCGTAGCCCCAGTTCTTTTCCCTGATGACTCAGACGACGCATTTAGTCCTGTCCTCGCTCAAGGTGCAGCTGTGATCCTCGACAAGATCAAGAACGTAGACAGAGAGTGTATGACCTCATCATCCTTCTTTCTTCCTATTTTCACACATCCCTTGTAGTACACAGTATTGTTGAGATGCAAATACTTTCGTTGAAGCCCCTCGGCTCAAAACACGCGGGGGATCCAGACGAACACACGCTGGAGCTACTTACGCGCGAGATGGAGCACCTTGTCATTGAGAATCGCCTCGCCGCGGCTCCAACTACGTCCGATCTAGGGCGTGCGCGGAGCATGGTTGTCGCGCGTGTGAGGTCGCAGGCGCTGGAGCGACCGAGACCGCGCAGACGTACGTTGTCGCAGCGCAGCATAGGCTCAGGCCAGCTGCCGTCCCCAGTTTCGCCAGAGTTGAAGCCATTTGGAAGCAGCGTAAACGTTGAAGTGATCGACGTGGATGCGCTCCCGGATGAAGAGTCGCAGACGAGGCGGCAACGAGGGATTATGAAGGAGCAGGGGAACTACCCGCGTTTGGAGGCTGGGTCGACATTCGCGACTTATATACGCGCGCGGTCCAAAAGCTGTTGAAAAGTACTGTTCGTTGGTGCTGTTGTCATGTGAGATGCGACATGTATATGTAGCACGTGACAAAAGCCTATTCTGACACCCAGACCGCGAATTGACCTTACAGCAAGCTTTCCACACCAGTTATTAGTCGAAAAACCCATTTTCGAGAATGTTTGTAAGGTGATTACAGGTTTTCCTATGTAGAAATTTTAATTTCCCAATCAGCAATTTCGCGAGGCAGAAACTAATTCCCGGTCACAGTGACTGACACATGGAGGCCACGTGGCAGAATCATTGGCAGGTGACATTCTCAGCAACGTTGCCATTGCCTTCACATCAAAGTGGGGACTTATCCTCACATACCCTACCCACCTATCTGAGGGATTCCATCTTTACACACTTATCCGCAACACGCTGAAAGCGACAAAATGGTCCTAAGCAGACTACTGCTACTGGTCTTGAGCTTATGCTCGGCGTCTGTATTGGCACAAGACTACGATGGGACACGTATAGCGAACCGGACCATCGAGAGGGTGCGTAGACACACTGTTTGGACTGTGCGAGATGATATACTGAAAAAGTTCTCGTGTTCATTCGCTACTTACAGACGATTCAATTACGGACACATTCTCTATTTGCGCCATACATTGACCAGGATCTCCAAAACCGGTACGCTTCAAGTACTCGCTGTCTTAGACCCCATTCTCTGACCCTGCTTTTCTACTGCTCACAGGTGGTGGGACTTTGGTGCCGATGCGTATGTGGTGTGTCGATGTTAGTGCCACTTCTTTGGAAGTTTCTGACTTTTGCTCGCTGTAGAATACAAACAAATACGTTCGGCTGACCCGCAATAAGCCATCACTGATGGTGCACATTCTTCTCTTTACACGTCTTTACTAACCTCTAACTGCACACCACAGGGGTGGTTGTGGAGCCGCTTGCCTCTCACTGCCACTAATTTTATCATTGAGGTTGAATTCAAAGTATGTAACGCTCTTATCCGATATGTATCAATTTTCATCTCGCGGCAGATATCAGGCAGTACATCTCACCTTTACGGAGATGGTATAGCTTTGTGGATTACGACCGAGCGCGCGCAGCCAGGGCCGGTATTCGGTAGCAAAGGTCAGCAGCACGTTATGCTTTGTCCGTAATTTAGGCCGTGACTTTAATCCTTCAGATTACTTCACGGGACTCGGGATTTTCCTTGATACGTGCGCTCTTTTGTTACCCATGTACCGAGAAGGTGCTTACCGGCACCGAATCCGGTGACGTAGATACAAGAATGACGTGGGATCGGAGTATCCGTTCCCCCGCGTCATGGCTATGAATGGTGATGGGAAGACAAGTTATGACCTTGCTAAGGATGGCGTGCCGAATATGATCGGCGAGTGCGCGGTACGGGCCAACGCTCATGCGACGTTTTTGCAATAACCAATAAACGGTATAGGCAAACTATCGCCGCAGCAAAGTCGCAACAAAGCTCAAGGTCCTCTATGTTAAGGACACGGTATTGGAAGTGCGTCGTGCCGTGTCCTCTTGGTGACATCCTCACTTTCGATCTCTTCATCTAGGTGAAGATTCAGTGGAAGGGTTGTGCGTTGTTTTTGTAAACCGTTGATCTGGAGACCGGTCCTGATTTTTTGCAGGGGAAGAATGGAGTGACTGCTTCACACTGAAGGATATCTCCCTCCCAATGAACCCCTACATCGGCCTGTCTGCCATGACTGGCGATATTAGCGATGCACATGAGTATGTTATCTTCGCGATTTCTTTATCTTCCCAGTCCTTTGACACGGCAACAACCTCTTCTCCTATAGTATCATCTCTATTTCTACATCGTCTGCGATCCTATCTGCCGTCGAAGCACCACTCGACAAGCTTCGGGTGGAATCCAGGGGCTGGTTCTCATCTTTCATGCGCATCCTGTTCTTTGGTGCTGTCCTCGTCGGAATTTGGCACGGTTGGAAAAGATACGGTCGTAGGTATTTCCCCCGTTTCCGTGATTCTGGTGCGCCTGGGAGAGGCAGTGGGGGGCTCATGTGGTCCGATAGCAAGCGGTTTTGAGCGTGTCTCCGTGAGTTTTATATTTGTGTGAGGTGTATGGCTACTTGTTCCTACTTCATTGGAGGCTCTGCACGCTACGGATACAATAATAATGCATATATCTCGTCAAATCTAGCACAGCTGCTTATCTTTTACCGTGCACTCCGATTCTCCGGCCAGGCTGCTCCATGGCTAGCGGTACAGTGTAGTTCATATCTGGTTGGTGTGGCATTTGCAAATATTTACATCCTATAAGGTAAGGAAACCTATAGGAAAACAACTTATCACTTTCGGGCAATCACAATGCCCTTATGATACACTCTCTAATCGGTAAGGTTATGGAAACAGTGTAAAAGGAGGGTTAGTGAACAAGCATATGCTTTTTTTGGTCACACTGCATGACTTTATATGCAGAGAGAAAGAGCTTTCATCTCCATAGACACGTTCTTCTAGAATTTGAGGAAATTTTCAAACTACCACCTAAGCAGTCCACAGCTTGTATAGTACTTCCGTCTACCGGCCCCGCCAGTGGGGCGAAAGCAGAAAGTTGTTGACCCACTTCAAAATGGCTCGTGGGGGGTTTGTATGTGGCCGATCCGCTATGATCCACTCCAGCCGCGTGCGCACCGAGCTTTTGCTGATCGCTCCGCCGCCGTGCGCGCCATCGCACATCCTCCCGTCGTCATCAAAGAATAGCTGCAGCAGCACCAGCGCCACCCCGATGCCCGCATCGCCACCTGCGACGCAGATCGTTTTCCCGAGACCAAGATGCGGACCTATGAATGAAATTACGCGGGGTAGAACGTCGTGCATAAAGACGTGTTGTCCTCGCTTCCCCGGGGCAAGGTGCACGCGGAGCACGTCAGATGAATTTCCACTTTCCCCTGGTGCCTCGTCTGGCCGGGCTGCTCCATCGATGGACCGTAGTACCTCTGGCGGCAGGCGGTTATCGGTGTCGTCTGGCGGGGCGTCCGACTCGTCTACGATCACGAATGCGGTTTCCCCTCGCAGATGGGTGTCTGACGCCCCAGGTATGCGGGAAAGAAGGTCTCGAGGCAAGTCTGCCACGGCGCACAACAGCACGCGACCGCGGACCTTCGATACGGGCGTCGGCAGCGTGCGCCACGCCGCTCCGTCGGATTCGCCGCCACCTGCGCTCTGCTCCGCATCCCGCGCATTGGCCACCAGCCGCGCGACGAGCGCCTCGAGCCCATCGCGGGGGCACGCGAGTAACCCCACACGGTGAAGCCAAAACAGCCGTGGCGTCAGACCCTGTGCGAACGTCAATCATTCGTGATTGCGGTCACCAAAAAACCACCACCGATATCCGGCCGGCAAAAAAAAATGATTGTTTTTTTGGCCCGAGAAACGGGGGCCGTCAAGTGAGTCAAGTCCCCACCTGGCCCCATAGTTCATGGTCGTCGCCCGAGCCCTGCACGTACGAGAATCCACCCGCACGGCGCCCACGTCCCACCGTGACATCCGAGCCGCCTTGATCTTCCGCCGCGCGCGACGCACTCACGCATATGACGGGCAGGAATGGCGCGTCGGGTGAGATGTGCGGGAAGCGAGAAGACGCGGGCGTGATCCACAGCGGGCGCAACAGCCTGACCAGTGCTGGGAGCGCATACGACGAGTCCTGTGCCGAAACGAAACGAACACAATTTCGAAAAAAGGTCAGCGGAACCGCGCGCGGCGAGGCGCGGGACGTCACGTACTGCGAGGCCCGCGGCCCAGCCATCGAGTCGCGCGGCGATCTGGACGTGCTCCTGGGGGCTGACGGCACCGGGAGGCGTGTGCAAGTTCGCCGCGTCGTCGTCGTCGTCGGCACCGGCAGGGATGACGGCGTGAGGCGCAGCGAGGCCGCGCTGGCGCAAGCGGAGAGCACGGTTGACAACGGCGCACCAGATGGGCGCCGTCTTTGAGAGCGCATCTGGGAGACGTTTTCCTGCGCGCGTCGAATCTACGAGAATAAGACTACAAACAGAGCAGATTAACAAAAAAAAAAAAAAGGTCGTAAGATTCGGTGCTGGTGGGGGTGGGGAGCAAGCCCCTGCCGCCCGGAGCGAGAATCGGTCGGAATTTGGGGGGACGTACCCGCCGTGGGCAGCAGCGAGAGGCACCAAGTGTAGATTCGGGCGACGAAGGTTGAAAGACCAATTGCCGTGATGACCATCGGTGCTCTTGAAGTACGCGTGTGCAGTGGGATGCGCCTGCGTGCCATATCATCGCTTATGCTTATGTCTAGAGTTGCCACCCTCGGAAGCAAACGTACAATAGTAGGATCGGTGTACCAAGCTCCGCAACGGAGATTTGCTGTCCGTGGAATTTGTTAGGCTGAGGAGAAGGTTAAGCCGAATGATAATACTGTACGTATAAGTGGGAACGTGGGGTAGGCCGTGCGGACTTCGTTGACGAAGGCGATATCGGCCTCGATGGAATGCAGGCGATTGTAAATGTTGAGCGACTCGCGGCGAATGTATGCACGCGCTGATGCCTCTGATGTGTTTGACATAAAGGAGACTTCAGGAGGTCGCGTTGATTGATTAAAATGATTGTCTTAATTATCGCTATCCTACGCTACCAAGTGCTACATACAAAGCCATATGTATGTCAGACGCAATACAATATTGAGTATCCAGTGAACTAGCGATGTCCGAACGTCCACGTAGCGTAAGTGTCACAGATTTAGTTGATACAGGAGATTATATCAGTCAGAGAGGCGTCGTTGAGATCATGATACAGCATATGAGGGTGGCGCTGGAGGAATGATACAGGTCAAAAGAGGGTAGGGTATTAGCCAACCAGGCATGCACCGCACGCCTGGATGCCGGAGCCGCGAAGGTCGCAGGTTCGCAACTGGCCACCGCACAGTGCTGTGCTCTGCGCTGCACTCAGTGTCAGTGGCTCGTTAACAACGCTAAAAAAAATAATTGTGAGTCACGACATGATGATGGCACAGTTCGATGGCGTACAGCGAACGGAGGTTGCCATTCCCGACGCTTGGGGGTAGCGACGACCCAACATGCGCATTGCGGACGAGAGTCAGAGAGGTGATGTTTTGCAGGGTATCTGGAAGTGCGCCCAGCGCTGTGTTTTCAAGATGCAGTGAGGTGAGCATGGTCAAGGCGCCGAATGCCACCGGGAATGGGCCAGCTACAAATTGTCCAGTTAGCGCGCCGCCCACCAAGACACGGCGAAATGCCCACCCGGAGTGTTACCATCGCCAACAATATTGAGGGCCTCGAGCGCCGTGAGATGCGTGAATTCGGCAGGGAGAGACACAGGAACAGCGGGAAAGGTCAGCTGTCTACACGCAAACGGGCTGTAATAAGCACAGCGAAAAGAAAGAGAAAAGGATCATGAAGACTAACAACGACGAGACGCGGCCGGTGCCATCACATCGCACACCGGCCCACGTACAGAATTTGATATCCTTAACCCAACCTCCAGCCTCGAGCCCAGCCTGGCCCCGTTGTCCAGCACCCTCCCATATCGACCTTAGGCCGCAGAACTGTATCGCGTCCAGCGCGGGGGGGTATACTGCGGTTGCGCTCGGTGGCAGCGCGGCGAGGAGCGGGAGACATGCGCTGCACGGGTACCCGGTGGGATCACTCGGCGCGTCGACCGTGTACTGCGCTATGCACTGCCGTGTGTCGGCCGGGAGCGTATCGGTGGTCGTGGGAGCGCTCGCGGGCGGAGTGACGACAGCAACGGGAAGTTGGGCCGGCATGCGCGCCAGAGCAGACAAGCGGACGTTGAGGAAGACGACGTTGACGAACAGGTAGAGCAAGAATGCGACGAGCGCGACGACTGGCGCTCGAGCGCGCAGCGTTTGTATGCGCGTCGGCGGCTGGTCGTGAGGCGCGTCTTGGGTCGCCTGCTTCCGTACGTTGAGCGGAGGCCACTCTGGCGTTTTGGGTGGCAGTGCAAGCGCAGCAGCAGGCACAGGCGCGACACCTTGGGCGGAAAAGTCGCCCTCCTTCGCCCCAAGACCGAAGAAAAGGCGGTTGACGTGGTGTCCGAGACTGGAAATTGTGCTCCGGGTGCTCGAGCTGCTTGTAGACCCCTTCTCGAGATCAAGAGGTCGTGAGCGTGGCGAGAACCTGCACAAGGCAGGCACGCCAAGAGAGAATGTCACAGTGCGTCCTGTACTTGTAGGAGAATCTGGAGAGAAACGAGAACGTTCGCGAGACGGGTCCGGTGGGGGTATGGTAAGCGACAGGTGCTCTTTGAACCTGGACGAAGAGGCCGCAGAACCCTGAGACGAAGGTGTAGATGACCATTCATGAGTTGGCCTCATGGGGCCTTTCGCGTATGTATACAGTAGGTATGTGAGGCAAGAGAGGGTCACTGGCACAGATGGCCGTTGGTGGGTGGTAAGAAGCGAAAAAGAAAAAAGTCACCGCCCACTGCACCCCGACCGACTGACTTTTACGAAACAACACAGATGTTTAGGCATTCTTGTGCTCTGCTCTGCGTTGGTGGCAAAATAAAGGAACAATAGACATACTGTATTCCTCAATCACGTGTTCGAGCGACCATTCCATTGTCCTTTGTCCTGCTGGCGTCGGCCCGTGACGTCCGTGCGCAATACCCTCGCCGAGGTAACCGGGATACCTGCCAGTGCATCGCATTGCTCTCACAATATGCCGGACGATTTCGAGACCCGCATGGCCGCACAGACTCTTTATTTTGGTTACGGTAGCAACCTGTGGGTGGACCAGATGAAGAGACGCTGCCCAGAGAACAGATACGTTGGAGTTGGAGTACTCCGGGACTGGTAAGATTTCGAGATCTTCCACTGATCCCTCGACCAATCGACAAGCTCATAGGTGCTGGATCATTAACGAAAGGGGTTACGCGAATATTATTCCTTCCCCCGGAGATCATGTGTATGGTCTAATGTACGAGCTCAGTGCCCAGGACGAGGAGTGGCTGGACGGGTACGAAGGAGTTCCCCTTGACTACGAGAAGAAGACCATTCCGCTAGAGTTGATCACGTCTTCCAGCAACGGAGAGACGGTTAACAGGACCGTAGACACACTGGTATACGTAGACTTGGCCCGTACCAGGCGCGATCTCCCAAAGACAGAGTATATCCATCGTATAAACATGGGCGTCAAGGACGCCCTCCAGGAAGGCGTTCCTCAGTCCTACATCGATAAATACGTTAGACCGTTCATACCCCCGGAGTAGATGATAGCTTGCTATACATACCTTTATCCATCTTGCGTCTCACTCCGCCGCTTCCTCGAAAGTCATGCCCGACTTTTTCTGTCGCCTCCGTTTCTTCTTCACAGGCTCAGTCTCCCTGGTCGCAACCACATCCCCGTACCCTCCTTCGTCGTCTCGCGGCCGTTTCGCACGCTCGATACTCGGTTGCGGGGAATCCGCAGCCTCGTCTTCCACCTCCGCAGACATTTCGGCCCCATCCGGAGCTCGCGCAGCTTTTTCGCGCATCCGCTCCTTCTTCCCTTTCCTCTTCTTTGCCCTTCGCTCCCCATCCCCATCCACGACAAGCTCCGCCCCGATGATTCCACCGACGCCTCCCCCCACACGCGCCGAGACCTTCTTTTTAAACTCCCGCAATCGTTCCGCGCGCTTGGCATCCCACGTGTCGTGCCGATTGCGATACGGCGCGAGCTTCCTCAGGCCGACGTACTCGTTCAGGTCCTTGTCATCCGCGAGCAGAATTTCTGCAGGAGTCAGCGCGAATGATGTGTTCGCTACTGGGGTGTAGCGGAAGCGGGTTGGCATGCCCGCGACCTGAGTGTATGGGGATCGTGCGCATGAGCACGGGCGGAGACAACAATAGGGAAGGGGGAGGCACACCATATCGTTGAACTCGAGCTCGTACAAGTCGTCCATGTACTGATCGAGCACGCGCTTGCGCATCTCCTCCGTGCCATCCCATTCGACCTCGTCCCACTTGCTCCCACCATCCTCGGGTGCGTCTGCGTCCATCTCGTCCACATCGACTCCGCCTGCATCGTCGTCCTTCATTCTCTTCTTCTTTTCCTTCTTTTTCGCTTTCTTGCGCTCCTTCGCGGCCGAGGCGTGCGGCGCTTCGTCCCCGCTCGGCGGGACGAGATCACCAACGTCAATATCGTCGTCCCATGTCGGCTTCTCGTCATCCCCTCCGGCAGCCACGCCATCAGTTTCGGCAAGCACAGCCGCCATCTGCCGGTCATGCGTCTCCGCGTCCCAGTCTCCGTCTAGATCTAGTGCGTCCAACGCTGCGCAGACCAAGGGGACCCGCTACACTCAGCGGACAACGAGAGGGATGAGAGTGACAAGAAGAGGACACACACCCTGGCTGCGCGCCCAACCCCCTTCTTTGCCGATACGTTCGAGCTTCGCTTCCACCTCTCGCGACTTCAGCCCCTTGAGGCGCTTTACCTCTTCGCGCCGCTGGGCCTTCTCGGCTTCTTTGCGTTCTCGCCGGCGCTCGCGCGCAGCACGGCGGCGATCCGCATGGTCTGTTTGCCGACGCACGGTCTCGACAGCACGTGGGAAGGACGGGATGTGCGGTGCGTCGGGCTCTTCGAAGCGGAAGTTGTACGAGCTCTCAAAGTGCTCGGCTACCTCATCAAACTCGTCGTCCTCAACAAGGAGGTCGCCGGCGTTGGCGTCAGCATCGACGTCGGCACCGGCTGGTGTTGTTGTGGGGTCGGGATCTCGGACGGACGAGGGTCCTGTGGTGATCTCCTTGTAGGTAGGTATGCGTCGCGCAGAGCGGTCGATCCAGCCGCGATTTAATATGTAACTATAAAGATCCGAAAGCAATATGACATGTTAGGTCCCGTGTGAGACAGAGAGAGGATGGCACACTCACTTTACCAAGAACTCTTGATCTGTCTCCTTCCTCTTTTCCGCGCCCTTTTTACCCTTTTTCTTCCTCTTCTTCTTCCCTGTGTCCGTTTCGCCAGGGTGTATTGGCACGTCGTCCTCTCGTAGCCGACCTATCCCATCCTCAACCTTTCCCTCCTCCCCGAGGTCCAAGATCTTTTCGAGCGGGCCGACCTCGCGTTCGAGATACGCGCGGTACTCCGTCTCCTCCCGCTCTACCTCATCCTTCGTCTTCTCGCGCAAAGTGAACAACCCCCCTTCCTCCTCCTGTTCTGCATCCCCCGAACCATCCCCCGAACCGGCACTCCCTACGGCGGCAGTGGCGCTAGAGTGGAACGCGGCGATGGTCTCGACGCGCAGCGCAGCCTGCTCCGCGGCGTGCGTCGGTGGCAGTGATGGGCCTGCAGGTGACGAGGAACGCGAACGCGGGGTTGTGACGTCAAGTGCGGCAGCCAGGCGCTGCTCTTGGAGCGTCAGGGGCTTGTCAGCTCTGGCTTTCTTGGCGTGAGCGGGCGCGGGTAGCGTGGTGGATTTGCTGTGTTCCTCTGTCAATCAATATAGTGTATGAGAGGGGCAGCGAAGTGGATAGGGGATGGGAGAGGGGAAAGGGGGGAGGCAGAGGGAAAGCGCACCGTCGAACACGTTGCGGGCAGCATCGTAAATATTAGGGTCTCGCGCCTTGATACGTGCGAGCGTGCGTAGGATGGCAGCATCGAGGGCAGGGGTGAGTTCTTCGCCATCCTCATCTTCACTCTCACCAGACTCTGAATCGGACTCGTCCGAGCTCAGGCCGTCAGTGTCAGCATCCGAACCATACTTCTCCTTGACTGCACACGAGGGAAGAAAGTGTCAGTCAGTAAGATTAGATAGATGTGCCAACTAGGCGGCTCTGCGTACGCTTCGCGAGCTCCTCGCGCTCTTTGCGATATTGAAAAGCTTTTGCATAGTGCTCATTTATAGTGAGTTGTTGCAAAGAATTCTCATCCCCTGAACTGGAGGAAGAGGACAAGGAAATTAATCGTTCTTTCATTTTCGAGCAAGTTACCTTGCTGCAAGCAAGGTCTCTTGGATGTTTTTTTTTCTCCTTTTTTGGTTAGATCGTGTGTGACGCCGTCACGCATGGTATGGCGGCGTGACTGTGACACCGGACTACTAGTAGAAACGCCAACTTTGTTGGCGGAGACCTTGCTGTAAAAGACAAATTTCGACGGTGATTTATGTAGTTAAGTCATCATAAGTAGCATCGGAAAGCGAAAATATCGGTGGTTATTTAACAAGTTTCATAGGATCAATTAACGGCTACACAACGTACTGTAGTACAGTAGTACAAGTAAATTTGAAGTACATTCCTTCACGCGCAGAACGCACTCAATGGGGACCGCTCCACTCTTTGAGTTTGGGTGACGCTATGTCGCCAGAGGCTTAAACCATCTCACGGAAAATATACTGTAATTGAGAAAGGCGAGGATTCGTGCCAGTAGGTCATGATGCATAGCGGGAAGGTGCCGCACGAGCGGGCGTCTGACCCGTTGTTGGTCATCCATGCGTGGCTTTCGGGAACGTTCTGGGGATTTGTCTTACAGTCGTACAGATACTGTTGATACTGCGGTGTCGGGTCCTGGAACCCGGGAAACTCTGTATTGGTCATCGCAGAATGATGTGCAATGAGGGTGAACGGTGCAACTCCGCCAGAGAGAGGCTGGGAGAACCAAAATGGAATGAGGCTGCGGGCGCGGGGACATCGAATGGCGCCACTTCTCGCGACGGGCTCGGTGTACTAATGCCCTGATTGAACTATTAGAAAGGCTGATCCATGCGATGACAGAATCAAGTGGCAAACTCTGAACACTCGAGTGTCACAGTGTCAGCATGTGGGGAGCAATGCCGAGGCTCTGCGGTACCTGCAAAGGTGCGCCTGTGGTATGCGGCCTGCATCGTGATGATGTTCTGCTTGCGCGTGATGTCACGCGCCATCTTGAGCGCAGTCTCGACTACCTTGGAACCCGAATTTGCGAAAAAAGAATGAGTCGAGCGAAGGGTGAGGCAGGATAGGGAATGAACGTTCAATGAGGCGCCGGCAGGTACGGCTCGTGGTACGTGATGTTGCACTGTGTTGGGCTTAGAGTTGCCAAAAAGGATGAAGGGGGAGTATAGCATTATATGGCCGTGTACAAGATTGAGACATTGATTAGTGCCAGACGACAGGAGCAAGGTTTCTCTGGACGCACCCGAGTTCGTGAGACCATCGCCACGGCCACAGGCCTCGTGGGCCATGTAACGAATACTCCTTTTATTGTCGTTGCTTGACACGGACTGATGATATCACCGGATGGGTTTGCGCGTGTTTTTGTAGGGTGCGCGTACTTGGTGGCTCGAGTATGATCAGTGATATGCTCTGGCAGCGCCCTTGTTGGTGCTGCTGTCATCGCCGTTGCCGTTCCTGTAGATTAAATGATCTAAGTACATTAAAAATTGATCCCAAAACATAGCTGCAAGCTCGGGAGGCGTTGCCTCCCGAGCTGGTGTTGGCGCACCGTAGGGGTCGGGTTCTCGTGGTTGGGACTGAGCGTGTCCTGCCTTGACCCACTACTGTGTGACAGTTATGTTGAGTTCCTGGTAGGGTTACAAGGAACACCATGATAACGTCACTCTGCACTTCGTCATGAACATGGCGTCTCTACCCACCCCAGCGTGGTCGGCTACGACTAGCAGCATACCACGCCTGCCGTCGTGCGCGCCACGTCCAGTGCATCAATAACTTGGTCATGGACTTTTGAGGAGACGCATGAAGGCACAGGCATCCGAGTCCGAGTCGTGCACATCCGCAGGGTTCCTAATCCTCTTGTCCAGCATCGGCACCAGCACGCGGCCAGCCCACACTGGCAGGCCTCTTCTCACTGCGATTCTACAGTATGCAGTATGATTGCACAAAGACCACATCGCAGATCCAACGATGCCAACAGCAGCGGCCTCAGAAGAGGCACAGAGATGGTGAGACGAAACCGGATCTTAGGGAGCCACTCACAGTCACAGAACCAAAGAAAGGGCGTGATGGCGTCACACACGAAAACCTTATCCATAAGGTGAAAGTAGCACCTAGAGACCTTGCTTTACAGCAAGGTAAAGACCGGTTTCAGCAAGACCTGGTAAATCACGTGTCTGTTGACATCAATTCTTTGGATCTGCGAAGGCCCGTGGATATCACTGACCACGTACCGGTGCCCGTGCTGGACAACGGGGTCTGGGACCCCGTGAATGTGCACGATGCCTGCGCCTTCGTGCGCCTTCGAGTCCTCAAGTGTCCATGGCCGAGTTATTGATACGATGGACATGGCGTGCCAGGCGTGGTATGCGGCCAGTCGTAGGCGGACAGGGATGATCCGGGGACCTGGCCACCATGTTCATGACGAAATGCACCGAAATGTTATCATGGTGTTCCTTGTCATCCTACCAGGAACTCAACATAACCGTCACACAGTAGTGAGTCTAGGTAGGACACGTTCACAGTCCCAACCACAGGAACTACGACCCCTACGATGCGCCAACACAGGCTCGGGAGGCAACGCCTCGCGAGGTTGCAGGTATGCTTTATTTTTTCAAAGTTGGTGGATCAATTTCTATTGTACTCAGATTATTTAGTCTACAGGAACGGCAATGACAGCAGCACCAACAACGGTGCTGCTAGAGCACACCCCTGATCATACTCGAGCCACCTGCCACCAAGTATGCGCGCCCTATAAAAACACACCCAAACCCATCTGGTGATATCATCAGTCCGGGTCAAGCAACGACAATAAAAGAGAGCGAAGGAGGTATTCCTTACACCGTCTCCTGCATGACGTGCCAATCAAGCCCCTTCTGCAGCACGCTCTTCAACTTCCAGTCATAAGCCACGCCGTCAAACACGAGGCTGTAGTTCACGATCAGGTCGATGCCCGGGTCTGAGATGTACCCGCCCGCCTCGAGCACGCCCACGCGCGGCGACCACAAGCCCCGCCGTGCCACCTCCAACCACAATGTAGTCAATCTCCTGCGCTCGTCCACCGGATCTGTTGTTCATTCACTGCAGCGACGGCACCAGTCCGTTGGATCTGCCATCAGGTCTTTGTTCCAAAATATATAGATAGGTGTGATACTGTAACCATGGTCAGGTGCGCCTGTGGTACGCGCCCTGCATCGTGATGATATTTTTAGTCTCAACCACCTCTGAACCCAAATTCATGAAATAAAAACGTCGATTAGTGCCAGACGACCGTGACAGGAGCGAAGTTTCTCTGGACGCCCCCGAGTTCGTGACACCCATCGCCACACCTAAAATTCAGCACATTCCGCCCGCTATGCGGAGCGGTCGCCATTGAGTGGGTTCTGCGGCATGGAAATTATTTCGCGTAAAAGAATGTACAGTACAGTGTTGTAGGGTTCCTTGAGACACCGAAGCCTAATCTCCGACTGGCACTTGGAACTTCACATTTTGATCAAAATTAGATATCTGGGTATCAAATAAATACTATTTAGAAGCTACTATGTATTTTTTCGAATCCCAAAGTGATGTGGTAAGATATGTGTGAGCGAATCTAATGGGCGTGTCGAAAATCAGCCGCGGCGAAGGTTGACAACATTGCCACCGTATGAGCCGATTCTGCCCCCAGTAGTGGCGGTGAGCGAATCTAATGGGCGTGTCGAAAATCAGCCGCGGCGAAGGTTGACAACATTGCCACCGTATGAGCCGATTCTGCCCCCAGTAGTGGCGGTGAGCGATCGTGAGAAACATTCGTTTGTATATCAATCAAAGGTCTTACCCGCTTTACAAATGCGTCCGTAATCGTTTGGATCACTCTTGATGGACTGCGTCATGCCAACGTCTCAGATAGATGATTGCTGACTATTTTGTAAGCACGATACTGCCTGCCTGCCGTTTAACTCATGCAGATCGATCGAGGGCATCACCGTTTCTGACGATATTTTTCAATTTCGATTTTGCGGCAGCAAGGTCTCCGCCAACGAAGTTGGCATTTCTAGTTTTCAGACAGAAAAAAGCCCTCGCGGCCCGGTTACAGTGCTATGCTGTAACTTGAAAAACTCGTCAGTCACATCAACGTCACACCTTAGATAGGCCGCTTCTAGAGGTCGATGGAGAAATGAATGAGGAAGTCTTGCAACGAAAGGTTATCACACAGTGAATGACGGGGGTGCCGATTCCACTGGGCAGGGTGGCTGCCCTTCCCCACAAGGAGAACGTGCTGCTGCTGCTCACTAAGTACATGCTGTCATCGTGTGAGGAGACATGTATATATTTAAGTGTAAATCTAATCTACAGTAAAGAGTCCGGAGTGATTTGACCAAAAATGCGGCGGTCGTACGGAGTCGTTTGGTCCATTGACCCCGTGTTTCATCACCGCATTGACCCACATGATTGTAGATAACTAATTTGATCAAAATATTATAAAGTTCCAAGTGCCAGGCCGCGTCGGAGGTTACGCTGCTTCAAGTTCGGTGTCGCAAGGAACTCTAGAGCACTGTAGCGTATCTATTTACATCGTTGCGCAGCATCGCTCCCTCCATCGCCATCGCCATCGCCATCAAGCCCTCTCCCTCTTGTCTCGCTTCTCGCCCCCCTTCCTCCACGTCTTGATGCTAGTGGCCATCACACTCTCAGGAAACGCCGCGGCATATGATGGAACTCAGGCTGCTCGCCGTGGACCCCTGGCCCTTTAAGCAACTTGTCCGGCATCTGTAGCCCTATCATAGTACCCTTTTATTAAGTCCTTAATAAACGAAGGGCACGGAAAGTGTGAATAAGCAATCCTAGGCTGTCGGACGATCCAACCCTTGGCTATGCCGCCAGATAGCCATTTACGCGAAGTTGATCCTGAAGCCACAAGGCCGGTAGACCAATAACTTACTAGTGCCCTCATCACAACATCCCACTTAGAACATCAACCAAGAAGTCAGCCACACTTCTTGATATCATGGTAGATTTTCTCCATCAGTTGAATTACATGTGTGCACCGCTTCTACAGGGCCCTCGAGCTGACCTATAAATTGTGTAGGCCCGAGCCTTTGCATGAGTGCATTAAACCACTCTCTATCGACGTAGCATCACCAAGATGGTCAACTGGAATGATCCCTCCGTCCTCTTTAAGGACTATCGTGCGTTTCCTGGTCATCGTATCGACTTAATGTCGTCCTGACAATCATAAGTCGCTATGATCAAGCTCGATCATGCCATTGCTGGTATCTACATGTACGCCCACTCTCCTACCCAGGAAAGCGCACATCGATGTGGACTGACAACGTCAGTTGGGAGACTGTGTTTACTGCAGGGTTTGAGCTGGACGTCCTAAGAGGAAAACGACCCTACAAATGGACAATATGGGTAAGTTGTCGTCACTATGGATTTATCACCACCGCCCAAATCGAAGTAGCTATACCTCGGGACCCGCTACTGTAGTCTACTCGTCTTCATCCTACTCCTTATTGGTGAGGATGGTGGCAAAGTTTCCTGTCAGGTGAGACTTGCACGTTCCTGAATTTAACTTGCACCCTCAGGCTGTCGCAGCCATATGTGGACACGGGCACTGTGAGAGTGTCTTGCTCAATCACCTATTTTCTACTTTTGTTGAATGGGACGTTAACCTCCGCAGGCATTGATAATCGCCAGTTGGACATTCGCCTCTCTTATCATCGTTCTCCGCGTGCAAGTCATCTCTGCGGCTTACCATTTTACCGTCTTCATGTCATTTTTCTTCCAGAATCGCAGTATGGAACTACCAACGAATTGTCTCATTTCTTTCTGTTTGTGTATGGTTAGCTGGCATTGCAACCTGGTTACCCAGTACGTTTTGCACCCCGAACTGTGTACCCCATGTTCTCATTCCCATGCTTGTGTCTGCGAAGGTTTCGCCACGGTACGGCATTTTTGCGCGACACCTCCCTCCCTTTAGAATTTCTGGACTCACGCGCACACAATAAAAGCTGAAAGGGTTGTATAACCCAAATCAGGGCACGTGCGTCATCTTGGGTATCCAAAAGTCCCTGTCTGCTGCTTTCGCCGTTCTAGTGGCCGACACAGTGCTGCTCATGAGCATGCTAATCGGACTCTTGCGGCATGCGCACAGGAGTTCAACCGGTATATGGTATCTCCTTTGCCAACAAGTGATGCCTTGCCTTTTCTCTTCCACTGGTAGCTGATGTCCTTCAAGTGTATCATCTGGTTAGCCTTGACGAATATTGCGGAGGTGCCAGTTGTAGTGGGTGTATATCTATTTCTTGATAATCCTGTGTTAAATTTTTTCAGGTCTTCCTAAGTCTCAATTTGAATGGTGCGTCTGGAATTCACACATGCAAGAATTAAGCTGAACGTTCTCTCTGCCTTGATAGACGCTTGGAATGAAGTATGACTCATCATTCTATCGTTTCCTTTCATCAGTGACCGATATAGCTGTCGTCTCAAGATGTTCGTTCACGTAGAGAGTAAGCGATTTCAAAACTTTATCGGAAGGCCCCCTAGCTTAAGGATTCTTGTGCTCTCCTTGCAGTCGCAATTTTGTTCGTCTTTAGTCTCCCTTTCTTGCAATCAATAGTAATGATTTGCCCCTAGGTCCCTCGGCGCAGCTCGCTTGTATCGTTCTTTATGCCAACACGGATCCCTCACCGAACATATGTATGTCCAGCCTGTCCCTAAAATGATCCCAGAGTTGCTCCTCAAGTGTCATTTTGTTTCAGGACACCTGAGCTGCCCCACTTCTCGCCAGGCAGCCCCATCTCCAATGCGCAGTCTAGACCAGGCAATGTCCATAGCTCGATCTACTTTGTGGCCGCCACCCAGTCAAACAGTACTGGGTCGACTTCTGAGGCATCAGCCTTCACTCCAAAAGACCCCGTACAATTGAAGTTCGCTCCAGGAGCACCGAACCCGAGGCTTGTGCATGAGAAGTCAGAAGACAAGGTCGGATACGACTTGGAGAAGGCTTAGTTCACTGGGATGGAGATCAGCCCCCCTTCTCATCTTTTCCTTGCTCAGACGCCAAGTACGTCAGCCTGGCTCATTGAATAGACGTTACGTACCCTCTTCCCCCTTGGTTTATTTAACCGTAACGTCACCCGTTTTTTACAAGTTGAGCCCTCAAGCTCAGGTTATAGAATTGTTTTGTAGTCTAGTTATACTTTCCGAGTCACTGTCGCCAACATGAACCTAACAGTATTTATAAGAAGGTACCAATTCGTCCCAAGTAATAAGGCTCGACCTCCATGTGGTAGTAGCATCGGGCAACTTGAAGTGCAAGTCTAATTTGCAGGACACGCCCCCTGCAACAAACCACACCCATTTCATGTGCTACTGTATTCTGTTGGCATAGCATGCTATTTTGGTCTCGTCAGTCCGATCATTATCAAGTGCCGAGTGTCGCCATTGGCTCGCTGGCGCTTGCCCTCCCGCCACCTAGTCACACACCGAATGAGGCTCGCCGGACACAAAACGTGCACTCATCTTCGTCACCAGTTCTCTACCGCGCTCTTCTATGCCAACTTCTAGTATCCTCCTGCTCAGCCGACCTCGGAAGGCTCAAAGTCACCCCACACAGGAATTGTTGTATCTACATCGAAACTGTGGCCAGTCTGCCCCCGCTTTCCTTTCCCTTCGACGAGCCAGCTTGAAGCCAGAAACCATCCAAAAAGTCATGATCTTGAAGCATAAATTGCTGCTCACTCATCGTGCACATCTTCGAAAGGAGCCCCTTGCACAAACAGCTTTCATAAAGACTATAATCCTGGTAGATATTTACGACTCAGAGTACGTGTATATTATGAGATAAGCACGTATACGCTCGTCCCGTATACTAGTACGTACGTTGCGAAGCCCAAAAATACAGTATCAATTTGTGTGAGCGACGGAATTCATAAATATAAATTGCCCGCGGCTTATGGCTGTAATGCCTAATCACAAGCTATGCAACGTAGGTAAAAACATAAGAGCCCCCTAGAGACAAGTGCATCCGCTGTGAAACAGAAACACAGCAAAAGAGCGAAGGACAGCTGGACGAAACGCTGGAGAGAATCGCCGGAGGTAAAAGAATCCACGCGATGGACAACTCCTCCCCATCGAGGAAGTTCATACAAGCGATCAATAACCCCAAAGTCCCCCGGCGCTCCGCGAGCACAATCACACATGTTCCGTTATCTCACCCGATTCCGCAGAGTGGACAGCGCGTGATGCCCAGCGTGCAACGAACCCAACGAAACAGTAGAGCATTTTCTCTTGCGCTGCCCAGGATACTACGCACACGAAAGATGGGCACTCAAGAAGCAAGTCGGGAAAAACCTAATGCTTTGCTGCATTACTAGCAAACGAAAAAGCTATGCTACCGTTAGCCAACTACATCGAAGCCACCCACCGCTTCACATACAAGATGAGTCAAGCCAAAACGCAATGAATCTACTACGTGAGAGAACCCGACAGACACACACCACCGCAAAGCACTGCAAGCAACCGCTAACACCGAACACCCTCCCTGTAACGTAGACCGCGAGCGCGCAAGTCCAGCGCCACCGCAACACCAAGCCTATTGGAACGGATGACACGAGGAAGGACACAAGAGACGCAGAAGGAAGGAAGGCTAACCAGCTCCACACCCGCGCCTCAGCACCATCCCCCGCGCGAATTGCTCTGCGTACATACCACAATTGCTCACTCCACGGGGATGGGAGAAGGCTTATTGATAGCAGAAACCATTACAAAGGACTAGCTACAGAGCAGGTCTACATACATGTATAGTGCTGCATAGGGTTCTGTACCCCAAGGCGCACACTAATGGGTTGAAAAAAAAAACATAAGAGATCATAATCAAGGGTTCATTCCTGCGCCGGGCGCTAGACACCAACCCCTCGTTGTTGCTTACTCGGTCTTACTAATGACCCTCTGCCCAGAGGGGAAAATGATCGACCCCGTAAACTTGGCTCCAATGCGAAAGGGCTGGATTTGCGGGTAGGACGACCCATCACCGTACTTTTCGTGCCCATCCTTGTCAGGCCGAATGTACGCGAGATGCCACCGGCCACGATAGACGGGAGTGATAGATAACCATTCGTCACTGGTCCCGATCTGGATGTCTGCGGGGAGCCCCGCAAGCAGGGGGGGCTGTACAAGACGCAGGAAAGGGCCTAGAAGGAAGGATGGGAGAGGGATGCCAGGAAGGTATGAGTCCGTTATAGCGGCGGTGAAAAAGGGTTGGTCTTCGTCTGGTAAGAAGGCCTTGAAGCAGGAAGTCATACGGCCTGTCTTATCAAATTCGAAGCGCGCAAGGTGCTTTTGGATGTCTGGTGATCCGTCAACAACACAAAAGGGAATGATGATGATATAAACGCACTCCAGTTTTTGCGCCCGTTCCAAACGCTCTGCCGGGAGCTCACGTAGATGTTCGTGACACGCCCCGAGGTACCCTTTTCACAGGGGTTGGCAAATCCATCGACAACCATGATGAGCTCGTCGTATGGCCCAACGGGCGAGTCTTCATAGCGGACGAGAACGGCGGACGTCAGACCACCTTTCCATTGCGGAGCGCCGTTAATAGGAGCAAGGGCTGAAGGATGCACGTTTTCCGAAGGGTTGTAAGAGCCAGGGGGGAGACCTTGTAGGACTGGATCCTCGGGGTTGACTGGCTTGAGCGGTGTAACAAAAAGATAAAGCTTTGCTTTAAGTGTCCATGGTGGAGGAGCAGGAGATACGTCAGACGGGGGAGAGGGACTTGACGGTGTGTGGGACTGAGACATGGGGCGTAGGCGTAGGCATGGTTGAGTTGAACACTCACACTTGATATTAGGAAGCCAATGTCCATTAGTCACATCGTGTGTACCAAGTTAGGTTAAGAGCGCGTGAGGTGTCGATGCGTATCCAATAAACAGGCGTCAACATACACGTACTGTCACTGTCACTGCCAGTCCTGCCTCGATCTCAAAGTTAGACACACCCTTGCTCTTGACAATGAACATTTTCAGACTCTTCGGTGAGCTCCCCTTTTTTCCCTTGATGCATCCGAGTCCGCTGCTTAAACGACTTACATTCAGGTGACCTTTCTCACCTTGGGTCTATCTTCATCTTGCTCCACAAAATACAGACGTCTCGCTCCTGCAGAGGTTCTTCTCTTTTACTCGTACACGCACGCGTCCTCAAAATTCTTCCTCGCAGGTATCTCTTTCAAGACGCAGGCACTTTATGTCACGGTTTTCATCACGCGTTACCTTGACCTATTCCACACATGGGTCTCCCTCTACAACTTTGTCATGAAAATCTTTTTCATAGGTAGCAGCATCTACATCCTCTATCTCATGAAAGTCCGCTTCCGGTACGCCGCCGTCTAGTCCGTTTGGCTTTGGCTTTGACCCAATCTGTTGTTACGCACCCCACGCATGCAGACCAACCAACGACCCGTCCATCGACACCTTCCGCGTCGAGTACCTCTTGGGCCCTACATTCCTCCTCGGAATCCTCTTCAACTACTCCTACTCCATCACGGAGGTCTTCTGGTCTTTCTCCATCTTCCTCGAGGCCGTTGCCATCCTCCCGCAACTCTTCATCCTCCAGCGCACGGGCGAGGCAGAGACCATCACGACGCACTACCTTGCGGCATTAGGCGCGTATCGCGGGCTTTACATTCCTAATTGGATATACCGGTACGTAGCCCTCAGCCTTTGGGCTGTCCCTCTCGCCCTACCCACGAAGAGTTAATGCGACGTACGTTGCGCCTTGGCGGACGTTAGATATTTTGCTGAGGAACTTGTCGACCCAATCTCGATCACGGCAGGGCTCGTGCAGACGGGACTATACCTCGACTTCTTTTATGTATACTTCACCAAGTGCGTGCTTCATCTCATATCCTGTCGTTCCATGCGCCGACGCGCATCCGTGCATCCGTTCGCAGGGTTCTCCAGGGCCAAAAGTTCGAATTACCAGCATGACGTTGTGTGCCGAAAGCCATCCCTATATATTATCCCGCGCAGCACCGGTCTCGTCTCGTGCTCCTCGAGAAAAGTCGCCTTAGAACCCCTCTTGTTAGTAATACATACATTCGTACACGTATCATACAACAACGCGGAGAAAATGTGCAAAGCAGGTCCCTGCTATTGCAGAGGTGCAAGACGTATCCCCGCGCTTGAGCTATACACAACTACACTAAACGTATCATCCGTGCCCGCCATACCATCCACCGCCGCCTCTATAATGTACTGTCCCGCACGCAGTGCGACTTGCGCAGTCACAGCGCCGGAGCGTGCGTCCGTGAACGACCCGGACGAAGCGAGCGGTGGCCTGCCCATCCCCGCAAACAGCTCGACGCGCACGAATGCGGGTGCATGAGGTTGCAGGCGGATCCTGAGAGCGTTTCCCGGACGGGATACATCAAATACTATAAGCGCAGGGGAAAGACGAGGAGGGCGAAAAAACCTACTTGACGTTTGCGGGCGTGGGCAACTCGAGGGCGTACTGCGGGCGCGCACCATTTTCCCTGCGCGTGAATCAGTAAAGATTCGAAGTTCCGGCAAGTGACGCACCATTTCCCGTGCAGAATTTTGTTGAACATCCCCGCGCCCTCTTGTGGGATAGGGTCAACCTCGACTCGGCGCGAGCTGCACACCAGTAGCGAAAATGCACCCTGGTGGGTGGGCGAGAAGGCGGATACGGTAAGTGTGAAGTCGCCCTCTAGAAGCAACCAGTTAGCGCAGGTGAAACGTGGAGGTCATGAGCAAAGATGGCGCCGACATACGGGGCAGCTCGGCGGAAAAGCGTGCGAAGCCATAAGTGTAGGTGCCTGAAGTCGCTACGATGTCACTTTGCACGAGGCTACCCGTTAAGACGTCAGAAACTCGGCTACGGGCACGTATATGTAAGGAAGACAGTCCCACTCAAAGACACGCTCGCCGCGGCCCCAGGTAACCATCGCGTTGACAGGCAAGTCTCGCGGTGCATGCAGCGAAACCTCGACGCGTGTTTTCGCCGGGGGCCCGGATTGCGTTGTTGCAGGCACGCGTAGGCGGTATTGCGGATTTAACATGTATGTATGTAGGGTGTAATTTCCGCCAGACGTCTTAGCAGTCAGGGCACCAGATATCTTGAGATCAAAAGGAAGCGTGCGAAGCGTCTCGTCCCAACGCATTGTAAGCCCTGAGTACGCAGTAACGGTGAAACCAATATCATCAAAAGGGCCATCGTAAGAGACGTTCAGGGTGATCGTGCCAGAAGCATCCCGGACGATCATCCGTACCTACGTTGTGTTAGTAAGAGGCTACGATAGAGGTGATGTGCGTACCAAGACATGTGGGTTGTCGGTATATACACCCTGGGTTTTGACGGTATCTGCAAAGTCTTTTGGAGCGTCGAGGTGACCATCGTCGTACTCTGCATGGAGTGAGATGAATTCGGAGGACCGGCGAGTGTCGATTCTATGCCGCGTCAGGAGTGTCCAAACCTCTTCCCCTGGTCTCGGTGCGCCCTTTGGGCGCTCAAACAGGAGCCGCAGTGTCTGGTGAACAGCTGCGAAAAAATGAGAACATCTTATGGGTTCACTTGCATTAGAGGACGTACATTCGTCGCTTCCTGCCCGAGATGGATGAGTAGTTCTCCAAATCCTGAGTAGGGCAGACTTAGGAACGCATACGGCTGCAATATAGAGCAGGGACTCACCCGTGGTAGAGTAGTCGGCCTCCGAACATCTCCGGATTCCAACTGATGCATATGCTCCCAAATAGAGCGCAAACATCGTCCCACGCCATATCGATGAACCCTGATTGAAGATGAGCCTCGTCGAATGCAGTAAGTCACATGGTACCCACGCTTCTGATCGTCACCTTCGTTGCCTAGAGATAAATCTTCAAGGAGAGCATCGACTTGGTTACTAGAATCATCCCTCGACAGCCAAGAGTCTAAGATCGTCAGCCACCGCGATCCACTCTCTGTCTCTTTGACGTCTTTCGATAGAGTCATCAGACGCCATCGGCGTGTAGCACGGATAAGCGGACCTATCACAGCGTAACAGTGCGCGGGAAGGAGCTTCACATGCCCCCGGTCGGCGATACGCCGGTTATCAGTCCCAACAGTTAAGATGCACTGTCCTGTGGGCACCTGATTAGGATCATGAGGTACGTGCGGAAGCAATATGCGCACCATCACCGAAACCACGGACGAGCCGTGACCATGTTTGCTCCCGCTGGAATGAAGGGCTGTAGAGATGAAATACTTGTTTATGAGACGTGAAGCGGACATTACCTTTTGACCTCGAGGTAGTCTGGTACCCACCCTGCCAGCGCGCTGTGGGAGGGGGGGAGAGAATCAGATACCAAGGCGTAACACCAGAAGGGTAAAGCCCGCACTGTATATCCGTACTCGAGTTCCTGGGGCAACCCATCAGTCACGGCTACAATACCCGGACGAGTAAACTGACGCACGAGCCGGGGAAATCGTACCCTCCCATGAGTTTCAGATACTGTGTGAAGAATGAGCCACACGACGCGCTGCAACGTCCGATACGTACCGCTTTCTCGACTAGGGAAGGCCAGATGTCCTTTCTTCCCCTGCTTGTCATGCACATACGGCATCCATCGGGAAGAAAGGGGAGCCGATCGTCTATTACTGCAGGCACAGGGGATCGGGATAAGCCACGGTATTCGTATCAAGGGGAAATGAGGGGCAGCTGTACTAACCAACCTAGTGATCGACGAAGACCAAATGTGAGATAGGGTATTACATTCAGAGCTATATGCGCGCTTACTCGTCGGTGTGCCCCGTTGAAGAGGACCTTGAGTTCATATCCGCCTGTCGGTGATAGCTGAGGCCTTCCGTCTGGCCCACGGGGATAGAGTGAGGGCAACGCTGCCTGGAGCTGGTGTCAGAACTGTGATATGGTGTGAATCCACACGTATGCGGCAGCGGACCTCAGAGTCATGTGTCCGACTATGCAGCAGACAGATGATAATCGATGCGCAGAGAGAGCAATCGGCCACGACCCGCTGCACTAGGTCCTCCGGACGGAATTCCGGAGAAAAAAGCTTGGCATTAGCAAACACCTCGCTTGGCCGGCGCCAAACAACCCCCGCTTCCCTCTGTTCAGGCGACAACCCGAGCAGTCCGTCGGGATCGCTGCAAGCCCAACCAGATGAGCCCACAGCCGAAGGCTCGACCATTAGCGCGAGCGAGAGATAAAATGACAATCGTACCTGAACAACGTCCCTGCCGCTCCCAGCTCCGAAGAAGGATCCGCCCACAATGGCGCCGCGACGCGATTGACCACCGATCCCCTCTTCAATACAAGTTGTTGTTCCTCTGTGCGGCCGACATGTCACGTCATCGGTGACCCAAACTTAACTTTTGAGCGCAACGACGAACCAAGCGCATGTGGGTTACGCAACACCGGTGCCAAGTCTCGTTTGACGGCTTTAATACGCTCCGCACGTTCTAAAGCGCGATCGGCATCTTTACGGGCCTGTTCCTGGATGTGAGGATGTGCTGGGACGCGGCTGAGATTTAGGAATGCGGAGGCCGCTTGGACGTATAGGCGAAAGGCAGTATCGAGATCTTTTGCGAGTTCGGCCTTGGCTGCTCGTTCGTAGAGTTTCTGATTGGAACGACTGTGCTGGTTGGAAGAGCTGGTGGAATAAGGGCAATAATCGCACCTCGGCTTCGGGTATTGGAGTATGGGTCGTCTTTGGTTTCATACTTTGCGCGATGTGCCGTCACGGCGTAATCCCCCGCGCTAACTTAAGGCGGTGAGATCAGTTGGAAAGACTGATAATAATACTCTGCGGGCAAAATAGGCCGCGTGCGAAATTCGTAGAGATTTACCTATGCGCGCTCACTAAGACTGATAGGGCCGATGTATGTATGTATGTGTATGTATGTATGTATCTACTTCGCAGACAAATTGATGTGTGGAGGAGAAAGAGGAGAAATTGTACCCTACTAATGCTATAACTACTGAGTGCAGAAATTGTAACTACTTGTAAACTACTGCGGCCCCCTAACATGAGAGTGTGTACGTACATATGCAAAAACAAATCAGGGTCGTGTGTAACTACTAGTAAAACGAACAGGAGCTTGTAGTACAACGAAGGAATAATCCAAGACATGACATAGAAACAGTCGAGAAGTGGTACATAGCACGAAACGAATTTGATCTGAGGTAAAGGGTATAGATATATGGCAGAATTGATGTGGTCAGACACCATAACGCTGCGCCAGGCGTTCCTGAATAACCGGAGGGAACGTCTGCACCTGGGCAGCCCAGCCTTGCGGGTCATGGGTCTTGAAACCCGACAACAGCGCCTGGAACATCGAGTTGAGCTCCTCGGACGGTTGATTCCAGCGGACGATGGCATTGCAGAACCACATCAAACTCTACAATTACGTTCCTTTAATGCCAATTCTTCAGATGCCCTGCATCCAACGCACCTTGGCGATCCCCATAGGATTCACTTGGACGAGAGTACACAGCCCACGGAAAGCTGAATCCTTTTCCTCGTTATCGCGAATCTCATACAGCGCTTGGCACCAGGCCTGAGCAAAGTCTGGTAGGACAGGCGCCACCATCCGTGGGTGCATAAGTCCAATACGTCCTATCGACACCGCAGCGTTCTCGTGCAGGCTGCGAGGCGCCTTCGGGTGTAGCAGGAGAGGCACAAGACGAGAAATCAGTGGCTCCACCCATTGTGCAAATTCGGGTTCATCTACAAAGAGAGTGCGAGTGAATTAGGCGGAGATGTCGAGCACCGAGGAGCACATACCACGCCCGTAACGTAGCGCCACCTCGCCAACGGACCATGCCGCATTATTACAGGCAGAGATGAACTCGACCTTCGGTTCAGGGTCAAGCTGAAGAATGAGCTCCTGCATGACCTGCGGCATGTGTTGCCGGAGGAGTGGGAAACATGCCATGGCGAGGTCACCAACGAGGGCGTATGCAGACTGCCGCACAGGGGCTTGTGGGTGCTTCAGGCACAGAACAAGCAACTGAAAGAATGCTGGCTGGTTATTTTCGATGAAAGGTTTGAGCGCCATGCCAAGGCCTTGAGTCAGACCAGACAGCAGATCCAGGGCGACGACCAAAAATGTCTTGTCTGGTTCATCAAGCTCAGGGTTCTGCTGCCAAGTCTGGTATTGCACGATAGACGTTCGCGCGATGTTGACGCAACGTTCGAAAACCGGTCCTGAGTATGGAAGAAAGGCAGAACCCATGGCAATGGTTACCGATGCCAAACACTAAGGACGAATCGAGTGAGCTTTATCGGCCATCATTCAAAGATATTTGCGGCACCTCCAAAAGCGGAATGAGATCCTCATCATCGTCTTTGAGCTTGGACCACTTCTTGTTTAGCGGTGGCATCAATATCTCCACATACATGGGGTTTTGCAAGGCAGGTCCCACCGCATCCGCCAGGGTGCCGACAGCATCATAAAGAATGAGCATGTTTTTGTGCTGATACTTATCAAATGCAAAAACGAGGTTACGCAGGACGGGCTCGAGGTATGGCGCGAGCTCAGCCCCGGCATCTTCCTCGAGAGTGGCGAAGGCGCTACATCCGGCTTCCTGGACGCGCTTGTTGTTATCCAGAACCATACGAAGAAGCTAGGGGTGACATATTAGTAAACGTTTCACAGAAGCACAGAAGCACGTTGGATGAAGAGATACATACGCCCTCCATAGTGGGAATAAAGAACTGTGCCTTGTGGTCGTCAGTAGTACCTGCAGTGCACCAACTGGCATATCGTCCTAATGTCCAGCAAGTAATTGACCTGACAAGTGGCTAGGCCAGAAAATAGAGTAAGACTATGTGCATCATCAGCGCAATCAGGACAAACCTTGGGATCATTCAATGACTGGATTAAGTATGGTATTAGCATTGGCAGATGTGGCTCGACAGCTTCGATGCAGCCTAATAACATTCATATTAGTAAGTGTGTAAATGTGGCGTTAGGTTGGATCACGCGTACCTTCGGCCATTGCGCCAAGTGCGAGTATGGCGCTCTCGCGTTGGAGCCAATCAGTATTCCAGAGCTTGTTTTTGAGGGGTTCAAGCATGACATTCAGAAGGTCCGACGAGAAGCGAACCGCGAGCACGTCAAGCGCTGCTGCCGCGCATTTACGGAGGTTCCACTCAGTTGACATCTCGTCGGCGAAGTCATCGTCGTCCATCTCATCTTCAAAATCGTCGTCATCGCCGTCAAGCTGCTCTTCGCCGTACGCGCCCACTTTCTTCGGCGCATCGGCAGCAGCCGCAGCGTCGCCTTCGCGGTCGAAGCCATGGGATTTACCTCCGTAGTGACGGGGCTTGATGTCACTCTCCTTGTCTGGCACGGCCGCATCATCCTCCTCATCACCCTCGAGCCAGAGCAAGTCATCATCGCTGTAAATCATGCAGTCGAGGAGGACCGGGGCCACGCGAGGAAGTAGTGGATGTAGATACTGTGCCAGTTCGGGGTCCTCCGCGAAGGTCAACCAGAACTCACATGCCTCCAGTGCCACGACCTCATTTTTGTCCTTCGTCGAGAAAAGCATGTACTCCGCAACATTGCTGAGTTCTGGCAAGAGTTTGTCGGGACGAGACGCGAGCAGGAGGACAAGGGCTTGGCAGACATGGCGGCGAACTTGGGGTTCTTCATCTGAGGCTCGTTTAAAAAGGCACGCGATGAAAGTATCGATGTGGGCATAGAGGGCGTTCGCGTTGATAGGGACAAAATAAGATAAGCATGCTACGGCATGCGAGCGAATTTTTGAATTGGGATGCTCCGTGAGCATGACAAACTTCGGAACCATGAAGTTGAGCGGAAAGGTCCCATTGATTTCGACATCGAGCTTCCGGGGATAGTCCTCGCATGCCTTTTCAAGCACATTAAAAGCAGCCTATAGGGGTTAAGGGTAGAATTCAGTAACCTTGGGCGTAAAGACGCGGCAGCGAGTAACAAGAAAAGGCACCGCGACCTGTATACGGGATAAACCCCGAGTTAACAATAGCGTGGTAGCGCAATCAATGGCGCTCATGTCACGAAAGGAAACAGGAAGCCAGAAAGCAGGGCTGGTCCTAAGACAGCGTATTTTCACTGCGAGGCTATTTGATGGTTACTTTCGACACCCATCTTCCTGAAGTCCAATAATGGCATCCCTTTTAGAGGGGCCGTAGACTGCAAACGGGGGATACCTTCCGGCGCCTCAAAATATTCGGGAGGAAGGACTTCACGTCCAATTCCTGGTACAACCAGGGAGACGCCAAGGCAGCACCATCAGCAAGGCGCGTAGAGCGAGAGCAGCCAACGTCCAGCAGTATCTCAAAAGAAAGAGAAAGAAAGAATCAGGACTGGACAAGAGGACATACCTCTTGGTGAATTGCATCTTGGTCATCCAATTGATTGACAAGTAACATCAGACATTCGGGCCAATTTCTCGGCTCCAGGATGCCAAGGAACGCAACGATGTCCTGAGCAGCAGCGTTACGAATCATGTCGCTGGGATCTCTGAACGCATGCAAAACAGCAGCTTTGACAAACGCGATGACCTCCGGGGAAGTACGGAGGATAAGACGGGCATTATTCTTGAGGAGGTAACCGGCGATGGTCCTGATACGATCTTCCTGCTGAGTGAGGGCGGAGAGGATGTATGCGAGATAGGCGATATAGTCGGGGGAGCGCGTGAAACTGTTGAGTTTCTGTTATGACGGTCGAAGAGAAACGAAAAAAAATAGTAATTTGCGGATGATGAATGACACAAATGAACGATGAACTCACGTGGGTTATACTACGTTGAACGGACTGGTTTGTAGAGCTAGTAGATTCAAAGATGGTAGTCAGAATTTCATCGAGGTCCTGCTGTTGTGGTGACCAAGCGTTCATGATGGCGGCGAGTGCGTTTGTTCGAAATGGGACGCGGTTCTCTCTCTTTACAATTCTCTCCCTTCAATAAAGTACACCAACACGCGTTACTCGTCACTAGTCACATTCATGTCACATTCCCGTCACATCACATAATAAGAACCAAGAACCGACAATTTGCACCGGAGATGAGCGCTTCTGTTTCCATTCAATTAGTGACACCGGAAACGCCCCTGCCGTGATAGTTATGTCCTCATCCCCCCCCCAAGGCTTCACCGCCATTGAGATCTGAGACCCCGTCCTGAGGGGATAAGGGCGAAGTAGACTAACTGGAGTTGTGATGTGATTGATCCCTTATCAAACGGCCTATCCAATACCAGCGCTAAATGCAACAAAAGTATTCTAGAAACAGAGTTCCGCCCCTTACCGGCAATTCTTTCCTGGCTTGTCGGCCAGATCTATATCTGCCAGTTTTGCCAATCCTGCGGATAACTCCTCTCCCTGGCCATCCCGGCCTCGCCCATCAGCCTAATCATCTCTTCCCATCCCTATCATCCATTTGCCCACAGCCTCGTGGAGTGGCCAGCCCACATCTAGATCTGATCATCCAAAATCACGCCTAATATGCACTGCTATCGTTAATGTCTCCATGATAAATCCCGATCGTGGTTGATCACGAAGAAACGCCAAAGCGAGGCGAGAACAGGGCGATGGAACGCCAATCTCTAGCCCATGATACCCAACCGTCCCCTCCACGCAATGTCCCTCATTTCGGTGTTAGCCAGCTTCGGCCGCAGGGCCACAGGCGTTTCCTTTCCACCGACATGGCGTGCCTGCCCATGCCCTCGATGTATAGTGTGAATTAGCTCAGCTTGTTACCACATAGTTGGTGGACTGATGGGGTTGTGCGTTGCATTGAGCCCATAGCATTGGCGTCACCCTGAGAAAGGTCGCCGATGCTCAAATCAAATAGCAAGTTCGTTTGTGATATCGTCGAGGGTGGCATATGAGCTAGGCGTCCACATGCCAAATGTCAGATGAGCTACCGTTTCAGCGCCTCCCGAGGCGAGAGGGCAGAAAAGGTAGTTACTATAATCTATTTCCATATCAAGGCGACTTCATTATCCTTCGGCCCCAATCACATTGCGAAGCCGTGAACTCTAGTTCGATCATAAGCTTCCGTAACATCGAGGCACAACGCCACTTCTTAACTACTGTAGTGCCAGGTGCCTGCGCTCGCCTATTGCACCCACTGCATCAACCCGCAAGTGGCGTGACCGCACCCGACCCTGGCTGCGACGCTGAGTATGGGCCTGGGCTCGGAATGTTGCCTGTCGGATTAAGCATGTATGCTTTAAGGAATGTCCGCCAGGTTGCCTTGGATGGAACGAAATGGCCTTCGGGAGAGGCGTGGGTGAGAAGCGAGTTCCCGCGGGGAGAAGGGTCCAGTTGCCGCGTACCTCCTTCGTGCTCTTCCACTCGTTTGCCGGTAGAAACATTGATTAGGACCCGCGAACGCTCCTCTACAACGAGAATGTCATTCTTCCCTAGAACGTGTAACGTAGGGGTCGTGTATCCTTCTGAGAAGACCGCAGCCGAGAGCGGTCCAGCCACCTTGAACCCGGACACAGCGATACAGAATTTGCTGTGTGGCCGTCCGCCGCCATGGCAGCACATCAATAATAGCACGAAGCATAGACGAGAAGCACAAAGAATATAATAGTGACGTACAGAGGTGGGTGTGGAGGTTCGCCGTCTACGAGGAACGGTGGGTGAAGATGCGGCCGCTCAAGCTACGAACATTCCGTCATCGACTATATTAGCCACTGGGACACTCCGCCGGGTAGAAAGGAAAGATCCCGCACAAGAGCCGCCAGGAGAGCCGCCATGGCCGCACCTTGGCTACCGATGGATTCCCCATGAGCGTGCATGGAAGCTGGCATCAGATCGTGCGTCCCAAGACACTTTTTACCGGCCCCTCGAAGAAGGCTGCTCACCTGAAGCCGAAGACGCCCTACGAGGTGCAGAGAAGAAGCAGCAAACTTGAGCCGTGTGTGGGATCACCCCGTTTTTGCGACTTTCGTTGACGCACCTCGAAGCGTTGCGTTCTCAGAATATCCCGGAGATGCGTCAGGCTGTCTTCCAGCCCGTCGGTGCGCGTGCGCGTCAGGTCGGTAGTCCACCAGCCCTGCGGCTGGAGCGCGGGGTCCTTAGACGTTGTGGAGGCTTCGGGGGCACCGAATGCGTCCGGCGTGGTGCCGTGCCCGGTCAGGTCCACGGGTTGCAACACGTGGGGTGCGTCGACGAACACTGCGTCGATTCCGAGCGGGGGACCATTAGTTGTCGGTAAAGTAAGTCTCGGGACAAAGCAGGTATGCGGGCGCACCGAGCTCGATGTCGTTGTCCAAGCTCTTTCGAAGCGCGGCAACCTAAGAAACTCTCATATCATGATGATCGGTTGACGGCGTGGGCATGTGGAGTATTCACGCGTTTGCTAAAGATGTTTGCGTTTTGACCGTACCTGTGAAGAAACATCACCACCATGCCTGACAAGCACGTAGAGAGTCGCCCAATATGTGACGTACCCATGCAGCATGAGAACCTTCAGTGGGGGGGACTTCGAGTCGGACATGATCTTTGTGCTTGTCTCTGTCTGTGGAAGTGTCGAATGAGTCATCTCCCACCTGCATATAAACTTGCTGGCCCTAACCCCACTCCGTGCATCATGTCGCTGTCGTTTGTTCGGCTGATCGGAGCGGGGAACCTCAGTATCATACAAATGTGCACAATAATGCATAATATAAAGTGTCAATGACATCGATATCTATTCGCTATACCGGTCGTCTTCGTCTGAAACCTCTTTGACACGTTCGATGAGTCGTCGCACGCGCTCGTAAACCGCAAAAACAACAGCCTGTCCTGGAGCGACACGCAAAACACGCGGCGTGATACCCTTGTAGAAAGAATGTACACCCTCTTGTCGCCACATGTCAGACGCGATCGACGTGACACGTGCGATCGCCGACGTATCCGCAGGGAACATTGCCTTCTGTAAACCTGCCCGTCACCGTAAATGGTAAGCAGTTGAAACCGATCGCCACGAAAGATCACGAACGAGTCTTGATGGTATCTACCGGTGCGTTGGAAAATGGTCCCATGGCACCGGATATGAGACCGATAATCATATGCTGATAGGTCGGAAGGTCCGATAGTTCTGGTTGTCGTCTATGCGCGAATTTCTTTAGCTCCTGATAAGCGGTAAAATTCGCGCCTGCAACGGTGTAAGCTTGCATCATGTACGCGCATACAGGTCGACATACCTTGATTGGTCGCTTGCCGAAAGGCAGTAAGCGTGACGCCGCGATATAGCACCCCGAATCCCTCCTCGCGAACAACTGTATACACAGCGTGACCCGCGTTACGATATTGCGGCGTCTCCAACGGGTCAGCTAAAGAGTGCATCTGTGCCTGCAGACGGATCTTGACAACCTCCATGGGATTCACTACCAGAACTGCTTCTGTGGTGCCTGCACCGAGGCCAGCTGAGAGAAACGCCGAGAGTGGGCATTATATCTCCCTAGCGTGCTGTCAAAAAGAACGCACCCAGGAAAATATTGCCAACATTAGTCTTTCCTGTCTCACGGTCTGCAAGCCAGCCTTTGTATGCCTCGAAACTCGCAAACCGGATTGCCATCTTTGGAACGATGCCAGAGAGAACTGCCCCAAGTCCCTTGTACAACGCGAGCGGTGTCTCGCGACGCACGATCATGGCACCAGTGGCGATGAAGCTGCGGGGCTTCGTCTACACATGAAGGTATGGCGGTGGAATACGTGAACCAACGCGTACAACGCGCGACAGAGCACGAACACGTACCCCTGGAGTGCGCCCGGATTTGGAGAGTTGCATGCGCACTTTGATAGTGTCCAGGGGCTGGCAGCATAGCTGTCGCGCTGCGGTGATCGGAAGACTGATTTGATTTTAACATGCGTAGAGACGACGCACTGCTTCCATTGCTCCTGCTATGCCCCCAGCTGTGATGTGGGTACCGAAACCAACAGGCTTCCTGTCGCCAGATGTCCTCGACATGACCGTTTAGGGCGCAGAGTGTGAAGCAAAGTGATCAGACTAGGTCCCAGATGCTAGAAAAGCCTCTCAACGCATCAAACGGATACGGGAGCACATCTTATATTGGAGGTGTTGCAGGACGGTCGGTCGGAATGCATGTGAAATGTACTTGGCCCCAGTTCCGCTCCCGGCGCTCCGCTATAAATGGACTACCCGCCCCGGGTCTCCGCACCTCCTGTCCTCGATACAGTAATCGGTAACACCTGGGCATGTGAACAACTCAATACACGTGAACAACTCAATACACCGTCCGAGTGGCCACCATGGCACAACTCATCCTTGTAGACCGGCAAGCGAGTGGGAAACCCTCCCCAAACCACCTCGTCATTGTGTCACAAATAATGCAGGCTTATCAACCGAATAGCCAACTTTGGCCCGCACCCTACGCAACCCGTCTCCATTGCTTTTCGGAACATCGTTGACCCACTGCTACATACCTTCTCTAGGCTGAAGATCACTATTCAATGGGCTCCGGCCACGTGCCAACCCCCAGGTTTCGTGCGGGGGCGCCTCACCCCACCAAGAGCTTTGCAGCAGCTCCCTCACCCCCGAACTTCGTAGACACAGCCTTCATTGACGCTATCCGCGCTATGTCGCGGAAAGCAACCATCTCAGCTTGGGGCGAAAAATGGCACGCCTCTAAGCGCACCTCCCACGTTTACATTGCGGTCCTCCGGGGACCCCCCGACGGTAGGCCAAGCCAAGGCCTCAGGGCGATTGCCAAGGCCAAGCTGAAAAAAAAACCAATAAGGGAAGCCAACTCCACCCTCTTTCGCTTCCTCACAGGGCACGCTTTCACCGGCAATACACCCAGTGCTTCCACGCAGAGCGCGCTCTTCCTCAGCGTGTGAATGTTGTTCTGATCCACAGAGGTCAATCACGACTGTCCTCGCTACAACGCAGCACGCTCGGCTACTCCGCGCTTTGACTACAGTGGGGTGCTTCGGAATGTTTTTAGAGGATAAAAGGACCTGCTTTAGGCCTCACCCATTGAGGGACCAAGGATGAAATGGCTTCCCCTTTTCTGAGCGTGAGTTGCTGTGAGGGCTCGGTTGATACCAGCCCGGTTTCTCGTTGTTTACACCCTCCCCCTTTTCACCGTCACTTCTCTCTGTACTATGTGCTAGCTACTGCTGGCCAGTTGTAGCCCACTCTTGTCTTTAGTCCAAAACCGGTACGATTCGGGACCGCGTCTTTACCGCTGTGTATGCGGAATAAAAGTGCTGATTTAGAAAGGAAAAAAAACAGCGACCGAGTCACGAGTGTATCTGCACCCCATGACCGAATGCCAAATTATTATTTTTTGTCCTGATCCAAACATCACAGATCCGGTTGGGTGTGGATTATTGGATTATATCAACTAGCAAAGAACCTGCACGGGAGCGTTTCATAACGGTCTCGCATCACAATGTTTTTTTTTTCGCGAACATGGAATGATGAGTACGGTCGATACACGGTGAGGATGTGAGACAGCATCTGGGGGCCCCCCAGATGCCGTCTCACATCCTCACCGTATATCGGTCTTGTCATGGTCGCATCGACACTGGTCAAAAAAGGTCAAGAAAGTTGGTGTCGGTCAAAATCGACACTAGTGTCATAAGCGTCGGACTGAGGTGTCAAAGACATCCGCTGTTCACTAGTGTTCCCAAAATGGTAACCACTGCCGGCCCGTGTGCCGGTGGGCTGTGACACCAGTAGTAACTTAACTGAACTCGGACAGCTCTCGACACTTTTGGTCAAACCGATAGTGTCAGCATATCGGACATGGTCCGACCCAGGGTCGTGCTGGGGGCTGAGCGTCAGCACAGCGTATAATAAGTAGAAAAGGGTTGCCAGACCTTGAAAAGCGGCTCCAGTGCGACACCGCTAGCATCCACAATGACTTCCGGTTTCACCTCATAGCCGTGTGCTTTGAGCTCTGCGCCTCCAGCACCGCCACCGTCACCCGTGCGAGCACGTTTCTTCTTGGTCCCTTGAGTGCCCTTGGTGTGAAACGACTTCATGGGGAATTCCTCGTTATGTTTCAAGATCTTGTCCTCGAGTTGACCAATCTTCGTTCTCGTGTCTTTGGCTTCCTTGTCCCCTACCGACACGTGAAGAAAGTTGCACAATTGGCGTGCAAACTGGACGCGGCTAACTGAGTTGTTCAACAAAAAAACCTTTTCTCTGTAATAATACTAGGTTTATTATAGAGAAAAGGATTTTTTGTTGAATAACTCACGACAGCTCAGCCTGCGAGCTTGCTTATATACAAAGTACAACATACCGCTTGCTCATTCTGCTTCTGAAACAGAGTATAGCGAGTTGCTTTGCCATTGTCCCGAATAAAGATAGCACGAAGTCCTCGCGTCCAAGAATTGTTTGCGAAATGAACGATAGCCGCCGCCGCTATCGTTCGTTCTGCAAACACCCCCTGCCAAGGCATCCGGATAAGATCCGGAGGCCATTCTTTCGTTTCACTCGAATTACTGTAACCTCTACAAGCAGTCGAGGAAGAGTTGGCTTCAAGATGAGTTAAGTTACTGCGAGGTCTGTACGCACGGTGTTGTTCTTTCATGGGTTGAAGGCTACACATTTCATGATAGGTTTGAAAGGCAGCGGAGTGCGGCTCCTGCAGAGACGACGCTAAATCGCAATTGAAGGGGGCAAGCAAGAGCACGTACAGTTGAGCGGTGGTCACTTCGTCCTGTGGAACATGAAGCGCGAGCTTGATAAAGAACATAGCGTACGCCGAATTCCTTTAGGGCACCTTGCCAACATTTTTCCCATTCCTCAGACACAAGATCCGCGATGTGCATCGCCGCTCCTCGTGAGATTCGTCCTCGGCGGTCAAACCCTCGGATGACCCGTCCTCGGTGGTCGAGTCTTCGCGAGCCTAAGGGCCAAAATTTGCAGCCCGAGATTGGGAATCGTGTATACATTTGAACTCGATATGCGCCTACACTGACCCGTCAAAACCCAAAAGCAGACGGGCAAGTCAAGGAAACAGCACACATTACGGGCCAGGCCTGGCTTGCTGTCTAGCTTTCCTTTAAACTTTGCGACAAAGTCTGGGACTGATGTCGATGTCGCACGTATATTATTCAGTTCGATAGTACTATCGAATTGAATGACATACGAGGAGCCCCACGTTTTCACATTGAAGAAGGTGAGGGATAGTAGGGCATAGTGATGCTCCTTCACTTGAAAACCAGGGCTGCGCGCTAAAGTGCTGGTGCGATATGCTGTATCGTAATAGCAAACAACTGATCATCGAGATGACCAAAAATCAAGACGTTACACCGACGAAGCAAACTTTTACTTCGTATATCACGGAAGAAATTGCAACAGCAAAAGTTACAGTAACGGGTTTATGTCCTCGTGCCTTTGCGGAGTTTGAATTCCATGTACCTCAACTAGGTGCTTCTCACCTACTGTACCTGTACCTAGCTTTCCAGATTTGATGTTCAAAGTCACTTTTATGTGCCACTGAGGTATGCCATCATAAGTCTCAAAGATCAGTCTCCTGAAGAAAAAAATGCCCTTTATATTTGAACCACTACATGATGTATTTGTGAGAGGATAGGAGTGGGAAGAAAGTGCTAGAAGAGGGTAGACAGCATGGCCATTAAAGGGTCCAGGTGGCTCCTGTTGCCTCCTAACTTAGGCACTTCTCTTCTAGAATTTCCATTGGAAGGTTCCGGGTAGAAGGTACCCCAAAAAATTTTTGGTCCTGTGACCTGATCTGTCAGTTGATTGATAAGCTCCACTGTATATGACTGTAGTGAGGCTGCAGAGTCCAACTATTGAGAGTTTTCCGCCTTTTTCTGATTGGTGGATCTGCAAGTTGGAGGAGTATATGAGGTCCCCGTCGTGGCCAACTTCAAAGCGGCGGCGGCTTTTAGGAAACCAGACCCGTCCTGTCTCAAAATTCTCCCCCAATTGCCATTCACTGACTTTGCAAGCAACTGGTCTAAGCCGGTGTTGTGCGCTTGATATACCTCACGTCTTGAATAGGGCTACTGAATAATCATCCGAGGATGGCAATGTGTGAGGCTTATCCTCCACCCCAAATTACTGCAGCACTCACTGGCAAGTTACCAGCTCCGCATGGCGATAGCGAGATGGCCCATGCCCCCACAAGGATGACGAGGTTATCTCCTCAAGGTCGTACAGTTCTATCACGTGAGCCCACTTGCATATGATTGCGTTACGATTCCTTTGACATGTGTTCCATATTTTCTGAACTCGTATTCGCGACACTACATATATCAGGGGGTTTTGACGGTTGTCACTTCCCGAGTAGGGAGCAAAAAGATGCCTTGTTGCGCGAAGTTCAGAAGACGGATCCGGGGTACTCCTTAACGAAGCTTAATGTCTGGTTCACCAATCGACGGAGATCCCTCCAGGAGCAAAGAAAAGAGCACAAAGAAGGAAGTGAAGACGCCACAAGTACACTACTGGATCCGACGTCCAGCTTGGCCCGAGAAAGTATGTCATTTATGTGCTCCAGTGGCACACACTAATTGTACTGTTAGTGTGGCCGTCACTCTCTGCAGACACACTCAATCGCCTTCATAACATGCTGCTTGAACAACCACACCTTACAGTTCAGCACGTAGAACTCTTGGCCAACCACTTCGGCGTTAATAAGAAACACGTGGAAATGTTCATTGTTTGGCGCGGCGCCTGCTTGCAGGATTGTCGTGTCGGACAGGAACATCAACGCAGACCCTTACCACCGGGTGCTAGCGACAACGACGTGATGGACGTAGATGAAGCTGACGCTCAGTCCGATGGGCGAGCCCACTTGCCCACCCCCACGGGTTCGATATCACCAGAACCCGTGCATCGCAAGGCGCCGGCCTTCTTTGTACATCATCGATCGATCAATCCTTCTGCTGTTGATACGAGTTCGGGTGCTATTGGCAGGGGTGAAGTCAGCTGGCCCCTAAGCCCAATGTCCGCAATCTCGCCTCACTCACCGTCTCGCCCGCTGCAAGGCTCGTCGAATCCGTCACAAGCCCAGCTGGATTTGCGTGGACGACATTCACCCACGATAAACCTCCTACCATCGCCGCCTCCACATGAGCGGCCGTCCAATGCGAAGCCCAACCAGCTCTCGCGCACCTCACCATCGGACCTTCCGAATGTGCTTACGGAACAAGCTGGGCTATCGAAGCTTGGTCCTCGACAGCTATTCAGGAGCGGTGCGCCTGAAAGATCCCTCAGCGCACTGTTACCATCCCTGCCACCTATCCCTACCCCGCGTACCCTGCATGAGCTCGACGAGGCATATGGACCCACATACGCAAGGGTCGAACGAATCCTGCAGAATATCGAGCGCGGCAAATTTGCACATATCGGGCTCACCCCCGAGGTGTTAAAAAAGACTGGGCCCTAGGCAGACTGCCGGCAAGAATGCCGGCGGCCTGCATAGGCCCCTTTCTACGCATGCTTCGCTCGCATACTCTGAGCTTGTGGAGAAGGCCTCCACAGCTCCACTCCCCATGACCCCATTATCACAACACTGCACAAAGGAATACGCGGGTTGTACAAATTAGGCATGCCCCAGGCTTGCTGGCTCCCATAAAGGAGCGGCGGTTACCAGAACAGGACATTGATTGTCTTGCCCATTTAGGTGCTGCCAGCAAGGGGGTTGCTATTCAACCAGTTTCTTAAAAAAAAACACATCCATCATCATGCGCATCTAGGTGTGATGGGTATGGCCACGCTTGTACTCGATACCATACCTACTCCGTTGACAACTCTTGGATGCAGTAGGCAGCACAGTAACCCCAGACCCCATACACCTCAGTGGTTCTCGTAATACGTATCATAATTCCCGTAATTATTATCTCCATGATTCTATTTTTCCAGTTCAACAACAGAATATAGATCGTAATGCTGTCAGTTGTGTAAACCTAATTTGTGAGTGAAGCTCAAAGGAGGTCCAGAGCTCAACAGATACTGTATGGTGGTCAGGACAGTATCGTGGTCCCGAAATGGCAGCAGCCAAGCTCAATACGGCAGCTAGGTACAAGAATGCCGTATAAGGGGGATTGGGTGAAATATTATGTGGGTTAGTATATGGAGCATAGCAGTAGCATCACTGTATACAAGAAGCCCCTGAGAAAAGTAAATGAATGGGGGTAAACTGGCTCTACAAGCGCCAATCCCTGAAGAACTCATAATCAAAGCGCACAAACGCGAGCATGTAGTCCACAGTGGTACCACCTTCATCCGCTTCGTCGCCCCCACCTTCGTCTCCAAGGTCTTCCTCTCCCGGCTCTTCTTCGGGCTCGGCATCTTCGGGAGGAGCCGACGGCGAGCCGAGAGCAACAGCTTCTCTTTCGCGCGAGGCGCCTCCGGCTCCGGCGTCTTCCCCAAAGTCCGCCGCGTCTGCACCCTCGAGTTCGCCTGCCTCCTGGGCGGCGATACGCGCAGCGCGGGCGTCCTCCTGATCCGCAAAGTCCTCCAGGGCGCGCGTGATAGTGTCGCCGCCGGTGCCACGAAACAGCGAGCGCCAATCAAACTCACCCCTCTGGATGACGAGATCGTCCAGGGAGCGCTTCTGGTTCGCTTTGCGTAGCATTGCTTCTTCTACCGTGTGCTGCGAGATAAAGCGATAGATGTGCACGTCGCGGATCTGCCCGATACGATGTGCCCTGTTGGACTGTCGTCAGTGCCGAGTCGCGCCGCACGGAAGGGACAAGGCATCACCTATCCTCGCACTGCCGGTCCATTTGGGGGTTGAAATCGCTGTCATAAAAAATGACCGTGTCGGCGCCCGTCAAACTGGGAGTATGTTAATGTTACAGGGTCGGATTTAATTTTCGGAACAGGCTCACTTGATGCCAACGCCACCGGAACGAGACGAGGAAATGAAGCAGAAGATACGTGCATCAGCATTAAAGCGCTCCGTAATGTATTGACGGTCTTCGATTCGCGTCGCGCCATCCAGGCGGAGATACAGATAACCATGGAAGTTCAGAAACTGTTCGAGAATGTCCAGGATTCGCGTCATTTGTGTGAAGATCAGAACACGGTGACCGCCGGCTTTGCGCTCCCGTAGGAGTCGAGCGAGTTCCTGGAGTTTGCCGCAGTCGTACTGGAGTAAAGAAAGGTCCGGGAAGGCAATCTGCAATTTCACACTTGGCATGTGAAGAACCATGTCGAACTTCACGTCAGAGGAGAGCGCCATGATAGGCTCTTCTACTCCAGTAAGAACGCGCCGAGGCAGATCGTGTGCAACTACGGGGGGCGTGATACAGGCAAAGGTGTTGACAAGAGGTGCCATATCCTCCGCGCGTGCCTCGTATGACCTGATGGCCGTGCGAATCGCAAAGACGGTATCCAGATGGTGCGCTGAGGGATCCCGAACCGAAGCCGGCAACAACGGACGGCTGCACTGCTTGGCCTTGGCAACCAGCTCGCTGCTGTAGACCGGGGAACCGCTACAACGGAGGCGATTGAGATAGCCGATGTGCGTCCAGCGCGCGATGGAAGCTGCTTCTTCCTTATACGCGCGGTACTTCTTGTAGCCCTCGATGGTGCGAACGTCGTACGGAGGAGGTTCTCCGGGTAGCTCCGAGACGAAGGGAAGTGAGGATGTCCCGTCCAGGCGACGTGTCTCCAGACCCGCGATCAGCGAAGTGTTCTGGAGATTTACGAATCGCAGGCCAAGAACTTCGAGGTTCAATTGATCCTCATCTCGTTCCTGCAAGAGCCGTCGCCGGACAAGCAATTCCTTGATCTCGAAATCGGCGATGGCGGAGCGGTTCATCGCGAAGGACGTGACAATGGGTCGCACTTCGAACAGATCTGGATGATTGCACACTTTGCGAAGCTGCATGAGGATGTTGGCGATCTTTTGATACACGCCAGACGCCAAATCGTTGCGTGTCTGTGCGCGCGACATGAACTCGTCATAGAGATATCGCTGACGTTTGGAGAGCGGACAAAGAACGAGGTGCTCGAACTTTCTGGGAAGCTCCTTCTCAACGTCGCGCTTGAGGCGCCTGAGTAGGTAAGGGCGTAAGACGGTGTGAAGCTTGGCGACGCGCTTTTGAGTTTCGTCATCCAAGGTAGTGCCCATCTCAACGGCTTGCTCCAGCGGATCTGTCAAGATATCGATTAGAATGGGCTGGATAGAATCTCTGCAGCGCTGTTCCCCACTTACTTGCGAACCACTCCGCGAACTCTTTGCGATCCGCAAAGTCCGTTCCAGACATCAGAAACTTGAGCAACGCCCACAACTCCGTCAGGTTGTTCTGCAGCGGGGTGCCAGTGAGAAGCAACCGGCGGAATGAGCGGAACATCAACAAGATGTTCCATCGCTGAGACTTGAAGTTCTTGATCATGTGCGCCTCGTCCAAAATCATGTAGTACCACGGCTTTCGCTTGAAGACGTGCGCGTCGCGGCTAGCAAGCGCGTACGACGTGACGCAGACGTTGAAGTGGAACTTGTCGTACCAACCTTGACGCAACTCCTTCCGTCGCTTGGACGTGCCGTAGTAAGCGAGGACCTTGAATCCGGGGAGAAACTTCTTAAATTCCATCTCCCAGTTCATGAGAACACTAGTTGGCACGACGATCAAATGCGGACCCCAGATGCCCTTGTCGCACGCCAGATGGGCCAAGAGAGCAATGGTCTGGATGGTTTTACTAGTAACAAGTCAGTGGGTTTTGTCCGGCAAAACAAAACAAAAAAAGCACACACCCGAGCCCCATCTCATCTGCAAGGATGCAGTTAAGATTCCTAGTGTGGATGCTGGCGAGCCATTCCAGGCCGGCCTGCTGGTACGGCCGTAATATCCCGCGAAGTAGCGCAGGGGGCTTGATCACGGCATTGGTGTCCCACTCCACAGGCGCCACAGCATAAGGCTTGAGGTATTGCGGGATGCGCGTGTCTTCCTCAAACTCATCCCCGACAGCAGATGCAGCATCGTCTTCTTCTGGGACGGGCGCCGCATTGTCGGCACCGGGTACAGATTGACTCGCACCATTAGCAGGAAAATCGGCTCGCTCAACATCACTATCATACGTGACAGACATGGGCTGCGGCGTCGAAACAAGCTCCTGCGATTCACCCATCGTGAAATCCCCGTTTGACGGCGGCTTCTCCAGTGTTAGAGACTTCTCGTGAACATGAGGGCTATTCTGAGGCGTCAAGGAATCTGTAGACATATCAGCTACTCGGGACACCGCTGGTGGCGCCTTGTACATCGGATGGAAGCCTTCTTTGACGGAGATGAGGACTTCATTAAATGGAGGCGTCGCAGGAGGCGGCGTATGAGACGACGACTCGTGTTGTGGACTCAAGACGATCGGATGCGGTGCAGGCGCAAGACGACGCGGCGAACCCGGTAAAAGATCACTCGGTGGCGTCGCTACCAACTCCGAATGAGACGAGTCATCGTCGAACAGAGCTGTGGAAACCTCTTCGATAGTTGGCGTGCCCGTGGCTTCCTCTTCGGTCATGTCCACATCCCCATCTGCGTCCCCAGAACGCGGAGAGGGATCATCGGGCAGGACGGCTGTCACACTGAGCCCGAGCAAAGCAACGGCGGAGATTTCCTCTTCCTCTTCCTCGTCCTCATCATCGCTATCAACACCGGCAGCTGGCACGGCCCCATCTGACTCTTCCTCTTCCTGGTCGGGGTTGGAGTCGTCGCCAGCCGTACTTGCATCATCGCCATCTGACTCCTCCTCTGTGTCAGTCACTCCCTCCTCTTCTTCGTCGTCCAAGTCACGGAGAGAGGCGGATATGCTGCTTGATCGGCTTCGCGACCGAGTGCCGCGTGACAAGTCGAGATGCTGCGTTTCCAAAATCTGCCCAGATTGATCTAGCAGCGCATCAAGGTGTTCGCGGCCCTTGCGCGTCTCTTCCTCTTCGCGCCTGTGCCTTTCCTGCTCTCGTATATGCTTATCACCGAGAAAAAGCGTGTAAGCAACGTATTCCACACCGCGGCGTCAAAGACTCACAAACACGGCTTTCTTCCATTCAGCGACGACAAGCTTGATTGTTGTCTTGGCGAGAGCACGAAGCTGCTTCTCCTGCTGCACCCTCACCTTGCCCTCCTTCGCATTCTGCAGGTCCCAGTACGCGCGCACCTTGGCTGCGATGGTAGCTGCGATTTCTGGCCCGCTCGTCTCCCGCTGGCGATAGCGTGCACGCACTGCATCAAGTACGTGGTCCCATGGGTCTGAACCGGGTGTCCGCCGCTCCGTTGGCCGGGTCTGGACCGCATGGCCTGCGTCCTCGGCGGACAGGAGCATGCGGCCTTGTTGACGCAAGGCATACACGCGTTCGAGGAGCATCGCATTCTTGCGCGCGGCATCCTCTAGGGTGCCTTCGTTGACGTCGTCGTTTTCAAGTCGGATGTACGAATCGAGGGCGGACGTTACGGATTTATTGAAAAGTGGCGGAGTGGGCCTCTGTTTAGGACTGGTGTACACAGGTCCTGGCGCGCGGACGATGAGTTTTATTCTCCTGATTGCCGGCGTTGGAGTCGGGGGCGCAGACGCCTTTGCCTCATCAGCAAGGAGTCCAGGGGATAGATTGGCCGCATGTACCTCGTAAACGCCATTCAGAGTGGCCCTTCGCGCAGAGGGCGGAAGCGGTGATTGTAGGGAGCGAGAACGTGTCATTTTTGTAAGGGAGTCGATGGACTCAGCGTTCCGCAAGTCAGCATGAGTGTTGAAGTCAGTTTTCCGCCGCTTACGAGGGGCCGCGAGCGGGACGTCGGAGGTCGGATCAGGGCTCTGTCTTCGACGCAGTTTTCCCACTGTGGTCGGCTCCTTTTCCGCTTCGACGGGACCAGAAGGGGTTGCGGATGATTTGGAGGGCGAGGCACGTGATTTAGTTTTACGAGTCATCTTGGAACCTGCAATTGGGACCATGGATGAAGGTTCATGCGTTGCATTAAGAGCGACCCCTGCACCAGGAGTTACAGAAGGCGCCTTTCCTTTCATAGTTTTGGGGGAATGAGAATCGCGATCCTTCCCTTTGCCCTTAGCCGAAAAACCCAAGATGTCCCAGATAGTATCATCGTCATGGGAGGGAATGGAGGCTGTTTTCACGCGTGAGGACGAGGCGGTAGCAGAGGGACTAGCCAGGACTCCTTTCAACTTCTCAACGCGGTCTTGGCGCGCACGCCGTGTTGTTCTTCGTGACGGGCCTTCGGACACGGATGCGCCTCCGATTAGGTCGTATTTTGATTTGAACTGCAGATAGAAGTGAATACGTCTATCGTTGGTCGTGCAGTGGGATGCCCACGCACCTCTTGAAAGACGACAGAGTTATCCTTTTTTGCGGTCTACGCCACACGACACCCGAATAAGCTTTCTATCAAAAAAAGGGGGGAAAGGGGTACGGGGAGTGGAGAGCACGTACAGCAGGGTCATACGTCACCAAAGTCGTCCACCGTTCTAAATGAAATGCCTCGCGTATCTACACAGTGCGCAAAGTGATAAACGATGAGCCCATAACGTGCATACGGGAGTCACACACAGGGTGTGTGTGGGGGGGCCAAAAGACCACCGACAACGCACCAGATCATCATGTCTATCTTCGATCGCATCAAGTTCGGCCTGCTTGGCGCTCAACAAGGCTGCGCGGTCTGCCTCGAGTCGTTGAGAAGTATCGGCTGCGCAGTCGCCGCTACCACTGCCACTGCCGCCAGCGCCGCCAATGCCGCTGCTGCTGCTCGCACCTTGTCCATGTGTCGCACCCTCCTCCCGTCCAACCACGCTCTCTGTGTCCCAAAGTTTCTCTTGTGGAACCTTCTGGCTACCAGTCGAGAGAGAAGACGACTTTCTATGGCCCATAGCTGGCTTTCTGGGTGCTGTGGGGGAGAGTAGTGATTAATGCAGAGCGGTGTCCGCGCCGAGGCGGGAGAGACAACCGCGCTTGATCTCTGCGGATATCGCACGGTACGACGTAGTCGTTGGCTTGGCAAGTGCGTCCTGGGTAGCTCTATGCTTTGTAGTGCAGAGGAGCAAGAATGCGTGAGCGGTTCGCGGACGTGAGGGTAGATGGAGTAAGGAAGCGCCATTTTCCGAGGTGCTCAGCAGAGCTATATTTGTTCGGTGCAAACACGTGGCGTTGCTTGGATGCTTACGACCACATCACAAACTTCGTATGTTCCCCAAGAGGTATCCATCACATGTAAATAATTAAATAGTCGTACAAGTCGTACGTGTCATGATAAATGTCCACAAAAATGTCAAAGGCTAAGTACGTTCGCCATGTCAAATGGCGGTGTACTCGAAATCAGGAAAGTGGACGCCATGCTCGTCTTGAGCAGGTAGGCCGTAATGTGCAGCAGCATTACCCTCCTCATATTGCTCAAAACTGTAATGATAGTCAGGGTTGCAAAGAAAGAAGAGGATTGTTGAATACTCACGCGCTAGCATCACCTTCACCAGTTACCTTTGGTAGATAAGGGGCGACGATGTCACGATTCCGTAATTTGTCCCAATCCACCTCACGGAACCATTGGTGGGAGAACACGTCACCCGCGCCATTTCGAAGATTACCATACCGCTTTGAGGGGTCGCTCTCCAGGAACTTAAGAATGAGGTCCCTTGCGAGAATATTAATGGCAGGGAAACGAATGCACGATGGCCCGCTTTGAATACGAGCGTAAAGGGCCATGGGTGAGTCGTCAGGCCGGTGGAATGGTGGTAGGCCGGTGAGCATCTCAAAGATGAGCACACCCAGCGCATACCAGTCAACTGATTTGTTGTAGCGACTCTGATTGATGACCTTTAGGAATAACGAGAATAATGACGAATGGGGATGAAACGAGACAGTTGACTTACCTCCGGAGCGAGGTAGTCCGGTGTACCGCAAAGGGTCCATGTAGTATTCGGGCAGTATTTTGCGAATCCAAAGTCGGCGATTTTGATGTGACCATCAAGGCCAAGGAGGATGTTCTCCGGTTTGAGATCACGATAAACGATGTCTAGGTTGTGTAGGTGATGTAGCGCCAAGGCCACCTCGGCGGCATAAAATTTTGCAACCGGGTCTGGGAAGCGCTGCGAGAAGGGTCAGAGGGAAAGGCAAAGCGCCCAAGGGAAGAAGGAACGCCCACGTTTGATCTCCGCAAAAGGGTGAATAACTCGCCACCAGGAACGAAGTCCATGACCATGTAGAGGTTCGTTGCATCTTGGAAGCTGCCCCATAGATTGATGATGAAAGGATGTTGCACAGAGAGAAGCATTTGCTGTTCATTGTTGGTATGATCGATCTGCTTCGACTTGACGATCTTTTCCTTTTGCAGGACCTTGATGGCATAGAACCGGAGGTTGTGTTTGCTCCGGACTGTTGGGATAGTGAGTTTAACAGTGAGGCCGAGGAAGCTGGCATACCAAGATGAACCCGTCCAAAACTGCCTGTGCCAAGGGTACGTTGAAAGAAAAAGTCGGAGAGACGGTACGTGCCCTTGGGACGACGTTGGTGAGGTAAGGAGGACTGGTCTGGGGGACGCGTATCGTCTACACTCTCGCCACGTTTACTACTTTCACTAGTGCGTTGAGTTGAGATTGAGCCACGGTGCTCGATGTGTGTATGGGTGGTAGCGGGGATCGGGAGGCCAGGAAGAGGTTGATGTTGAGGTTTTTGGTGAGCATGAGTGAGGTGACCAAGTTTATCAGTCATACGCCTGATCATAACTGAGGGGTAGTGAAGGAGGGAGGATGATGATGAAAGATGAGGTCGTAGTCCTCTCTCTTAATGACCGGCATTTCCCATTTAGGTATAATGACACCCCTCTTTGGTAGTCAGTCAGATGACTTTGACGTCCCACTCAATTCATATTTCACACGCCACTAAACACGGAACCCATCATTCCCTGTGCACAACAACTGTTTGCCCGATTAGCACTATCCCGGATGCTACACTCCCTACTACGAACGTGCCCACGTTCAACTGTGCGAATCGCCGTTGACGTACGTGAATACCCTGATGTCGTAGAATCTCCCGCCATAACAGGCCTGCGAGCGATGCCGAGAAAGTCAGTGTGAACGCCCCATAATTAGACCCAAGCGCGAGGCCGTACACAGACGCATATCGGACGCGCGTGTGGGTGCTATCACTAGTAGGCTGTGCGGCAACCTCCCACTCTTGTAGCATTCGTGCTAGAAGAATGGTCGTGCCGATATTCGTCCCACATATCTGCAGTGACGTGATGATTAAATGTCCCGGGTAAGGTAACAAGGGAAAAAAAAAAAAAAGCGGGGGGGGGGGGGAAGTGGCGTACGTTACACAACAATCCTGACCCAATCACCATGCCGGCCACGGCCCCTACAACCCCGGTCTTATTCACCCAGGCTCCCCACCAACTAGCCAAGATGTGCACCCAGCCTTGACTTGCCAGACCCTGAACTAGGATGAACATCAAAAATGCAAATGGCACCAACGAAAGTGGCAGCTTCTGGAAGACCCCATGAACAGTTGGGAACGTTTTTATGAAATGGTCAAACCACGTTGACGAGACGTGCGACAGCACCACTTGGGGCCTGCCGTGGTACCTTGGCCTATGGCCATCGAGGTGGGAAACTGAAAAGGGAGGAGTTTGGAGCTCAATCGGACTATGCACAGCGGAAGGAGGAAGTGCATCCAAATGTTCGCTTCCCCGTTCCTTGGCCACAACCCGGTGAGTACGATGGTAGCGCCAGTCCCGCCACACATCGTGGCTCAGCATCAACACAGCCGGGGGTACGGCGACCTGCCAGACAGGGACGCCAATCGTGTTAGTCCCCACTAGGACACCCAGCGTCGCTAGCAGGAGAATGCTGCCAAAGATGGCGCCGGCCTTGTCGATTATGGCAGAACTTGGACGGTCAATACCCACTCTATCGCCTTCACCATCGCTACCTGACAACCCGATATTCGGCGGGATATGTTCCGTTGATCGGAACAGCACGATGGTGAAGAACGGATACACGACCAGGGCAGCCGCAAGGAACGGAAGGATCACAGATGAAGTGTAGGTGACAAACGAGAGAGAAAACGCTCCCGATAAGACCAGATTAGTGGGATTCGAAGTGACCAGGACAGCGGACGCTAATGAATTAATGAACGTGCAAACGAATAAGTAATAGTCGATTCATCCTCACCCATGTTGGCCGCTGCGAATTGAGGAAATATCCAAGCGGTTGGAGGTGTGATCCTACGAGAGCTTGTACAGAAACATAGGGGGGGACACAGGGTGCTTACCCTGATACCCTGGTCAGGTAGGCCAGGAACGTGGTTCCGGACAGTACCACTGGGTCCTTCTCGGGCACGCCTTTCAGGTTGATAATACCTTAACTGGACAATGCGACTTACGTTTCCGAAGACTGCGGCACATGTCAAGAAGAACAGATAGAGGTAAAAGTGTAGCTTCCGTCCTGAAGCTCCGCCTTTCCTCACAACCCAGAGTGCGAGGAAACGTAGCAGGCCAGTCGCATCCAGGGAAATGGAGAGATAGGCCTGCCATTTCTGTCAGGAGCCAAAACACCGGGAACTCACACGGGCCTTTAGCCACGCACTAACGAAATGAACAGTGCCATGATGTCCATCGGCTGCACCCCATCCGCGCCGAGGATGCCGCGCCTCAGTACACCATCGTTAATTGCTTGTGTGGCTAGCAGAAGCAGGACGGCCATGATTGGTGCGCTCAGGAAATTGACAGGTAGGTACTGCCGTCTAAGAGATTCGGATGTGCGAGGCAGAATACGGCATTTGACAAGCGCATCGCGAACGACGGAGACAGCAAACCTTGGGAGAGGAACGCGAAAAGGAAATATGACAACAATATCTGTCACATAGATTGTCCTTAAGCGATACTCTAAGACCAACTTGCGGAATCAGTTAACTACATAGACAGCCTAGACTTACTAGTGAGGAAGAAGACGACCAACGTCAAGATGGACCTCCAGTGGGCAATATCTATGAATTGGTCTGAATTGGAGCACTGTGCATGGTTTTCGTTCAAGAACCAGGTTTGGGCCATCTATTGCGGTTAAATGGAGCTCCACGCAGAGTGACGGCTGTCTAGAGTGAATTGAGGTCGGCAATTGACGTTTTTGGTTTGTTCAAAGAACGTGGCCAATATAACCTTCTAAAACCCGTAATAAAAGGCTCGATGACGTTAAACGGAGCCGCCCCACAGTGCTATGTTGTAGTGTAGGTAAGAGCAGCAATTGGTCCCGCTATGATAGTGATAGCCGACTCGTGCTGACTGACTGAACCGAACATTCGGTGGCTTCCGAATCTAACTCTTGTCAGACGAAATGGAGTCCGAGTCACAATATACTTGGAGGCCGCCTACTTTCGACATTTCTAGGCAGCCGACGCCTGTGCACAGGGGTAATTTACTCCCGGATCCCCAGTTCCCAGAGAACTTTGCACGTTCTGTAAAATGGTGTGTGAAAAACGTCCCTCTCAGGTGCCCGGTTTCACGGCTCGCCGATCGCAAGGTGTCCAGACGGTTCGCTGGCTCTCGCGCACTGCGAGAACCGCAGTTTGCAATACCTCGATATGTGTGTTATTATCTCCCGAGCCCGTGGCGGCTTACGCACAACTAACTGGGTTGAACACGCGGGGCAAGCCCGCAGGAATTATTAAATTCGACATCACAGCAACCAGGTGGGCCGCGCCCCCCATTCGTTTTCCAAATGCTGTAAAGTGGCGTTTTACTTGCTTTTTACCCCCAGACATCGCTCCATTTGACCCCCCCAAGACAAGTCTCTTCCAGCAAGCTGCGCCCATCCTTGATTTCGTCTGGTATCCGCGCGCTACGCCCCGTGACGCGTCGTCCTTCTGCTTTGTCGCGTCTGTCCGAGAGTCGCCTGTCCGATTACTCGACGCCTCTGATGGTCGGGTGAGCGCCCTCTCCTTCGGCTCCGCGATGGATGGGTTTGGTGACAATATAGCACAGCTGCGGGCATCTTATAAGATTGTTGACCATCGCGAACGGCAAATTGGACCGCATAGTTTATGCTTTAACTTTTCTGCAGATAAGTACGCTCTGTGGGGTTATGCTAAACGACAAGAACCCGGTTTTCATGGTTGCGTGACGAAGGTTGTATTGTGGATTCGAGAACGCTATCGAGGTGTTTGATCTCAACTATCCCGGCGAAGGTACACGACTCGCGACGACGCCGTCCAAGAAAAGTAGAGACGGGCTCAAAGGTATGTAGCGTGCCCACGAGACCACGAATCGCAGACTATGCAGATTGATCCATGAATTACCATACAGGAATCATTTCGGCCCTTGCGTTCTGCCCTTCGTATGATCCCTCATACCGGCTGTATGCGGCAGGTTCCCTCTCGCATTCTTCGGGAAATTCTGCAAACATCGCGCTCTTCGATGAGGATACGGGTGAGAAACCCGTCGGATGGGTCGGCGACATCAAGGCGAGCGTCACGCAGGTCCGACTCTATTCCTGCGTCAATGCACCGAGTGACCTTTCTCCGCGCAGCTCGCATTCAATCCTGGGAAGCCACACCTATTGTACGCCTCATTTCGGCGGCGTAACGAGATGTGCAGCTGGGACCTCCGCGGTAATACGGTGACACCATTGCAAACGTTTCGCTGTGATGATGGTTCGAGGCTCGAAACTAATCAGAGGAGATATTTTGACATTGACCTTGGCGGGAAATTGATGGGCGTCGGTGACCAAGTGGGTGTCGGTGAATTATTGGGGGCGTCCATGAGATTAACTTTCTGTGGCATAGAGCGGTAACATCACCGTGTTTGAGCTCGATGGATTCATTGAGCGTAGTGCGGAGCCGATAGACGACTCGGAGGCGGGGGCCGAAGAAACTTCCACCTCGGAGGTCGTCCCTTCCCTGAAATATCGTGCACATGATGGTATGGGATCATTCTTTCAGACGATTATCAATAAATCAAGCCCTTCGCAGATGCCATTGGATCTGTCAAGTTCCATCCTCTTCAACCGCTGTTGCTTTCCGTATCCGGATCACGTCATTTCGGTGATGTCGATAATGATAGCGACGGAGATGAAAGCTCCAGTTCGGGTTCATCAGCTTTGGGCGAGGCCTCACCAGGTGCCAGACGCGTGCTCATCCGGAGGCAGCGCCACCGACCGCAGCCTTCTTTCCGAGATAACTTATTTAGGCTATGGGACACTCGTCCTAGCTGAGTCGTGCCAGTGGCTGTATCGTACAAGTATACTGTATACGGTAGCTTGAGCTTGGATGCCATAGTCCTACTGGCCTCTGAAAGTAGTCGGTACAAACACGAATGCTTCGTTATCTCCGAGTCGTATATACGTATACGTGGCTATCTCGGCGGTCGGTACTTGTTGCGGGGGTAACAAACAAAGCCAAACCGGGGGGTGTCATTATCAATGGCCATGTGTGATGCGGGGTCTCTAAACCGGGCTTGTTTCGAACCACAACCAACCATGTCGCCCATCCTTTCCATTACATTCCTCTCTCTCTCCTTAGCCGTTTCAACTCTTGCCACGCCGCTTTCGACTAGCCATCATTATGATTTCCGTCAAGGCTCCCCTTTTGTCCTCGCCCCCGTCCTCACTGCAGAGCATGAAGCTCCTCACGGACTGGTCAATAACTCATACATTGTCGTGTTGAAGAGAGACCTGCCGCTGGCGGCGATAGATAATCATTACAACTTCCTCCATGCGGCACACGCAGAGGACCCTCTTTTGGAAGACGGAAGCGGGATTCATCACGTATTCGACAGCCATATCAAGGGCTATGCCGGAAAGTTCTCGGACCGAGTCCTCCAGAGGATACGAGAAATGCCTGAGGTCGACTATGTCGAGCGTGACCAGATCGTCAAGACCCAGGATACTCAGAAAGCTGCTCCTTGGGTATGTTGGTAGTGCGCGAATATCGCCGTTTGTGACTCATCGGAACGCTATCTCCAGGGTCTTGCACGCATCAGTCACCGCCCGAGGCTGACATTCGGCACTTTCACCAAGTATGAGTATGACCCTCGTGGCGGCGAGGGTGTCGATGTCTATGTCATTGACACTGGTGTCCACATTAACCACGACGAATTCGAAGGACGTGCATCGTGGGGCAAGACAATCCCTACGAATGACGTTGATGAAGATAACAATGGCCATGGTACCCACTGCGCTGGCACAATTGCTTCGCGCAAATATGGCGTTGCCAAGTCTGCCAATGTCATTGCAGTGAAAGTTCTTGGATCCAATGGCAGCGGTTCCATGTCCGACGTTGTTTCCGGCGTTATCTTTGCTGCAGAATCCGCGGCAGAGAAGGCCGAGCTCGCTACCGCTGAGCTCAAGGCCACCGGAAAGACAAAGCACAAGGGTTCTGTTGCTAACATGTCCCTAGGTGGTGGTAAATCCCGTGCTCTTGACGAGGCAGTCAATCGTGCCGTCGACTCCGGCCTCCATTTTGCTGTCGCTGCAGGCAATGACAACCGTGACGCGTGCTCATACTCTCCAGCCGCCGCTGAGAAGGCCGTCACCGTTGGCGCGTCTACACTCGGTGACGAGCGTGCCTACTTCTCCAATTACGGGCCTTGTGTTGACGTCTTTGCCCCCGGCTTGAATATCCTGTCCACTTGGATCGGCTCTAAATCCGCTATTAACACCATCTCTGGCACGTCCATGGCATCTCCCCACACGGCTGGTGTCCTAGCGTACCTCCTTTCTATCCACCCGTCCACCAAGTTCAATCCGTACCCCTCGTCACTCGTTCCCCCCGAACTTAACGCACAACGCCCTTTCACCGGCTCTTTTACTTCCCTCTACGAGTCTGTGTACAGCGTGATGCCCCGCTGGGTTTCCGGCTTCCTTCCTCCCCCGCGCCTTGTTCAGGCTATTACTGCGCCGATCGAGTTTAAGCCGCTCAGCCCTGCCGACCTCAAAGCCGCATTGATTAGGCTCTCGAGCAAGGACTTACTCGCGGAGATTCCTAAGGATACTGTAAATTTGTTAATTTTCAACAACTACACTAGCTACGATTGATGGCTTGATTGATTTACTTTGGTTACATTTATTTTGCATCTTTTTTCCGCGTGTACTGTGGCTAGGCTATGTCATTCTTCCCATTCAAACCTACCTACAAGCGTGAATCAACCTCTGTCTTTCTGTCTGGAGTTGTTGATAGACCGAAGAGCCCAAGATCTGATATAACATCGCGGGAATCTGCACTTTCACTGATCCAGTGAGATGTCTAGTTGAATCCTCCGGGCCGATTGTTCAGCGCTACTCCTTTCCGTCAGTTAAGCTGATCTTCGCCGCACTCCGAGTCCGGGCTCTTTCACGAATTCTCTCGACGGACTCTATTACATTTCATATCTGATGTAAATCAACACGTTCTTGCGTACTCTTGGGACTGCGGACTGCGGGTGATCCTATATCGTGACAATCAGCCCTTCTTACCATCCTCATGTGACCCACAGATGCATACACCCACTTCTATGCTACACGAGGGGTATAGGCATTGTACCCGTGAGGATGCAACGAGGCATCGTGTGAAGGATAAATTTACGTTTACGCCCATCGTAAATAGCCACTTTCAATATAAAGCGGTGGTTACATGAAATCTCTTCGCCATCTCCGACTTTTCGCTGGTTCCTCTCGCAACTGACGCCACACGAAAATACCTGTCAGCGCTTACTTATGGACTTGGCTGAATTTACTCCGGAAGACTCAGTGCTGGCCGCCTCGGACGATGGCCATGGCCAGGACGACGCTGCCCGTGGGGAGATGGGTGCCGTCAAGGCGTTGAAATACATCGACGACCATTGGTACAAGAAAGTTGCGGGGAAGAAGGCGCGTTGGATGGACCTCATTGGCGATTATGCCGGAAACGAGAGGTTTATTCTCGATGGTAAAGCCACCGTTCGTTCGTGGAGGGTGATTCGCTTGCGCTTACATGCTTCGAGGGGAGTCGTTGTTGCAGCACGTGCTTGATGACCCTCTGCTGGCACTGGCACGTCCTCGTGGTGAGTCCATTCGTTAAATGAAATTTGTGTAGATCTGCCTCAGCGTTTGTAACTTCTAGACCCAAGCTTTCAAATTCTACACGCCATCCATTCGATGGAGCGACTCTTGAACGAGATGCTCAAGAGATCCGCAGTCTTCGATATAGTCTTTTGGGAAGGCGAGCCCAAAACAGTCCCTTGAGTGTTTCCTATCTGACACCGTCTCATGTTTTCCAGACACTCGCTACCTCACGTTGAAAGGAGGCACTGGATTCTCGGTGTCATCACGTTTACTTGCCCGAGCACTTTTATTCAGCCACCTCGTTGAGCACTCATCAAAGATGCGCTTAGAGGTGTATGCCTTTTTGAGCCTGGCAGACCCAGCTTGGCAGGCCTACCAACAACGGACAAAAGTACGTTATCAAGCCGGTATACTTACTCTCCTAACGGCGCTGCTAGCCGATGTTTGTCATGCTGAACGATGGCGGAGCGCTTGAAGACTCGGATCCTGACATGGCTACGCGCATTCTCATCCAGCGCAACTTCATTTTTGGCCTTCTTACTTCGGGCGTTGCTGTCACTTTGCTACATGGAGCAGAGTTTCGCGACTCCAAGGTACGTTGTTTATTTCTCATGTCTGTCCGACTTACGTGGATGGGCCATAGATATTTTCTTTCGTGCTCGAGGAGCGATTCGGGTTGGAGACTCGCAAGTCATTCTCATTTGCACTTTGGAACGCGGTGCAGACTGGCAGCGTCGAACTCGAGCAAAACTTGAAGAATCAAATTCCGCAGGTGCCTCTTGCACCTCTACGTGTCACGCCGCCTAGCCCGAATGACCCAGATCTTTTCCTCAAAGAAGCCCTCGACTACCTCGTGTTGCGTCGTAAAAATCTCCCGTACTTATTTTGGGAATTTACAATGCTCTTTTTCTTACATATCATGATCCTTCCGACCCTTCCGATTCCAGAAAGAGCTCGCCGCCAGCATGAAGTCTTGGACGAAGACCTCGTGGCCACGCTTGTTAAGACTTTCCTGCCTAATATTAACCTTGTCATGGCGGCTTTCATTTCAAAGACCAATCGCTTTGTGGATATGGATGGCAGGATATTCACTTGCATCCTCCACTTTGCCATATCTAATGGCTGCCTCCGAACAAATGCGCTCGAGGAACTTGTGGGACCGGGGATTTCTTCTCGGCTGGAGAAATTGTGGAGATCCGCGAACGCACCAGCGCCAGACCTCACGAAGCTTGCAGCCCGCTTTCCAAATCACGAAGATTCAGAACCGTCGTCCCCGCTCTTGGGTGAAGGGGCCACATCGTTTACACTCCTCCCGTTTCACAATCAGATCTTTGATGACGAACTTGCGGCCGTGCATGTCACTGTCGCGGATCAACCGAACGCCTCATCATCCACGAGGTTGGAATTTAGTCGAGGCATCCCATTCTCGGATACGAAACACTGGCATGCCCACCGTCGTGCCATCCTACCTAAGCACTTAGGTGGAGAGGGTGTGAAGGATACGGGGGGACGCGCACGCCAAAAGCAATTACGGCGTGATCAACGCTTCATGGTACAAATGCAACGTCTTGCCGCAACTCTGACTGGCGCGTCGGGGAGGATGCTGCAGCAGATCCTGATTCCTTCCACAGGACGGAAGGTCTTGGAAATCGTTGATGATTCCTCGGTCGGGAAACCCAAGCGAGACAAGAAAGTACGTTAGTCGTTAATCGATTGGCTTGACTCCGGTTGGTTCTAAAGGACGTACCTCAGAAAGCGGAGACAAAAGTTCATGCGAATCAGCAGAAGAAGACTAAGCCCGTCACACTCTCTGGTCGGGAACGCATCCGGCAGGAGCATGCTCGCGAGAAGAAGGCCAAGGAGGATACGTCCTCTCAGGAGTGGTGGCTAGAGCAGCTCCGCCAAGTGGAAAAGATGTCAACATACGAAAATAAGCTGTCTGGCCTCCGAGGCTTGCTTCGGAATCCCAGGACAGATACAGGGTGGCTCTCTGTCGAGGCTCGACTCTACAGCCTTCATCTCACCCTCCAACAATGGATAGGCGAGCCTGATCCGGAGGCATCCCCCACCCACGATCACTACACCGTTTCCATCATGCGCGTTGTCAAAGAGCTATACTCCAGTGACTTCTTGACAGAAACAACGATGGGCGTGCTGGCCAGTATCATGGTGGCTTTGGGATTCACAGACTACGTTGCTCCGTTGGAGGAAGAAGCCTCCCGCCGATTGCAGCCCGATCGTGCTCTGGCGTTTAGCTTCGTAAAGTTGCTGAAGTCCAAGAGCCACAAACCTGTTCACAAATTCATGGCTATTAAAGAGGATCCCGTGATCTGGCAATTGAGAGCCTTCAGCGAGTACATGGATCGCAGCATGGACAGCGCGCCGGATCCTCGGGTCAGCTTCCAGCCTGATGCATGGCAACGTGAGGTGCTCGATTGCTTGGACGAGCCAAAGACGTCTGTCTTAGTTGTAGGTGAGCGTTACCTCAGGGTCGACGACAGTCTCGTTCTTTGATTGACACGTAAATTACAGCGCCAACGAGCGCTGGAAAAACCTTCATATCTTTTTATGCGATGGAGAAGGTCCTTCGTGAATCCGATGACGGAGTCCTCGTTTATGTGGCCCCGACGAAGGCTCTCGTGAATCAAGTTGCGGCGGAGGTATACGCACGGTTCCGCAAGGAAGTTGATGGACGTGAGTAGACCTCGATATTTCCGAAGAGGGTTTCATAGTCGTCTGCAGGGACATGTTGGGCCATACACACGAGGGACTATCGCGTGCACGACTCGCAGAAGTGTCAAATTCTTGTTACAGTACCAGAGATGTTGGCAATTATGCTTCTCTCCCCGCCTTTGGCAAGAACGTGGACTCCCCGAATCAGGAGGTAAGGATCCTACCCGTACGGGTTCGTCGCCTGTGCTGACCCCAAGACACTGAAGGATTATACTGGACGAGATTCACACCATCGGTCAGCACGAAGGCGGGACGGTATGGGAACAAATTATCCTGCTGGCACCTTGCCCAGTCATGTCCGTTGCTCACCGAATCCTTGCTGGTGTAAGATATCTGACATTTCTCAATAATAGTGGACTCTCCGCGACTATTGGTGAGCCGGAGAAATTTAATGCGTGGCTCGAGAGCGTTCAGAAGGCGAAGGGGTTCGACCACAAGTTCATCCATTATCCCCATCGCTATTCGCACCTACGGAAGTTTGCGTACTTCCCGCAGCTGCTTCGGAAAGATGAACCCTTCTTGGGACTGGATAACGACCGTCCTCCGACTAAAATGATGCGCTTTATCCATCCAGTCTGTACTTTATCCTTCGCGGGGACGATGCCTCCAGATCTATCTCTGGAGGGACCGGATTTATTTCGTTTATACAAAGTCCTAACAAGCCAAAACCTTGTCGACGCAGAAGGACTTGACCCCACCGTCTTCTTTTCCCGCGATACATTCATCCGGCAGAAGGATGTGTTGCGTTACGACGCTGAGATTAAAAGTATCCTGGCGCGTCTGATTGCCGCACCTGATGCTCTGGATCCGTCGTCTGTCCTCCAGCGGGTGGTTCGAGATCTTCAAGACCCTGTTATCATGCAAACACCCAAGTCGCGGCTCAATGCCCCGCCAAGTCCTCCTGCGTTCATGTCCGGTCTCATTCACATGCTATCTGACATGAGGGCGACCGACGGGCTGGTATGCACCCTGACTTCTTGTTCGTCTTATGGTTGGCAGTGACACGCAGCGTAGCCCGCACTTCTATTCAATTTTGATCGCCAGGAATGTTTGATAATGGCTTCTCACATTCTGAACACGCTCGAAAGAGCCGAGGAGGCCTGGAGGGCTCAGAGTCCTGAATGGAAGCGCAAAGTCAGCCAGTGGGAGGCCTGGCAGGCACGTCAAAAGAACAAGGAACGGCTCGCGCAGAAGGCGGTTGCTCGAAAGAAAGACGCGGACGATGAAATCGCCCAACAAAGCGAAGATCGTTCATGGGAAAGCTATTTCGATCCGCAAGACCCTTCCCCGCAGTTCTCCTTTGCCGGTACTGCCGCGTATCCGAAGGATGAACTCATCGAGGACATTGCCTCGCTGCGTTGGACGTCGACTCCCGAATTCCTTTATAGGGCCCTGAGGAGAGGAATCGCCGTTCACCACAGCGGCATGAATAAGTCATATCGTGTTGCAGTGGAACGGTGCGTCTCATCATCTTGGTCGGTTACTAGAGATTGAGTGGGGCCCATCAGACTGTTTCGCGTCGGCTTCCTTAGAGTCGTTATCGCAACAAGTAAGTTATCAGGATATTGGAGATGTACTGGAGCGACGGTTCATTTACCCGACCTTAGGTACCCTGGCACTGGGTATTAATGCGCCGACAAAAACGTCCGTGTTCTGCGGGGACTCTCCTTTCCTTACGGCGCTCACGGTCAGCCCTCCTACTACTTGCTGGGAGTGACCTGCCAATACTTACCCGACGATAAGTTCCGCCAATGTGCTGGACGAGCCGGTCGTCGCGGATTCGATTTGCTGGGTCGAGTGGTCTTCTACGGAATACCGCTAGATCGCATCAATCGGATCCTTCTATCAAGGCTTCCGCGTCTTACCGGGACGTTCCCGCTATCGTCGACAATGGTATTACGTTTGTTCAGCCTGCTTGAAGGTTCAAGTTATGCAACCTTCGCTGTCGATGCAATCCGTAGCATTCTCCGACTTCCACACATCAGTTTCGGCTCTGACGTCGGGAAAAATCAGCTTTTGCACCACCTTCGGTTCAGCATTGACTACTTGCGTCGCGCCCACCTTCTGGACCAAGAGGGCAAGCCCGTCAACTTGTTTGGCATTGCCTCCCACCTCTACTACACAGAACCGAGCAACCTGGCCATAACTGTGCTTTTGCAGCTGGGCGTGTTCCATGACATTTGTTCCCAGACCAGCTCCGTCGACGCTGAGCGAGATCTCGTGATTCTCCTGTGCCATCTGTTTGGTCGCAGATATCTGCACGAAGTCTACGCGACGACTGACAATATCCGCGATCTCGTACAAAAGGGACCTTCTCGCGTGGTGCTGCCGCCCTTACATCCCAAGGCCCGTAGAATCTTAGCTGCACATCAAAAGAAGATCCTGGATATCTTCGGCGCATATGCGCTGGCGTTCTCATCACAGCACGCGGACGAGCTGGGGCCTGATAATCGGCTACCACTAAGTGAGGAAATCGTCGGACCCTGCGACGCGTCGACACGCCCGCAGACGGCCCTCTTCGCCCACATCGCCGACACAGCCGTCCAACCCAAGGTTCGTTCGCTCTTCGTCGCTACCTCGGGCCACGACGACACATTCGGCGGCGTCGGGGAGCTCGCCCGCACCGTGCGGCACGGCGTCCACCTCAACGAACACGCCATTCCGACGGTCGAGCGCATCCTGGATCCAGGGCTGCCCCTCAACGCCTACCTGTACGACTTTTTCGTGCACGGCCAGGTCGACGCCCTCGTGAACATGAACGGCATCCGCCGTGGCGACGTGTGGTACGCCCTCGAGGCATTCTACCTCGTCCTGACGACCATCCGCGGCGATCTTGAGAATCTGCTGCTGACCATGTCGAAGGACGCCGCGCCGCACCAGGGGGAACTGGACGATGGGGTTGACGGGTCCGAGGCCGAGGACAGCGGGTACCAGTCGTTCGATCCGTCCGAGTGGGGGGAGGCGGGGGACGGGGCCGATCCGGCTGCCTTCAAGAGGCCGCGCGGCATATCCAACAGGGATTGGAGGGTATTTGAGGTGTTCAACAGCGTCACCAACGAGTTTGGCGCCAAGTTTAAGGCGATGTGGGCATAACGTATCGTCATCATGGTATCTTCCTTGGCGGATCGGCGGATCCAGTTGACGTACGTAGGTACAAAAGCTTGCAGTACTGCCATCTACGGCATCTCTACGATCGTGACTGTGATAGGGCAAATGTACAGTTTCATTCAGCGCTCTCGGAGTGCGCTTTCAGCCAGCGGCGTACGACGCTCGGCATGGGACATGCGGTTGATTCGCCGCGGTCCCCAGTTGCGTCATACAGAACTTGGCAGCACTTGTACAGCTTATGCATGTTCCCCGCGCACTTCTCCGGGGAGTACGTATTCTTGGATAGACACCCCTGAAGAGCGCACGCTGTAGATGTAAACAGAGGAAGTCAGTCATTCGCCGTCTAGGCGCTGTGGGCACGTTGCCATATAGGACGAGAAGTCTAGCCTTCAGCTTGGCAAGGTGGGTCTGGATCCTGGGGGGTAAGATGAACATACAGCGCCTTGCCACGACCACTGGGCCCGGGTGAGATTACTAACCTTCACCGGCATGGGTGAGTGAGAGCGTTTGACTTAGGTCGGCCTTGAGAACCAAAACCAGCGGCGCGGCCGAGACTAAATATGACGTCATGGGGCTGCCGCCGACGCCACCGCAGTTCATAGGTATCTATCTCACTCGAGAAGGAGTAACGCGTGCACTGCAGATGCCAGTGAATGTAACATAATTTGATGAAGCTATAGACGAAGAGATTTTTTTTTATCACATCATTTCCGGTATACGTCAATTCAACGCCGCGTTTCGCCAGTCAACCGCCCCATCGCCTTGCCAACATTTTCATAAAACGCATCTGCACCCAGGAGCTTCACTATCCCTCCACGTTCGAACATAAGGCGTGGCTGTGCGCGCAAATGCGTTATGAATACGCCCACATCACGGTTCTGTGTGATCATAACTAGTTAGACGGGTGTATGGGGTAAAACCCAAGTACCAAAACTTACTCTGTAGGACTCGAAAAGCTCGTGGAATATCTGCACCGCTGATGCATCGCATGTCTCGACGTCCGCCATGTGGAAGATGAACACGCTCGCCTGCTCGCGGCGCGGCACGTCCGAGGGATGGCTTCTATGCACACCATAAAGCTCAAGACGACGAAGCCGTTCTGAATGCCATCGTCATTATCATGCTTCTCGATTCACTTGAGCAATGGGATTTACCTTTGAGCTGCGCAGTGTTGGCTGAAGTGATCCCAGTTTAGGGTTAGGGCTACTAACACAAATATTGCTGACTCCCAGACGTACCGAAATCCAAGTTTTCACGAATCCGGACAATGAGCACGCCAGGTGTATCTTCCTCAGCGCCTGGACTCTCGTCGATTGGTTCCCATCTGTCGGTTCCTGGTATATGGCCCTAACACGCCCTGTCTCAGCCAAATCAAACTTCTTATTTTATCGAAGAAACGCCGCACCAAGATCGTCATGCGTGTCCTGGACGAACGACGGACAACAAGAAGAAGGGAGATGATAAGGCTGACAGTAACACCAACTTGGACGCTCCAAATGATTGTAAGGATGAAGGTAAGACCCATGAGCGTCATGTCGATCCACGCTCGCATCCTGCGGTCTCCGGCGTTAGCATGATCATCGGGTGATATATATGGGGTACAGAAGCTTACTTCCAGTAGAAGATTACATCCTCAGGCGTCTCGGCGAGTAGGGTGTATACCACCAGGCAGACACTAAATATATCATGGGTCCATGCATCAACAGAGTAAAGCCAGAGGTACTTACATCGACCCGAGCACGCATTTTGGCAGATAATAAAGCCAAGGTAGCAGGAAGAATGTAGCCACCAGGATGATCGCTGCGCAGATGAGCGAAGCCATCTGTGTGCGGGCACCGGCCTCGCCGTTTATGCGCGAACGGGTAATTGAACCATACGCGGGCAGCGTGCCCGGCACAAACGAGCCTGTGAGATTCGCGGCGCCAAGCGCAACAAGTTCCCTGTTTGGACTGATAGAGTAGGAATAACGAGCGGCGTTTTGCTTTGCGGCAACGATACTGTCGAGAAATCCAATGATCGAGATGAGCCTGCGCGGGGTTACATATGAGCGACATGAGATAAGAGGGAACAAAAACTTACACCGCAGTGGAGGTGGTTTGCCTAAGGTATGGAAGACTGTGGTGGTGAAGAGGAAACTTGATGAAATGGCCACGTGTATGGACCGGCACGTTGCCGAGAATGGCGATGCCGTCGTCATCCCAGCGGAACTCATCCGAGAGAACTGCAGACATTGAGTCATAAAGCAAGCAGAACTAGGGCGCAAATCGTACTTGTGGAGACGATCACGACAATTAGCACTTCCGGAACACGTGCGACCCACTTAAATCGGCGTAAGGACGCCTTGAGCATCCGCAGTATGACAAGGGAGACTAAGGCGCAAGCGCTGACGAAGGAAGTAGGGCCGTGTGCGTTTGTAACCCCATGTTCAATTAAAAAGAAAATTTTCTCTAGTGTCGTTTCTGGTCTCAACTTGTGCTCGAGCGCCGTGAGACCAAGCATTGGTATGAGCTGTTCACTAAAAGACCAGTCAATCGGGTGAGCCACGTGGTGTGGTTGCATGTACTCACATGAGTATAATACATGCGATTGCGGCGACGAAACCTCGAAGGAGAGCGCGAGAGAGGACAACATCAATGAATCCCAAGCGAAAGAAGCCCAAGATGAAGGAAATCAACCCAACCTAGGATGACATGGGCAGATAAGGGGATGGCCACTGAAAGCATAGACGTACATAGACATACCTGGGTAGTTAATGCAGTAGCAACTGCCAAACCAACAGCTTCGGGGTTTTTTGGGAGGGTGTGTGGATCTGATCGTAACACAGACGTGATCGTCTGACCGACGAGTAGACTGAGGGCAGCCTCCGGCGCAACGTTCAACTGCCTCGAGGAACCAAGGAGTGCATATGCAATCGGGGGTATCGACGCGGAAAACTGTCGAAAAGATGGCCAAGTCGGTAACTTTCATACTGTAGTAACCAACACGGGACACCCCAGGCGTCACAGTGTCACACTGCGACGCACGGAGCGAACCATTGACTCACCAAACCAGTTACGGGACTCATTTTTGCCAGAGAGGTTGCATAGCTGACGGACTGTGGGATCAGCATGGCAGCGACCGTGAAAGCTGCCGTTAGGTCTCCGCCAAATCTGTTGGCATTATGCGGTAACGATGATTAGGCACAGTGACGAGAGGGACTAGGAATTCCGTACAGAGAAAGAGAATAATTGGGGATCCAATACAAGGAGGGTATGTAGTACTGTGCTTTAGCCCAGGTTGCGGACGACTGTCTTGAGGGCTTCACAACGTCCGCCTCGATATCAACGCCTTGACCACCTGGAAAGGGAAACGATAGGAGATATCCGCAAGCTTATAGGTTAGGACTTACGTGTGCTATGGTATGCAGCACGGTCGATGTCGCTGGGGCGCAGCAGCGGTGCATGTTCATCATCCTCACGCCAAGGTGTGCCTGGCACAGAGTCACGGAGAGAAGGGGTCGCAGATAAGTTATGGGCCAGAAGGGACGGAGGACGTAGGTTGGCGCCTGAGGCCATGAAGAGGACGTTGTTGGATGGTGACTGTAAGGGAGTAAGCGAGTGTGGGGAGTACGTGAATGGGGGATGTACCTGGGTCAGCTGGCGGCAGGGAACGGAAAGTTGCGCACGGTAATGTACTGAAGTCTAGAACGGTCGTAGGGCGGGACCGTGGCTGATTTGCAGATTGTAGCATCGTCGTAATAAAAAGTCGCCGCGCACTCAATGTGAAATGCGCTCGAATCGCCGCACGTGTTAGTTTGATTTCCTTTCTCCGTCATGTCAGTCGCTCATGGGATCAAAGCGTTAGGTGTCATCGGCGCTGGTCAGATGGGTACGTTCTTCTTTCACATTCCTCTGATTGTCTATCAGTAATACTTTCTTTGGTCATGTAGGCCTGGGTATCGCCTATGTGGCCGCATTGAGAGCGAAAGTACCCGTGAAAATATACGATCGTTCTTCTGAACAAATTTCAAAAGGTTTGGAGCTCATGGATAGGTTACTGGCCAAGGATGTCGGAAAGGGAAAGATACAAGAAGGGGACGCACGTCAAGCACGAGAACGCGTGTCTGTTGTCGATCAGGCCGTGGGAGTGCGGGCGCTGAGAGACGTCGATATGGTCATCGAGGTGCGCAGGCAGACCCCCTTTGTGCTTCTCAGCTCGCCGAGCATACTTTCAAGGCTGTCTCGGAGAATCTCGAACTCAAGCGACGCATATTCTCAGAACTGGCAGCCGAGACGAGACCGGACGCCATACTGGCCACGAACACGTCCTCTATTTCTATCACCAAAATTGCTGCCTCTGCTATACCGCAGGGCGAATCCGCCGCATCAGCTCTGGGCAAGAGCAGTGCAGGGCGTGTTGTTGGTAAGCTCTAGGCCCGTCGATCCAGTTTCAGGTTACAACTGCAGTTGGTCAGGACTCCATTTCTTCAACCCTGTCCCCGTGATGGTGAGTTATTCACCCTCAACAACACGCTGTCTCAATCATAAATTTTGAAAAGAAACTGGTTGAACTGATCTCAGCGTTGCAAACATCGGACGACGCTTTGTCCCGGGCCCGGGCGTTCGCTATTGCATGTGATAAAGAAGTGACGGTGTCCAAAGACGTTCCCGGTTTCGTCTCAAACGCCTTGCTCATGCCATTCATAAATGAGGTTAATGCCTTCCCTTTCTCGGCCCATCAAACCCTCTTTGATCTGCTCCTGTCTCCCTTAGGCAATCATGTGGCTTGAAAAGGTAGCGTACTTTCTCTTGGTTCGGTTCAGGTCATCTAATCTCGATCCAAGGGCGTTGCCACTCGGGACGACATCGATAAGACGCTCCGTTTAGGAATGAATCATCCTATGGGTCCTTTGCAGCTTGGTAAGTAGTCGTCTTTCCACTCTGTGACCCCCGTTCTGATATCTTATGCAGCTGACTTGTAAGAATGCACTTTTCCTGCTTCACTTTGCACTCCTGACTTTTTGCCAACTTTGAGCATTGGCCTCGACACTTGTCTCGCGATCCAGCAAACACTCTACGCCGGTACTGGTGACTCAAAGTATCGTCCAAGCGTCCTTCTCGAGCGCATGGTTGATGCAGGGTGGCTTGGACGCAAAAATGGCAAAGGCTTCTACGAGTATGATGACTAACTCTCCGCATGTCTTGGTCGAACCCTGTGCGCCATCAGTCCAAGCGTCCTTGAGTTCTTCGAGAAGCCCTGGGCTTGCCTGATTTATAGATTTGCTCAAACTCAATAACGGTGCATCAGGCGGCCTGCCGTCTTGACTTCCCACATCGCCTGAAATGATCGACTGCGAGTTGGTCCGATCCGGGTGCTGTGCATTAAGTGTGGATTTACAAATACATTTCGATCTCGTACAGTGCCCAGTGGTCCTTGATCCCCTTAAACCAAACCAAACATCTTCAGCAGCTGCCTAATCAGGGTGATGGCAGGTGAACACACTGCGAGCTGCCGACGAGATCTTGCGCCCAAGGGCGCGAAAGCCGGTGGGCTTCTCCGCACCGTTGTGCCGAATGATGATCGGCTCCATTTCTGAATCTGGCTCATCCACAAGCAGGCTCGAGCGCGCTCCACCAATGACTCCCCCCGTGGCGGATGGAAGCGGCAGCCCCTTCTCGTCAAAGATGGCCGCATAACGGCGCGTCTTGCCTCGGCGTTCCGGACCGCGGGCACGACGTCCTTGGATGATCTAGGGTTCCGAGGGGGTAAGCGCGCGAGTCAGTTCACCCGGGCAGCGGATATATGACTGAATCTCCCGTCGAACTCACCGAGTTGAGAATCTCTCTGTCCCCAACTGACAGGTCTTCTATCGCCACCGGTCTCGGGTGGGGATAGTTACGATATACGCCCTCGTTCGTAGATGATGCTTCCCCGTCCAGCTGCGGGTACGGCATGTAAGCAAGTTGCTCTACGTGCATTTTTGGGGTATGTGATATTTCGGGTATTCGTCAATGGAAGCAAATGGATGTCGGGGTGATTGAAGAGGGTAGAAGAAGAAGGGGGGGGGGGGAAGGGGGTATGAAGGGAGGAGGGGGGTATTCGGGATTAACGGCTGGCTGATGGACTGTTTTGATTCCTGATTCCTCTGTTATCTCTATATAGCATCCTTAGAGATCACTCTGCGTGTCACATCCACAGGGCCTGCGGCCGCAGCCCGAAAAGAACTGTGGTCGATAAGTTAAACACGCGGTCTGGGTGCGCCACGGCGGCGCTTGGGATCGCTTTGTTACAGGGGAACAGGCGCTTAAGACAGAACAAATTCTCAATCATTCGGGACTAGGCCACGCGCCACGCCACCCCTAGCTCTGGCCCGGGCGAGACACACCCATGCGCCCACACTCGCTGACAAGTGGGACAAGGAAAAAGTCCGATGATCGTCTCTTTTCTAGATCTGTATGGTATGTACAATATACACATACATACTCGACCTAAAGTGAAATCTGAATGGCCCAATCGCTAGCAACGCCAAGATTTGGATCTTTGATCGTCAAGACGCTCGCGACGCCGCTGTCACTGTCACCCCGCACCGCCCCCGCGGCCGCCACACCCGGCCCGAACTCCCACTCGAGGTCGCGGCCACCCTCGACCGCGACGCGCTTGGGCCTGCCACCAAGTCCCAGGATCACCATCCTTTCGACACGCACGGACATGATGCCCGTCTGGAACGGGTTCCCCCGCTGGAACTCGGCGAGGGCATGGCCCTCGACCGCAGCGCGCGGCGCGGCGACGGCCAAGTCCACGTTCGAAAGCCGCAGCTCGGTGGCGGCGACCCCCCTCGAGGTCTTCTTGTCCACGACGGACACGGACAGACCGCGCCACGTGAGGTGGCCCTGCTTGTACGCGTACGTCACCCCGTCGTCGAGGTAGAGCTCGCCGCGCGCGGTGAGCGAGCTATCGAGCGCGATGCGGAGTGTGAATGGGTCGCGGTGCATGAGCGAGGATGCCCGACGCGGACGTTCACGCGTTGGGATGATGGATCCCCCTCGCACGAGCAGGGGCATCTGATGCAAGGCGGCCGGAACGACCACGTGCTTTCCCCTCGCGGAGCCGCGGTACGTATGATACGTAAAATAGTCATAGTAGATCTTTCGAACCGTGGGTGAGCAACATAAATTCGAGAAGAGGCACAAGTGATATTATATCACCTTATCTTCAGGGAGATAGACGGTCTCTTCGGTTACCCCTGGACGTGTGACAGGTTTCACGAGCAGACCAGAGCTGCCAACATAGAACTGATCATCGATAGAAAAGCCCGCTTCATCTTGAGGGAACATCACATAGTGAGGACTAAACCAGAACACGTGAATAGAAAGGCTTCACGGAGATGAAGAGACATACCGTAAGACAGGGAGTCCGGTGACACTTGTCTCACGGAACGCAGTATACCAAACAGGTAGGAGCGAATAGCGTAACCGCAGGATGTTGCGTACTGTGCTCTTGTGAGGCTCAGCAAAAAGATACGGTTCGCGGCGTTTGGTTTGATGGTGTGCGTGCGCGCGGAAGAATGGCGAGAATGCACCAACCCAGTACCAGCGCACGAGCATCTCTGGCTCGGGATTTCCAAAGAAGCCACCGACATCAGCTACATTATTCTAGTCAGCGCGACCGGGCGGGTGTAAAGAGCAGAGAGATACTAACATCCGCCAAAGGTCATGCCCGCGATACCGTTCGCGAGGACCATCTTGATACCGACAGCCATGTGCTCCCAAGTGCCGAGGTTGTCACCAGTCCACATCGCACCGTAACGCTGAGAGCCTGCGAAGAAGGAACGTGTAAGCACGAACGGTCGCTTAGGCGTCCCGCCCCGAACGACGAGGCCTTCCGAGGTGATCTTTGGGAGGAACATCCCGTTGATGTTATGGATGTCGCGGTGCTCCCAGTTACCATAGTGAATCAGGTCCTTAGGCATAGTAATCTCGGGGCCATTGAAGACGGAAGGCTGGAAGGAATAACAGTCAGAATCTCGGCATGATGGCGGACAACGAACATATCACACACCTCGTTCATGTCATTCCAGATGTGAATATCTTCTGTGCTCTCAGTCCATGACCAGCCGGATCCTTTCGTCGTCTTAAAAAGAGATCTCCAGAAGTCCCAACTGGCAGGGTTAAAGAAGTCAACCCAGGAGCTGCTACCCGGCCAGCACAACCCCTCGTAATCGTCCTGTCCATTCTTCTGTTTCACAAGGATGCCAAGCTCTTGTGCCTGCTTATAGACCGGGTAATCATCCGTACGCTTCAAGTGTGGGTCCACGATAACGACCATCTGAGAAAGGGAATGTCAGATAGCTCACGTCAGTCAAAAAACGTGATGACTAGCCTTACGACCCAAAGCAGCAACGTCCTTGGTCATCTCTACTGGGTCTGGGAAGGCTATCGGGTTCCAAATCATATATTGGTGATCCTTCGAATACTCGATGTCTAGCCAAAGGACATCAAAGGGCATGTCTTCCTCATCAAAGCGCTTCTGCACACCGCGCACGTCATCAGAGCTCACATAATTCCAGCGGCACTGGTGGTAACCCAGGGCCCAGTGGGCCGGTATTGGTGTCACACCAGTGAGGCCGCTGTATTGACGAAATACTTCAGTGGGAGAAGGGCCAGGTAGGATGAAGAGATCAAGGATTCCTGATTCAGAGATCCAATGTGTACCAGTCGATTGTGTTGTTGGATGCGCGATATCAATCCACGTCTCGGATCCGACAGCATTGAAGATAGCAACAGTTGAATCTGCGGAGTGTGCATGCATCACCGGGACCGAGCCATAAAGGGAGGTCGTCCCAGAGGCGAGATACTTGCGGACATCGGCATTATAGAAACGATAGGGATCTTCAAAGAACGGATCTTCGCCGGTAGTAGTGGGGAGATCGAGAGAAGTAGCACGCTGGGGAATACCGTAAACGTGGCCGTGGCGGGGGAAATCAATGTCGAGGGACAAAGACTCGGGACCTGATGACTATTGTTGGAGGCACACGAATATGAGATATACTAAGGCATACCTTTGGGTTTGCTGTCTGTCCACGAGTTGAAGGTTTCTTCCCAATAAGCATCCTCGGAGTCGCCCTCGAACCAGGCATTTGGGTTGACTTTGAATACTTCCTGTGTATTAGAGCCCTCTTCTGAAGTTTCCACCGTAGGTTCCTCGACGATCTTGTTTCTGAAATGTTCCATGTGAAGCAGCCCACGCCCGTTGACGACCACCTGTTCCTTCCCATTCTTGTTGAGAACAACACGCAAGGGCTTGAATTCCACCACCACCTCATGCTCTCGTTGTTGTCCAAACACTGCACGCGCCCCGGACGAGCCTACTTTCCACTGGGTGTGCATGCTGATGGAAGGTTCTGCGACCAACGCCCACTTGGCAGCTTCATCATAGCGTTTCCGAAGACCATCGACTTCATCCATGTGCACGCGGACAACGCCATCTTCGTGTACGCGGACCTCGAGGTTGAACTTGATATCCGGGTAGAGCTCAGACTTGACGGGAGCTGTCAGGGATGCCCGATCGGAAGCGAAGGATAAAGACTGTGAATCCACGGAGTAGGGAGAATGCCAAGTTTTGGCATTGTCTTTGGCGCGCGAGGCAAGAGCGCGTCCACGACGACAAAAACCGGATTGAGAGCAGGTTTTGAAGTTACCGACCTATAAGGCCACGGCAGAAGGTATTGATGCGGGTAAGAGAACTAAGAGTGATGAGACGAGCACCTTCATGGTCGCCCTTGTTTGTCAAACCCACTTCCACATCAGCAAATTGGTTTGAAAATCGTAGAGCATGATAACGCCTCATGGCCCACCATGATATCTACCTTATCTAGTGTCCATTGCTCCATGATCACCTAGCTATGGTTGATTGCTCATTTGATATGAATAGCACTGCTCTCAGGCTTTAGTTCCGCATGCCAGTGTCTGAATATTGCCTGCCAGTGAATGGAACCTGAACACAGTCTGATGAAGCTCTGAATTGCATCTGATTCCTCTCTGAGGCCTTTCTGAGTCCCTCTGAAAGCTATCTGAAAGTCATCTGAACCTGGTCCGAAACCCATCCAAACCCAGTCTGGTGTGTGTCTGTTGCGTCACCCACATTAGCATCTGAGTTGTCTGAAACAGTCTATTTTGTCTGGTTGATCTGATTCAGACACATTCAGACACATTCAGACATTCCACAATTTGCTAGTGTATCAGTGTGGAGAGAATCTGGATGTATTTGAGTGCAGCCAAGCGTGGGCGATAAGGGTCAGATGACTACCGACTCGGATGACTTTCCCCCATGGGACTGTCTAGCCTGCATTATCTCCTGCATTATCCCACTAATTCCGGTCCGGAGCATGTCTAAAGAGTCGGGCTGCGCATATTCTAATGGTCCCCTCTTTTCTGTACGGTGTGGTATATACAATATACACATACATACTGTCCCGACACAACTCAAAGTGAAATCCGAATAGCCCAATCGCTAGCAACGCCAAGACTGGGATCCTTGATCGTCAACACGCTCGCGACGCCGTCACTGTCACCCCGTGCCCCTGCCGCCACACCCAGCTCGAATTCCCACTCGAGGTCGCGACCACCCTCGACCGCGACGCGCTTGGGCTTGCCGCCAAGTCCCAGGATCACCACCCTCTCGACGCGCACCGACCCGATGCCCGTCTGGAACGGGTTCTCCGGCCGGAACTCGACGAGGGCGTCGCCCTCGACTGCAGCGCGCGGCGCGGCGACGGCCAAGTCCACGTTCGAAAGCCGCAGCTCGGCGGCGACCCCCCTCGAGGTCTTCTTGTCCACGGACACGGACAGACCGCGCCACGTGAGGTGGCCCTGCTTGTACGCGTACGTCACCCCGTCGTCCAGGTAGAGCTCGCCGCGCGCGGTGAGCGAGCTATCGAGCGCGATGCGGAGTGTGAATGGGTCGCGGTGCATGAGCGAGGATGCCCGACGCGGACGTTCACGCGTTGGGATGATGGATCCCCCTCGCACGAGCAGGGGCATCTGATCCAGGGCCGCCGGAACAACTACGTGCCCCTTCGCGGAAGCGCGGTACGTATGATACGTAAAATAGTCATAGTAGATCTTTCGAACCGTGGGTGAGCAAGACAAATTCGAGGGGAGGCACAAGTGATATTATATCACCTTATCTTCAGGGAGATAGACGGTCTCTTCGGTTACCCCTGGACGTGTGACAGGTTTCACGAGCAGACCAGAGCTGCCAACATAGAACTGATCATCGATAGAAAAGCCCGCTTCATCTTGAGGGAACATCACATAGTGAGGACTAAACCAGAACGCGTGAATAGAAAGGCTTCACGGAGATGAAGAGACATACCGTAAGACAGGGAGTCCGGTGACACTTGTCTCACGGAACGCAGTATACCAAACAGGTAGGAGCGAATAGCGTAACCTCAGGATGTTGCGTACTGTGCTCTTGTGAGGCTCAGCAAGAAGATACGGTTCGCGGCGTTTGCTATCCAGGTGTGCGTGCGCGCGGAAGAATGGCGAGAATGCACCGACCCAGTACCAGCGCACGAGCATCTCCGACTCGGGATTTCCAAAGAAGCCACCGACGTCAGCTACATTGTTCTAGTCAGCGCGAGCGGGCAGGGGTGAAGAGCAGAGAGATACCAACATCCGCCAAAGGTCATGCCCGCGATACCGTTCGCGAGGACCATCTTGATACCGACAGCCATGTGCTCCCAAGTGCCGAGGTTGTCGCCAGTCCACATCGCACCGTAACGCTGAGAGCCTGCGAAGAAGGAACGTGTAAGCACGAATGGTCGCTTGGGTGTCTCGCCCCGAACGACGAGGCCTTCCGAGGTGATCTTTGGGAGGAACATCCCGTTGATGTTATGGATGTCGCGGTGCTCCCAATTACCATAATGAATCAGGTCCTTAGGCATAGTAATCTCGGGACCGTTGAAGACGGAAGGCTGGAAGGAATAACGGTCAGAATCTCGGCATGGGGGACAACGAACATATCACACACCTCGTTCATGTCATTCCAGATGTGAATATCTTCTGTGCTCTCAGTCCATGACCAGCCGGACCCTTTCGTCGTCTTGAAAAGAGATCTCCAGAAGTCCCAACTGGCAGGGTTAAAGAAGTCAACCCAGGAGCTGCTACCCGGCCAGCACCACCCCTCATAATCGTCCTGTCCATTCTTCTGTTTCACAAGGATGCCAAGCTCTTGTGCCTGCTTGTAGACCGGGTAATCATCCGTGCGCTTCAAGTGTGGGTCCACGATAACGACCATCTAAGAAAGCGAATGTCAGAAAGGGAATGTTGGTCAAAAAACGCGATGGCTAACTTTACGACCCAAAGCAGCAACGTCCTTGGTCATCTCCACTGGGTCTGGGAAGGTTTTCTGATTCCAAATCATATATTGGTGATCCTTCGAATACTCGATGTCTAGCCAAAGGACATCAAAGGGCATGTCTTCCTCATCAAAGCGCTTCTGCACACCGCGCACGTCATCAGAGCTCACATAATTCCAGCGGCACTGGTGGTAACCCAGGGCCCAGTGAGCCGGTAGCGGTGCCACACCAGTGAGGCCGCTGTATTGACGAAATACTTCAGTGGGAGAAGGGCCAGGTAGGATGAAGAGATCAAGTATTCCTGATTCAGAGATCCAATGTGTACCAGTCGATTGTGTTGTTGGATGCGCGATATCAATCCACGTCTCGGATCCGACAGCATTGAAGATAGCAACAGTTGAATCTGCAGAGTGTGCATGCATCACCGGGACCGAGCCATAAAGGGAGGTCGTCCCAGAGGCAAGGTACTCGAAGACATCGGCGTTATAGAAACGATAGGGATCTTCAAAGAACGGATCTTCGCCAGTAGTGGTGGGGAGATCGAGAGAAGTAGCACGCTGGGGAATACCGTAAACGTGGCCGTGGCGGGGGAAATCAATGTCGAGGGACAAAGACTCGGGACCTGATGACTATTGTTAGACGCACACGAATATGAGATATACTAAGGCATACCTTTGGGTTTGCTGTCTGTCCACGAGTTGAAGGTTTCTTCCCAATAAGCATCCTCGGAGTCGCCCTCGAACCAGGCATTTGGGTTGACTTTGAACACTTCCTGTGTGTCAGAGCCCTCTTCTGAAATCTCCACCTTAGGTTCCTCGACGGTCTTGTTTCTGAAATGCTCCATGTGAAGCAGCCCACGCCCGTTGACGACCACCTGTTCCTTCCCATTCTTGTTGAGAACAACACGCAAGGGCTTGAACTCCACCACCACTTCATGCTCTCGTTGTTGTCCAAACACTGCACGCGCCCCGGACGAGCCTACTTTCCACTGGGTGTGCGTGCTGATGGAAGGTTCTGCGACCAATGCCCACTTGGCAGCTTCGTCATAGCGTTTCCGAAGACCGTCGACTTCATCCATGCGCACGCGGACAACGCCATCTTCGTGTACGCGGACCTCGAGGTTGAAATTGATATCCGGGTAGAGCTCAGACTTGACGGGAGCTGTCAGGGATGCCCGGTCGGAAGCGAGGGATAAAGACTGTGGATCCACGGAGTAGGGAGAATGCCAAGTTTTGGCATTGTCTTTGGCGCGCGAGGCAAGAGCGCGTCCACGACGACAAAAACCGGATTGAGAGCAGGTTTTGAAGTCACCGGGCTTGAAGGCCACGGCAGAAGGGATTGATGCAAGTAAGAGAATGGAGGCTGAGAGCGCTGAGGCGAGCACCTTCATGGTCACCAAACTCGCTTCCAGCGAACAAGTGTCTTGGCACTAACTTAGAGAACGGTTCCTAGCAAAACAAACGTGAGTCTGAGGCGCTTGGCCGCGGCTATACCGGCCCGTCGACCCGTCGTGACAGGCCTAGCGCCGCGGGGCCCGGGCGCGCTCTCTCAGGCTCTCATCATTCACTACTCCGAGTCATTTCTGTCTAGATTCGCACAACAACTACATGGACGCCGCACGGGAACTCCTGAAAGTTCATTGAGGTGACGCGATGTAAGAAAACTCGGAATCCCATAGGGCCATAGCCGCCTTGCGTACTTTCTCCGGTGGCAGCTGGGTACCTGTAAGGAAGACACCGATAGGGTCTACGCGGATACTCGTGAGGACCACAAACTGGGTCAAGCGGAACAATTGTCTGCAACCTGGATGACTTGACTCATGAGAACGTGATCTGAAGGGCTCGAACGGCACGAGCAGATTCTTATGGATGTCTCCGCAGCTGGCTGTGGCTCATTGGGCAAGGTGACTACTATGGGCAGTGTTCAGCGGAATACAGCTGTAGGAAAATCAAGGCTTGCCAACTGCATTATGGCAAAGCACACGAGGAACCTATCAGATACGTACTTTCGAGAAGGAGAACGTGTTGTCGGAATGGTATACGGGCCCCTGGTTGAGCTCGGGCGAGAGGTCAGTGATGAGCAGCGTTTTGGTGGCCCTATGTCCTGGGCGCTTGGAATCGATGGTTTGAACAGGCGCAGCAAGAACAAGGGGCAAGATACAGCAGGGAGACCTCTGTCGCGATCGACAGCACCACCCCGAGGAGGGCGTCCGCCGCCGCCGCCACCGCATTCACCCCGACTATGAGGGAAAGGAGGGTGAGAGGAATTACATACTGAGGATCGAAGGAAAGATGAGATATCTGTCCAAGGGCGTTGCTTCGGCGACTATTCAAGAAGGGTGGTCTGCGCCTTGGTATCATACTCTTTCATCGACTGGTAACGCCTCCATAATGCGAGGCATCGCAGAATTCTGTCATTAACGTAGCCATCATCTGGGAGCCCAGTAGGTTTATGTGTGCATGGCAATACGTTCTCTGCTGAACACGAAGGGCTTGCTACTCTCTGTATCTTTGGTTGAGCATGCGTCTGAGTATTCGGGGGACAAGCGCGACCATTCCATGTGTGAGGTGCTACTCCAGCAGACGTGATACAGTCGACTATTAGACTTGAGCGGTGCGCCAGAGAAGGGTCTGTCGTCGCGGTCCTACTCTGTGACTAATGATAATTGACTAATGATTGGTAGCCATCTGCTCCGACCACGCAGTTCTCTCACTGGTGTCCTTCCTTACCAGAAAGTTCATGAGGCTAAGCAAAGCAGATATTACAATCCGACACCTTTGATTCTCCAAATAGGCGGTGTACGGCGTTGGTCTCGCAGACGCCTTCGGGAACCCTTCCAATCACGCTACATACCTCCGTATGACGCGCATCCCGCACTCCGTAAATTTCCACGCGGCCTGTTCGTTGAGCTGTAGACTTTCATGTCATCTTCTCTATCTCAATGCTACGAGCAGTAAGATGACTTGGGAGTGATATTGTTATTGTCCCAGGTGGCCTAAGCCCTTACCACATACATCTACCACGACGGCTGGTTCGACCAGGGATGATAGGCTCATATCCGAGGTTGGCGGAAGGACCTTCAATGAAGGGAAGTGCATAGACGAGTCAAGGCGCGTGCCGGAGTGAAACCCTAGGGTGAGCCATGAGACATCACGTTAGGATCAGCTCGGAACTGAACCATGGATGGCAAACACAATAGCTGAGGCTACCCTGTGTGAACAGATAACCCAGGTCGATAACCCACCTGTGGGTGGGGTTGACGTGTTGTTGTGGACAGATCTCCGAGATGCGGCGCTGTTCACTCGGAGCATAGTCGGTGGTGATATTCGAGTGTGATATCAGCGGAGCATGAACGGTGACATGTGACGAGCAAAATCTGAGTTCAATCTCAAACAAATGCAGAAAAAGAAAGGGGTCAAGAAGACGAGTGGTGAAGGGAGCGTTTCACTAGGTTTGACAGGTACGATCATATGCTCTAGTCGAAGATGCAGACGTTGCCGGTGACCCGGATCTGAGGTCCTTTTCTGTAAGAGTGATTGATGTTAGCTTGAGCGACCCGACAAGTACACAAGAGGATTTGGAAATATCAGAGAGAAGATATATCGCCCACAAGTAAAGGGGCGGCATCATGTATGAACGTAGACGTCGCAGGACACCAACTCCATGTCAGATGGTTTCTCACTCATCCTTAGTCGTCGTGTCAGACACGGACTAGAGAAAATGCTCACCTGCTGTCTTGATGATTGCTTGCCGGAAAGACCTTACGGCCAAGTCTAGATGGGCGCTATCTCTCTGACATCCCTGTAATCTTAACGAGCTACATGGGCCCCATATAACCAGTGTTAGCATGTGTAGATAGACACTAGGCACCCGAAAAGTCTGGACGAGAGTGAACCAGGACACGAGAGTATTTGGGGACCTACAATGATGGGGGGTTTTAGCGTGTGCCCATTCCAACTGACCGCACGCGGCATCCTCGACCGCAAGACAAAGACGCACAAACGGAGAACTCGCTGTTTCAAGAAAAGAGCCCCCGGGGCTGCAGCCACGCGACAGCCCTAACCGGCGACCCATCGCACCCCGCAATGTTCAAGGGAAGCAGACTGACAACAACTTCTTCATCCGGCCCCGCGCCGTCCTGCGCAGCCAGGAGCGCGTCCAAGTTCGTGAGGTTCTCCACTATGAGCCCGCCAGCGCCAAGCACCGCCCTGTGGACGCCAAAGTCGGAACCCCCCTCTGTGTCGTCTGCCGTCGCGGCGGTGCTGCCGCCGCCGCCAATGACGACGACGGGGGACTGGTCAAAGCTCATGGTGTCCGTGCCGATCAGGCGCACGCCGAGCGCGACCAGACGCTGCGCGACGTCCGGCGCGAGCCACGGGTGGTCGAAGTAGCGCGCGTTGGCCTGGTGGTGCGTGCCCTCATCATGGTGGTGGTAGTGGTAGTACCGGCTCCAGCCTGTTCGGAAGAGCACGGCGGTGCCGGGACGGATGCGGTCGGCCACTGGCTCGATGGTGTCCCAGGTGATGCACTCGCGTGCCTGTTTGTGAGAGACGTCTAGGACGAGGGCGGGACGCATGAATGCGCTCAGTGGGAATTGGTCGATGGTTGCGCCGTTGGCGAAAAAGTGCGAGGGCGCGTCAATGTGGGTGCCTGCATGCGATGAGCACGAGAGGACGTGGACGGAGTAGCCATCTCTAGGCACATTGCAGGACTGCTGACACGAGAAGAGTGGGTCTCCCGGGTAGACGGGGATATTACAGTTGAGCGGTTGAGTGAGGTCAATCAACATACGCGCCATTCGTAAGCACGTCACGCGGGTCTAGTCCTAGCCTTTATCATTAGCTCGACTACTAATACTACTACTACATCTGCTACGTCCTTCCTGAACTCCATTAGATCCACCTCCTGACGGTATTGTCCCCTTAACGTACATCTCGGCGTGCACCCTGGCAAACCTTTCGGCGGCACGGCTTTCTATAGCACGTGACTGCATTTGTGTTCTCTGCACAAGTTTCAGTTGGTCGTGGCGTGGTTCCTATAAAGAGTTGGACGCACCAGAGCAAATTCGGTCCCACGGTATATGAAGCCCCAGATTTCCTTGAATTCTGCATCGGCCTTGTGGATCCCGTATTTGGCGAGGCAATCACTTGCCGCGCGCTTAACCACCTATGCGCGTTCATCCTTGAATAAGTAGGAAAAGGGAGAATAAATGTGCACGACTAACCGCCTTGTTTGCCTTCTCGAGTTCTTTGGTAATATCTACCACTTTTCCTTTACCTTTCAGTTCTGGCAGCGGCGGAACTTTAAATACGTCATCTTGCATGGTTTTCGCCCGTGAGAGCAACTTGGTCCTGTTGGCATTCCCGATCGCGTCTGCTGAAGGTATGCGTGTCATGACGTCGCGTGCGTTCTGAAGTACGGCTTCCTCTTTCCGCCGTTTGAGTTGGGTAGAGGGAGACTCCTCGGCGTGACGCTTTCTGGCGCGCACGAGTGGCGGGGGGAAGCGAGGGGAAGGATCATCCGGGCGGGGCGGTCGCGGTTGTTGCACAGGAGGAACGATACAGACGCGTGCGGCGTGGAGCTGTATGACGGGGAGCATATCCGTAGAAGCGGAGGAGGATGGAGCAGAAGGGTCTATTTCGACAAGTTGACCGTATATAAGGATGTCCGACGCGTCTTGGCTGTCTAGCATGATGTGCGTGAAGGGCGTACGTGAGTGAACATGAACATCTATGCGACAGAGACAAACAGGTGCACACCAGGGTCACCAAGCGTAACGCGGATGCCCATATCCGTATGGCCGCGCTGAGAAGTAATTGGAGATGAGCAGAGCTGGTTCTCAAAGTAGAGACGACTGATAAACGCTGAGGGATGGATATCTCTGTCGACATGTCAGTGACCGCAGCCTGACACCTGTCCGAAGGATCGACTCACACGTCCACTTCGGCCATCTTGTCCAAGTGGACGGCATCGACCCTGGTGGTCCCGGACAGCGCCAATGTCCTTCCGCGCATACTTTCGAGGGCGAGTGCTAGCGGATTTTGGAGCAAATTAACGCCGGAGCTACGTGTGTCATTGATAGGTACGGTGAACGACAATCCCTCGAGGAGTAGCCGCGAGTCCGGAACCGAGAGAGAACCTCGAAAGAGAAGGCGGTGGCTCGGAGGAGTGTACACATAGCTCGTCAGCTTGGCAGGTTCATTGGCCTGCGATGCATGTTTTATCTGTGATATTGAATCCAAATGAGCCGATGGCCCAAAAGGGTCGGATACGATGGCCACTTGACTAGACATGACCACATGTGGAAGCAGCTGCTCTGATGTGGCACTGCGGCAGTGATCCATGCGTGGAACACGCGTTATTTGTCCTTGTTACGCGCAAGACATGCGTTTGCCACAACTTTTGTTACCTCGAGGCCAACTCGACTCCAATTGTCAGTAATCTGGTTAAAAACATGGCCATGATAGTGAAAGGGACACACAACTTCATAATCAGCGATCTTCTCTTCCTCCTGCGTATATATTTCCAACGCGTTACTATAATCGACAATAAATCATGGCCATCGACTCCGACCTGGTAATTATTTCTCTTTTTCTGTGCTCTGTGCACATGCTCAACGTAGTTCCCCCAACCGCAGAAGTCCTCATCAGATGTCACTCGCCGACCTTACCTTCGCCCCACATTGACGATCAACATCACCCCTATCCCCAAGCACTGGGACCTTACCTCTAGAAACATAAATATCGACATCAACGAAGACGACGGTTATATCCTGTCGGCAAACGGCGAAGGATCTGCATCAGGTGTATTTATCCCGTGCGACACCCTCTCTGGAATCAGCAATGCGCGTCGTGGACGCCTACGCATCAAGTCACAGATGCTCTATCGTCGGCGTGTGTCGGCCAAACCGACGTCGCCCACTCTGAACGTCACGTGCACCACAGTAAGCGCTCTCCCTCTCGCAGCACAGCAAACAGTCCTCTCAATGTTTCTCCCCAAAGCCTTCTTCTGGCCTCCGCTTCTATGACATGCTCCCGTCGACTCCCTCCAAGCCCAGCACGGACTTCAAGGACTTGTACAACAGCCTCCGTCAGCGCGATGCCGCGCTGGTTGCGTCTCCGACGCGCAAGCACAAAGAAGCGCCTGACGTGTTCTCGGTCTCACCACCTCTCACGCCAGCCACGTCATCCCCATCCTCCCCCCCACGCCAGCAGCGACCCGTGCTCCACGTGAAGACGAGCTCGCCGGTTGGGACGAGCGCACCGCCTCCTACGCCCGCGCTGTCCTCCCCGAGCGCTCCACAGTTCAGGCCCTCCGGCCGGCTCCCGAAGCGCCCAGCGCTTCCGGCTTGGCCCACAGAGCATTACCCCCGTGCTGTTGTGGTTTGATCATCGTCGGAAATCAACAACCTTCTTATCGTGGACATTGTCTTGTAGATTTCTCCCCTCTCGTTGTACTGTACCTCACTTTGTACTCATTACGGTACCATGTATCAATATTTGCACTTCTGGCTGGAGAAGCCGCTTTTTGCAACCCTTTTTCATCAATCACTATTTCCAACACCTCGTTATGACTTGGATTTCATCGACTTAGCAACCGGACCCTCGAAATTCAGAGTGTTTGATGAATCACATGAAGTACGCTAGCTATCACAATTCATATATATTGCTCGTGGACCAATTGTAAACGGAGAGAGACACGAAACCAACTAAAAATTCTGCATATCGGGGAACAAGGTTTGCACATTGACGGCGAAAGGGAAAAGAAACGAATTTGGGGGCACAGGAAGCTGAACATAGCATACGACGGGAACCAAGAGACCAGACATAGGAGTACAAGTAATAAGTATTAGGGAAGCGTGAAAGTCCATGCAGAGGTTGTGACCATTGAGCGATTTAGACATGCTGACGAGACAAAGAAAAGATGCTTTGAGAATCCTAGGAATTTTCACCACTGCGCGTGGCGGATGCCTGTCGAACCTGTGATGATCGAGGCATTTGGATATGAGGTACGGTGGGGTTGATGCATATAGAAATGAGGATGTGGGGCTTGATGTTGATGCTGATGCTGATGGGGGGGCGCGCCTACGAACGGCATTGACCCATGGGGGTAACCACCGCACGGAGGGTACCCACAGTACAAGGGCGGCCCGAACGACGCCCCAGGTACAGGCGCGTACGGAGGAGGAACAGGGAACGCGTAGTAGGCGGGCGGTGGGAACGTGAATGTGCCGACGGGTGCAGGTGCAGCGAGCTGCGCACTCTGGGCTTGCCGGCGGCCATGTGGACGGCGTGGGGGGCCAGATGTCACTGTATGCGGGATTACCGCTGCAGCTGATCCCTCGACCCAGTCGGACGCGTGCCAAGCCTGAGCATGCTTGCTCTGAGTCGGTTTTTTCTTCGTGTCCCGCGTGCTCTTCGGGGCGGGCGTGGCGAAGATCGCTTCTTCGCTGTCGGATAGCTCCGAATCTTCAGTAGGATTACGTGATCTATCGGCATGACCGTGCTTCTTCGCCTTCGACGCGGCGAACTCGGCGTCATCCGCCAGACAAATCCAGCCATCGCTGCCCTTCTGGAAGAGCTGCTTGACAGTGGCATTATTCAGTCCAGCTCTCCGGTTCTTGTTGGGCGTGCTTGAATTGCCATTCCCGCGTGTGGTTGATGTTTTCGTACGCCCACGAGGCACAGTAGCAGAGCGCAATTTGTCAACGATCTCTCGAGTCCGCGAGTGCTGCTTGACCAGGCGGTCAGAAGACGTAACAAGGAAATGCGGTATTTCAGCATCCTCCGACGGCGTTGACTCGGACACAGACTCGAGATCATAGTCCTCTTTGTGGAGGTCCCCACCGGGTGGCAGGGAGCTACTTCGCGTATGGGAGAACTCTGAGCGCAACTCGTCCGAAGTGAGAGGAGAAGAACCGGACGAGTATGAGAATGAAGGAGACGATGGAACACGAGGGATGTGAAATTTGGGTAGATCACCTGCGGCGAGAGAAACGGAGAAGAGTGTTTGCGTGTCAATATCAAGGAGATTGCATGGGGCTGTCAACATACCAGATATCGTGCCGTCACCCCCACCTGCGGCGAAAGACCGCGTGGGTTTCGGCGTGACGGGAGGCGCCTCTGATGCCACCGATTGTTCCGAGTCCGTAAGGTCGATGACCTCTCGTGAAAAGCGGGGTGACTTCCTTCGAGGAGGATCGAGGTCGAGGTCGAGTATCGAAGTAATGCTATCAGCGGGTGGCGGATCCGCGTTTAAATCTGGTCGGAAGATTACCGCATCACGCGGTGCGATTCGGTGACCATCCAGGACCGACGCCGTATATTCGTCCCAGAAGCCCTCCGGTTTGGTGATAGGGAGCGCGTCGTTGAGTAAGAGGGAGACGCGTCGTGCGAGACTCGCAATCTCCCCCGCCCTGGGACGATCGGTCGGGGTAATCCCAACAGCACGTTCGAGCTGGTCCACCAAGGCCAGTACCATCTTCACTCCGACGAGTTCCAAGTTCAACTCCTGGTCACCCTGAACTCCGACCTCTTTCATCGCATCGCAACCAGCCATCCCACCAGCCACGTAACGCCACTCCTGACAACTCGCGCAACAAACCTTTGCTCCCTGGACGTTCTTGACGACGCGAAGCAAACGTTCGTGCCAGTAATGAGACTTTCTCGCTGCAACTTCTGAACGATGTGGCTGCCTGGACTGGTTGAGTTCGCGGTCGAACCAGGACAATGGGTAAGGGGCTAGGCTGAGCGGTGTGCACCACCAATCGTCTGTAATGACCCCCCAATCTGCATCATCAAGAGCAATAGAATCGTTTGGCATCAGATGAGAAGGACCACTGCAGGATGACGGAGAAAGGGAAAGAGGGTCACCCAGCAAGCCCCAAAAGGAAAGGAGGTAGAGGTGGTGCTTACAGGGATGGGTCATGCAGCAGAACAGCCGCCACGAGAAAGGAGAGTCAGGACAGACTACAACAACAATGGCGACGATTGTTGTGGGATGTCTAGGCCTGCATGTGTGATGTGTACAGTCAATACGACCACGTCGTGTTGAGCTCGGCCCCATCACGACTCGGTCGCGCTCATTTCGCTTCGCCCGGGTTACGCCGATTAACTTTTCGCACACTCGCCCTCCCTTGGGGATTTTCTCCAACTCAGTGTAAACGATAATAAAACAGTTTGATTCAACTCCAAGTTAGGGCATAATGTAACGTACTATTAAGCTAAGTGGGGCGAACAACATTCGTCCATCAGTACACGTCAGTCTTCAGCTGCCAGATTCGATCTGTGATGCCACCACCGTTTCAATCACTTTCCTCGATACAAACACTGATCTCCTTCGTGACCAAGATTTCGATGACATCAATGCCCTCGGTAGGGTCCCTCTCTGGCGCCCAGTGTTCGACATTGAATGCCTGCAGGACCGGAGAGGTTGGCCGCGACAGGGGACTCGAGGGAACAGGCGACGTCGCGCGGCTCAAGCTTGGAGAGGGGCTCAGGGCGCGAAGTCGACGACTGACGCTCGAAAACATTGCGTGACACGCAGATGGACTGGTAGGGTAGGGGAAAGGGCTCGGCGACCCGACTCGGAGAAGGGGGCTTGTCGGACAGGACATGGTTTCGAAACGGTCCAAGGCCGAGCCATCCGCGGGGTAGTACAGTGGGCTTAGAGGACGTGGGGAGGCACTTTTCCAAGAATGGGGGCTCATAGGGCTCGGATGCGGGTTGAGGGGCAGAGCTGCTAGCGTCGGACTAACAGGAGGCGAAAAAATTCCTTCCGAGTCACTGTCTTCGTGGAAAAGTGGTTGCGTAGGCCGTATGGTGAGGCTAGAGACCCTAGGCGAAGGTGACATGAGGCGTGGAGCGGTACTCTCGGGATTTTGGGACGACTTTGAATCACCCTCGGATGAAAGGGTAAGGGTGAATTTTATCAACGGATCCTTATCGAGCACATCGGGGAGAGTGAAAGCGTCTTCCATGAAACCGTTGAGCGAAGGAAATTTGGAGGAAGGAAGTGGGGAAAGAGGTAGCGGGACGTTCAACGCCACGCATTGTGGGGTATTGAAAAGAGGAATGGGCTTAAGAGGAGTACTCGTTGAGAGAAGAGAAGAGAGTGGGGATTCAATCGAAGAAGCACCCTGGACGGCCGGGATCTTACTGCCAGTGTTGCCAGCGTCGGCGACACCATTCTCTTCGCATGTGGGCTACAGAAATTATCAGTGTGTTGACGGAAGGCAATGACGGGGACGAACTGACAGAAAACCGTTTGGAAATATCATAGCGCTGGGAGTCCAGTCGATCCATCGTGGAGGTTATCGGTCAATTGGGTCAACGGTTGAGAACAAGGGAATACAGTATGTCACTACGACGGAGGGTTTTATGTGAAATATAGCAGGGTTCTAGTTGTGGTGTGGAACAGAGGATCCATCAATCGTACCAGCCACAAATACATCGAAGAAAAGGCGTCCTGTGGTTGCATTGTGTTGTCCAAATCTACGTAGGGATGGTTGCCCCTGAGAAAAGCCATACAAAGAAGTCTGAAAGCCACGAATGAAGAAGTGTCCCGCTCGGAGTATGATATAAGCTGAGAAGATAGCTACGCTACGAAGAGCCAGAAGATCAGCGCCACGCGATGATCGAGAGCATGCCAAAAGAGGTGGGAACAAGGTGTAGTGCCGCCGCCTGAGCTGACACATCGTGCAGACACCTCGTAAACAACGCGAAGGTAGTGCTGGGGACGATTACAGGATCCCGATTATCACGGTGGACGGTAGCCAGGACTCGGAAAGCAGCGTCGACAATGAAGAAGCAGTTATCCTAACGGCCCGTCGTGTGAGGATTATCCGGCGTTGCCGAGCCAAGCAGACCACGCTCCCTTCGGTACGTCTCCGACCTCCAATACTCTATCGTGTGCCGCTTATGGCCACCACAAGAGCGTCACGATGGAAAGATCGAAAGAGTAACCCGACTAGCCCAGTCAGTACTACCCCTTCAAGGTTTCAGAGGAAGTGCTGGCGGATTATTTGCATAGCTTTGCCCATACAAGATGTTCTGAATACTACCTACATAGTGTTACTTGATGAGGATATGACATGATCACGCCCTTGAGCACGCTGTTAGCGACAACAACTGGCACCATCGGCGGTCAATCCGGCAGACGCGAGTCACCGGGCCGGGCCATCGAGACCGCCTCAATTGACCGAGTCTCTGCAACTGAACCAATGGGTCCAACGATTCCTGTACACGGGTTGCCTCATTCATTCACAAGTTTATACCGTCTGTTTCTTCGTACCTCTTCTGCGGCAGTTTTGCATCATCGAATGGCAACACGCTATGTTCGACCCCTTTGGAAGCCTACCTTCCGTGAGGCCGCCAATGTTATTCGCAGACTTCAAGTCCCAACTTTGAGATCCTCTGAGAAGGCACAGCTCGAAAGGTGGCTGTGCCTATGGGAACTAAGTAGTGAGTGCTACGTGTACGGTTTGAGCCAGCCGCCAACTTTGATTCTCAGTGGACAGAACAATCTCGCTACTTTCTACATCAGCTCAGTCTCGAGGCCTTCCACACAAACTGACACGGAACCTCTCCTTCCTACATTTTGGCTTCAAGAAATACCAGGAAAATACACGCTATGGTCCCACCCAACCTTGGAACCCACGCCAGCAAGAATACAAACCTGTTCGGCAAGCACGTCCCTCTCAAATAAAAGCTGAAATTTTCGACGGCCAAAGCTGGGGTGCGTTGGAGGAGACTGCAAGAATGGCGGAAGGAAAGGGCAGGCTTACGCTTGGCAGAATGGAGTTTCGTCTGCGAAAAGCCTAGGATGTCTATGCTGCCCGTGTCTGCTGCTTGTTGCCGGCCACTCATCACACGCATTTCGAATCCAACATTAGCTTTGATCGAAAAAAAGGGTATCGATAAAAGTCACCTTCTCTCCTGCGTCCCCAATGCCACAACTGCACGAGTTATTTCGGTGTGCTGTGCCAATGGGGCACTCCACAAACACCCGGAGTTATTTCGATGACTCGTCACATCAAGTGTGGCTGCTGGCTCTTATATATCCTCATTTTTACCTTTGCCCCGTATCGTTTTCAAAAGCAAGCCGAACCCGTCGCCTTTTTTTCCGTTATCCAACACATCGTGCGATGTCCCTGGCTGTACCAGACACTCGTGTTTCCCCGCCCCACAACATGCCAACCAGCACCCGCCGCAGCCTGCACCGCCGGTCCAGTTGCCCATCTATACCGCGCTCTGTAAGCACTTGCAGCTCACTATGGGGCTTAGACTCTCGCATTCTCGCCGACGTCGGCGAGGAGACATACATGGCCCCGCTGTTCCGTGGTCCCGAGGGAATCGGAACGACACATAAAGCTGGAGAACAGATGTCTATCATCCTTCCTGAAAGTTTCATCCCCAGGGTAAAAGCAACTCCCTACGACGACAGTCTTTCCGACAGCCTTTCGAACTACCAGTTCGAGATCGCAGAACACGAGCAGGGATCAGAGCCCCTCGAAGCATCCGAGGGCAATGTCCATATGGGACAGTCTCCTGCACCTGCACCTGCTCATCCTAATCCATCACTCCCATTGAGAACGCACCCGGCTCCCAAAGCGCCGCGGCGACCTCTTCCTGCGGACCCTGTATTAGGTGTTGACTTTCCTCCTCCCCCTTTGCCGCCAAAAGTGGCCAAACCGATCCCGCCGAGTACCAGCACTCGGCCGCTCCAAATCAATCGTTCTAAAGACCGTAAACAATTGGGCAATAGCCCACAACAAACAGTTCACACAGGGGTCCAGTATGGACGACCCACTGCGCGGCCAATTTACAGGGCGGCCACGCAGGTCAATCTGCGCGACGCGTATATGAAAGCCAGCCCACTTACCGAACAAAAGACGCACGCGCGGGGGCTTAAGCCTACCATTCAACCTTCCCTCCGCCCACTTCACGAGAATCCCAGCCCAAACGCGACTGAGGTAACAATGATCGCCACTGTTTGACTTCGTTTCATTGCGTGTTGTACTTACCCGCGCCCCAGAATGTCCCCATCACCACACTGTTTCCGACAGGCCTCATTCCCCTTCAGCATGCTCAAGACAAATTCAAGTATGCTCATTGTTTGGAACGGCTACCGCATCCAGATGGTCCTACTAACTCTTCAACGCCACCCGCGGGCAATCACAGCCCGCGTCCAAGTGGTTGGTCATTCAGCCGTGCGTTTAGGAGGCAGAAGGGGTGAAACAGGCAGGAATGCAGCGCAGCCACGGAACACCATAAAAAACACAGACCGACTAAAATCGATTAATTTCGGACCAAGCAACTTCAGATCCTTCTATGTGCTTATATTCGCCTCCTGCTCTATGGGTGTATGATCATATGCAAATTTTGTCCTCAGATCGTGTCATTCAATGCCATAATTGGGAACCCTACCCATTCTTGAATAAAATCTCGATTTGTTTTCAGTCCTATTACCATGATCGCTTTGATAGGTACGCTCCCGGTGGTGAGAGGGGTCGCGCCCCCAAGGACTCGTCGAAGGGTTCAACCAGTAACCTCTATATGTACTACTTGTCCCGTGACTTCCTCATCATGTGACCTCTGTCGTTCTGCAACAGCTTCCAGGGGTCTTGCAGAGTAGAATCGCCCCACCCCGAAATGTAGTGGCCGTGCCCGTATCCGTCTTTGGTGGGCAAACTTGAACCCTGGGCACACCACACGGTCCTATTCCGGCCTGGCTCTGACACATTTGGAACCACATACGAGTGGGCTCTTTGTGTTAGGGAGGGGCAATCCGGTACTGGCGGATATGCGTGCAAGTCAAGCGGACCAGCGGAGTGAAGCGCGATAGGAGCAGAGCATACCGAAGGAAACGCACCGGATCATGCGCATAGGGGACATCCGGATGCACTCGGATGCACCCGGATCTACTCCGAGGCCATTGATAAGATAAACAAAGATATACATTCGTATTGTACTTAACCACGCGAGTAGAGTAGGCGAACATATAGCTGTTCGGCGGGTCACCCCGTCTATTCCTGTGTGATTCCCTATACATCAATACTTTGTGTAAAGCCCATCATCCAAAACCTGAACCCACCATTCGCTGCTTCCTGTTCGTAGAATGAACCCGTACGTTCTTCTAGTTCCCGGGCCAGAATGATGCCTCTCAGCTTAGTCTCGCCTCCAACCGCTGCAGATATTCGGAGTCCAGGCCGATCGCTGGAATTATTACAACAGAATGCTGCAAGGGAAGGTACACGCGAGGAATTTTCAGGACCCGTATCCGAGTCAGTTTCAATTACCGATCACCCAATCACCTTCCTCTCCAGAGCCACCACTGGACATCCCTGTTCCGAGCGGCTCTCTCCAGAATGGACGGGACTTCCAACTGCCTTAACGCCAGCTTCTTCAGCTTCTTCCACAGTTATCTCATTTGACTCCCTTGGTTCTGCCCAAGCTAACTTAATTCTTGGGCCTGAGGACGAAGGTCATACGCAACCGCCGGGCTCAACTAAATCCATGAACACGAGTGCGCTACCATCGTCCAAGCCAGGCTGTCCTTACGTACAGCACAAGCGCTTTTTCCTTGATGACGGAAATATTACATTCCTTGTGTGTCTTGCACGCTGTGACACTGGCACCTACTGATCTAGGGAGCATCTGTACAGGTCGAGGGCATCCTCTATCGCGTTCATCGTTATTTCTTCTGCCGCGATTCGAATGAATTCGGGGAACGCCTCTCCCGACTTTCGGCGCAGCAAGGGCCTTCATCTACCCCTGGGCCTATCATTTCTCTGGATGATGTGAAATCCGCGGACTTTGATACGTTTCTGTCCGTTTTATATCCTCTGTGCGTACATCATAACCAAAGCCAGCGCTGCATTTTTCATTCTTGGTCGTTTGCTTAGGGATTTCAATATGTTGGAGAAACGCTCGTTCGAAGAGTGGTCCTCTATCTTAGACTTATCCACCCGATGGGGTTTCACCAGCATTCGGGACTTGGCGACCGTGCGTGAAACCTCCCAGTGCCTACCATCGACTTCTCTTGGCTCGGAAACATGCTGTCGATCAGTGGGCACTCCCTACTCTTTTAGAGTTGTGTGAGAGGCCACAGCCACTCAGCGTTGACGAGGCTCGTCTTATGAATTGCAAGGATATCGTGCTCGTTGGATCCGTCCGAGAGAGTGTTCGATCACATACGCTCTCTGTCCATCCTGCGGAAATTAAGGATTGCATCGAAGCGTGGAAGAAGAAAGAGCCATGGAATCCGGGCCCAAACGCGGATGATGATGATAAATGGGGCGATTGGCCTGAATAACTCTCCACTCCCTCAGACCGGCAGAAGGATATGACCCAAATCTGGACTTAGATCTGTGCGGCACGTAGTAGTTCTCTCTCAGATAGTACACCGAATCATTAAAGTGATGTTCACAAGAGACCTGCTAGCCTAGTTGTTCTACCGAGATTGTATTCCTCTCTAACCCACCTAGCACGCGCGTTGCCGTGAGGCGGGAAAAAAAAGGCCATAGATCATCGCTGGGGTTGTGGTGAGAAGTGCGTTTACTAGTAGGTTAACAGACACAACCCACACCGCCCTTTGAACGTGCCCTTGAGCCTGTCCAGATGTCTAACGTTATCCAGCGCCTCTTAGATCTCAGGACCTGTCCTTGCGTCCAAGCACGATAGTCTAAACCGAGGCTATGTGTGAACGCTCGAGCCCAAGGGCTGTATAGTCATCGACAGCTGGCCCAGTGGCTCCGAGACGGAACAACTCAACTCGAACGTAAAAGCGCAGTTTCAACAATCATATCGTGTAATGCCGTTCACTGCTGCGATGCAAGTGCGAAATAAAAGCTCCTTCCGCCATTCAAACAGCGTCGGAATCGGGCAACCCTAATACAGTACAGTAAACCCCCCGCGCGGAAATCCCTTTCAAATGGACGACCTCTGCGTGGAGGCCAATTTACAGGGCCGCCACACAAGTCAATCTGCGCGAAGTTTATAGGAGTCGTACAAGAGAGGTAGCCCAGTCACAGAACAGAAGGTGCACGCGAGGGTGTTTAGGCCTCAGCCTATCCTTCGGCCTTCTGTCCGCTCCCGACTCGGAGTCGGAAACGAGAACGTGACCCTAACACAAACGTCACGTGCATGGCCCGGGCTTGCCGCCACCGTGACTCACTTGGCCTCATTGAGCGTGCGCAAGACAGGGTTCACCACCAGTGTCTGGAATCCCTGGAACGGCGACTATCTCGAAGCAATCTTGCTAATTCCTCGATACCATCGCCGGGTAACCACAGTCCACGTACAATCGGTTGGTCATTCAGCCATACATCTAAGAAGCGGAAGGTGAACATGTAGAATACGGGCTAGATGCCACGGGACGTAATAAAACACAGACCAAGCACAGCCGATCAACTTGGATATCAAGGGGCTGTAGGTTCATCTACGTATTTATGTTCGCTTCCTATACGCGTATGGTGGCTGTTCAGATGCTCGTCCTGGTCTCGACGCATTATTGCATAGTTTCCTCTGGGATCCACTATCAACCGTTCAGAAAGTTGGAGTATTGTAATCGATGACGCAACAGACATCGAGAGACTTGTTCCCGGATTCTCAGCCTTTATCTATCCATTCAATCCACGACCGGCGTTTCGCGGGATTTGTGCTTCTGGTGCAACTCGTGGCTGATTTTCGTCACGATGCGATGCCATAATCTAGTAACCCTACCTATTCCTTGAGCCTGAACGACGTCTCCTTCCCTTTCAGCTTGTCACAACTATGTGCTTTGTAAGTGTGCGTACCTTGACTTGTCCCCCACGGCTATGCATCTATCCTATCTATCCATCTATAATGCTCGCATACCGCAAGACCCATCACACACGCCCCTTTACAAACTTGGTTATTCGAGGGGGCTGATCACAATTGGAACTTACGTATGAGTGGGCTCCTAAGCGCTCGACGTATATAAAAACCCGCCTCTCATCCCCCCACACGATGTTGCCTGCTGGCAGAATGAGCCCGTACGTAGTTCCCGATCATGGAGCAGAACGATGCCCCCAAACCATCTTATCACCGACTGGTTCAGCCGCTTCGACCGTTATCTCGTTTGGCTCCCTCGATTCTGCCCAAGCCAACCAAATTCTTGAGGACGATGTCCGTGAGAAGCCACTAGACTCGGAAGAAGGATCCGTGAATACAAGTGTGCCCCGATTATCCATGCCGGCCTACCGTCCATACATACAACACAAGCGCTTCTTCTTTAATGATGGGAATATCGCATTTCTTGTACGTCTCCTACATCCTCACGCTGATGTCTATTGACTTGGCGGTCCGTCTATACAGGTCGGGGGGATCCTCTATCGCGTCCATCGCTATTTCTTCTGCCGCGATTCGAGTGAATTCAGGGAACGTCTCTCACGACTTCCCACGCAGCAAGAGCCCATTTCTCCCCTTATCATTTCTCTGGGTGATGTGAAATCCGCGGACTTTGATGCATTTCTATCCGTCTTGTATCCTCCGTACGTATATCTTGATTGACGCTGGCCGTACATTTGATATTTATCTTTTGCTTAGGAATTTCAATACGTCACAGGAACGTTCGTTCGAAGAGTGGTCCTCTATTTTGGACTTATCCACCCTGTGGGGTTTCACTAGTATTCGAGACCTGGCCATCCGTTGTGCGAAACCTCCCAGTGCCTACCATCGACTTCTCTTGGCTCGGAAACATGCTGTCGATCAGTGGGTGCTCCCTGCTCTTTCAGAGTTGTGTGAGAGGCCACAGTCACTCAGCGTTGACGAGGCTCGTCTCATGAATTTCGAGGATATCGTGCTCATTGGATCCGTCCGGGAGAGTGTTCGATCACAAGAACTCTCTGTCAATCCTGCGGAAATTAAGGATTGTATCGAAGCGTGGAAGAAGGGCGAGCCATGGAGTCCGGTCAAAGGTCTACCGAACATCATCCCTACAGCCACTCGAAACAGCAAAAAAAAGGGGCCTCGACCTCCATGTATGATTGAGAGTGAGGATGGGTGGATGCCGGCGCCGAGCCCGAACCCGATGTGATGTACTGTACGTAATTTTGTAAATTAGTCCGAGTCGCACTTGTCAGGATCGTTTTGCTCTCACATGCGCTGTTGGTAGCACGCGTATGACCATCGTGCCGTGGTGTGCGTGCCAATAGCTTCAATAAAACCTAGAGTTTGGTAGTGTTGAGTCCATGATGCCAGTGATCCTCTTTCCCTGTTTTGGTCAGCCTGAGGTGGTCAATCACCAGCGTCCTGCTCGAGGTGTTTGGATTTCGAGACTTGTTCCTTGTCATCACTTTCCCCCACCAATTGCCGATTGACCCTGAGAGTACCATACATCTGCCCTGTATTGTAAGCCACTCCCTCACGCTTTGCTCAGGACATCTCGCGCTCGCTCATACCAGAGCCACATGCTCCAGTTCATGGACCGCGTAGCAGCCGAGCGTGCCCTTGCCGTATGGATGGCCGACACCTCGCCTATATGGTGTCGCCCTGCGGCGCTACTGGACCCCACAGCTACAGTCGTAAGGTTGTTGTAAGTTAGTAGGTCAGTGCATGATGCTATTGGTCATCGAAAGCGTCTATCATACACATAGGACCTCCTCTTCCCGGGTCTATTTATATCAGTTCGGACGCCACTCCAACGGGGGAATTATCACGCCTTCGTCAACACATATTCATTGTCCTTCTCTTTGCCTTTGGCTCCCTCCTAGCAGCCATCTTCTCTGCCACCACGCCAAGGTTCCGAATGTGGAAGCCTGCTTGACCGCCTCATTGGCGACAAAGACCGCTGTCTCGTAGGTCAGTGGGCCGGACTTAAAAAGGGCAATGCGCACACGGGAGGAGATGAACGCGGAATATGTGGTCATCGTGGTGAAGCCGACGAGCGGGACCACGTAGCGCCTACATAATTTGAGTTCTCACGTTGTCCTAAATCTTCTCAGAACTGGCTCCAACCTACAACACACAGCGTGCACCTTTGCTGGGTTCGATTCCAAGCTTATCCACGATACACGGTGTGCAAGTACGCGCAAATATACTGTAGCAATTTCACGTGTTCCACAATATGCAGTAGCCCTTTCTGGAGCCGATAAAGTGTCGTTTGCCCTAAGAAATGTATGTCGTTGGCTAGTTGAGCGAATTTCGCCAGTAAGATGACATTCTGCAACTTCGGTAATCAACTCTACGATACTCCTGTACACGTCAAAAATTTGCGGGCTTGCTTCCTCCCACCTCAGGCCATCATTCTTTTGCGTTCCTTGCTGACGTTCGCCGCATGCCGCAACTCCCCAGTGCCTATCGTCCGCTGATCGGACTGCACGACTCGTCTCTCCTTGAAGCCCTCTTCGACCTCCCCACGCTCTCCAGATCCATGTCGTAAGGAACGAGCGTGTCACCCGAGTACGCGAGACTCTCGAGTGGCACTACCGCACAGTGCCATGCCCGTTGTCGAAATAGTTTGTCAAGACCGCATCCACGACCGGATACGCATCGATCACCGTCGCTGGGAGGACCCCGCGTGCGCCCGTTGCGGCCCACCCAGACGCGTAGACGCGCCCAGCACGCACATGCAGCAGGTGCCATCAAGAAAGCCCCCGCGGTCTATGCGCTGACCCATGCGGGATTGTAGCACGTGGCGAAGGGATCCACATGGTGCCCGAACGCGTTTGAAGAAAGAGCCTCGCACCGGTCGGCACGGCGCAAAGCGCGAGATGCTGTAGGTTCGTCATGGGGGTCAGGGAGCGGAAAACGTCGGACAACCAAGATATTGTGGGGCCGGAGGCGGCGATGTCGTCGTCGTTGGCGGGTACGTCTTGTTGGAAGGGTTGGAGGATGCGGGATTGCTCAGATGAGGGCTTCATGCTCCAGAGGCGGGGGTTGCGAGGAGCTCAGGCGCGAACGGAACCTCGGATGCGCCGCGCACATAGCCCTATTGTGTAAGCAGCTTAGAGCTGGCCCCGTCTTCCATAACAAGACATGGCGCATGGTGGGGCGATGCTGGACGTCGAGCACGGAAGCAGGGACGTCGTACTTTACTCACAGTACTTACTACTTGTCCCGTGGCTCGGACTTGGTCGTCAATGATTCGGATGAGATGGTCAATAAGCTTCTCCGCATCCACAGCTTATGTCGTGGGGATATGCTTCATCGAAACCCAATCAACCTTCAACTGACGCCGATCATTCACTCTCTCAGACGAAATCTTATACCTCAACGTCAATCTTTCTGGTGTGGAGTCTCACTGACTCTCCAACAGGGTGAACACATCGCCTCCAGGGCAGGTCAGTCAGTACAGAATCACCTCTTACAGTAGTAATGCCATCTCCTGTTAATTCGGCCGGGAATGACCAGAGTTAAGGTTGGACACTTCAGAAGGAGAAAGCTGGCCGCGCTCACCTAGTATTGAGTGCTTCTCGGCTTCATCCTCTAATCTGAGCGATGCTCAATGCAGCCTCAAGAGGCGAACCAGCTTTTCGAAAGATATTGCATGATCTTTGAGAGTAATGAAACCGCCTTTGACAAAGACTAGGGTAGACGTCACGAAAGAGATTGAGATAGGAGTCACATGACGAAGTAGTCACGGGACACGTACCGGATATAACGGAACATCGTCTAGACGCCTCTAGACGCCCCTCTCTCCTCTTCGGATTATGGTGGTGGCCTACGAGAATCGAACGTGATTAACCAACCAGTCATTATTAACTAAGGATCATATTTCTACATTTGCCCGCGGAACGCCATACCTGTGACATTTTGCCAATGCTGTGTTTGACTGAATCGGAGAGACGCAGCCTCAACAAGACCGTCCACACAGCCGAGGATCCGGGGTAAATCATTCAGAGCACGCCGAATGCGCCCCGCGCGGCAGCGACGGAGGAAGTCGAGTTGACAGCAAGTAAACTGAAATCTATGTGCAATCATCAGCGAGCAACACAAGCCATCCCGCATTATGTCCCGTAACCGTTCAGAAGCTTTCGGAAGATCATTTCCATGTCCTCCGCTTTCGATTTTGCATCTCTCCACCCGAGTTAGCGACAGACGCAACATAATCGAGGATGTCCTACTTCTGTCCTCCCTCTGAAGGGATGCTGAAATGGGCCGCAAAACATGAAGAATGGTCTTGATGTCGTTCTCGGGGCAACTTGTAACGCTGCACATAGATTTGAAGGGTGTAAACTGACAAGCTCCGCAGGCATTCGAACCTGGACAGCATGCAATCGGCGTTTGGATATTCGCCCAGTACATCTGATGCACTAGACGAATGTCCAAACGCCGACAGCTATGTCGGGGTTTGCCCAGAGCAATTTTTAGCATGTTCTTTAGCAGTCTCTAAGTGCGCGGAGCTGGGATATCGCAAACCATGGCCCTGCGCAGAATAGGAATCGGAAAGAATCTAGCAGTGGAAGTTGGACTGATCAGAGCTGAATAAGAAGGAAGAGTGTCCCGCGGCGGTTTTGATTTTTGCGTTCTCTGAAGTCGCAATAACGCTAGGGAGGCTTGAGCATGTCGCCAATGTTCTGTATGACCATATAACTTTCCGATAGCATAAGTCCCTGCCATGGAAATGTTGGAAATTTAATAAGTACCAAAGGATGCTCTTCCCTGAGCATGCTATGCCGGGAGATCGAGGCAATCAGTCTCAGTGTGAGAGTGTACTAGTAATGGTAGGAGACACCAACGTTTCTGGAAACCAGGTGATTTTCATTCCCCAAATGTATCACCTTGGATGAACCGTGTCGCAGTTCCCTTGCGGTCACGGTAAGCTTTACACTGGTACGCGATGTTGTGATTTTTCCGCGAATCCTGTGTGACCGGAGAGGGCCACTTTCGAGTCGAAGGGACAATCGCGCCACGTTCCTCTAGAACATTCGGAACATCCCGGTGCATTTGGTCAACTGTACAGTACAGTACTGCAGTGTTTCCGTTCCTAGTCAGCAATGGCGGCATTAGGAAATAGCTGACGTACAGTATATGCGGGCCAACTAAACATACCAACTTGAAGAGCCCGCAGGACGCAATCTGTCGATACCCAGAGGTCTAAATGGGACAGATATTCAGTCAAGATTGAGTGACAAGCCGAATAGGGTTTACCATGACTCACCGCCCCATGACGGCTTTCGTTCGCATTCTGGAAAATGACGTGTACGACCTCGAGGATCTCACCTTCGGTCGCCCAAGCCTCGGACTGACCGAGTCTATATAGCCTTTGCAGAACCGCCTCAATGTCATCCACCCCTAAGGGTTTCATTCCAAATTTCTCTACATTGCGTTGACTCGGAGTCAAGCGACGCATTAACGAGTGTGGCCTTACCCAGTTGTCCTTGCTTGGCCTGTTTGGTCGCCAAAGCAAGTGAAGACAGCAGTTCGACCGCTACCTCCACATCCCTCTATTGGTTGTTGAAGGTTGCGGTAAAACTTTCAGGGCGTTTGAGGGGGTTTCGGATGGTTTCGAGCAAATAGAGGAGCAATCGTGGCTCGCGCTAACGTTCTTCAAGTTAGGTGCCTGAAATCCTTAGATGACAACAGAACACGCAGACGGGAACTGAGGAGAGCACATAGAAAACAGGAGTGACAAGCATTAGGGGCCAACTTCATCACGCGTGTGTGTGGTTGTCTCATCAGTGGCCGCCCACACCCTTCAACACTTGTAAATAGTGGTTCTTACGGGCCCAGAAGGTAGTTTACACATATGACTACAATACTGTCAATTCGAAGTCTCTCTTTATCACATGTAACAAGTTCCTGGAGGTCACGGAGATTTGGTTGGTCCAAAGCAGTATGGATGACTGCCGGTCAATTAATTCAGGCAGCGTGGGGAGTACAACAAAACTCACTGGAGCTAAACAAAGGCTTTGAACGCTTCAAAATATTGAAGAAGGGTAGTGCGACTCTCCAATGGTTTCATTCCGCCAATGTAATGACGTGAAGGCCGTGGCGTATGGCGAAAAACAACAACCGGAGTGGCAGGAAACGTTCCACCCATGACAGCCTGAGCGTCGCTAAGTTTAGCGGTGACCTTTATCTTGCAGAAGGTGGGAGAAGTTCCGACAAGCGTGATGCCAGGGAAGGTGATCTCATCAAGAGTTGGCATATGGAGAATCCTATTGCGAACGAAGTTATTCCGCCGATAGGCAGCAATAGCTTCAGCGATAAGGCGCGGTTCGGGGTCTACTGGAATTTCAAAGCCTTATTCGCCTGCACCAGAAGAAGATAATCATTCTTGTCACAGATGCAAACGTCCGTCTGAGCTGAGCAATGCGTCCCGCAGATGATCAAAGGAAGGGCTTGACAGGTGACGATGGCTCGACGACCTGATGCGTACCCCAACGTCTCCAACACTCTGGCGACAAAGTTGTCAACAGCAGCTTCTTGGCCTACTTTGGGGTTTTGGGCGAGATCAAGGTAGTGCAGTAACTTGTAGGTGTCGTCGTCAGGAGCGAGTGCTCAATCCGTGGTCTCGCAGAAAGGACGTAGGGCAGGTGGCACAGGTGGGAGTTGGTTCTGATCGAAGAATTCCACGAATGACTACTAGGATGTTGTACGCTTGAAGCTCGTTTTGAGACCAGTCATTACCAGATTTTGCGCTGCGGATGAGGTTTGCCACACTAGTAGCTTACAGCTATTTTTAAAAGGATAGACCCCTTTTATTCGGTTTGTGTTTGTGAATCTGGAATGCAATGAGGAACTGATAGATTGATCTTGAAACGTGCCACGTGATCCAAATGCTCCACCACGAGCTCGGGAAACGGGCCGGAACAAAGGCGGAAGATCGAACGATGATAGTCTTTACCGTACTGCCAGTGGCGAATGCTATATTCCTCAGGCTATCTCCTTTTGCCCTGCTTTCACTTTTGAGACATTAGAGCATGGCCGAGAAATATAAACACATCCTCTCTACACTTCACCAGTCTTCATCCTATTCAGAAAGCAACGAGAGGGTAATTTTGTCCGCTTAGGGAATGCAGGAATTCTCATCGAATAAACAGGCATTAATGGAACCATTCTCCTACATAACTTCTACTCCAGGAAAGGACTTCCGTGGAGGGATGATGCAAGCTTTTAACGCCTGGCTTCATGTCCCCGAGTCCAAGCTCCAAGTCATCGGGCATGTGATTTCGATGTTGCATAATGCCAGCCTTCTGTACGTGCCGTCTCTCTGTGTCATTTTCTGTTCCTGATCGTCGTACCTACTAGGATCGACGACATAGAGGATAATTCGCAACTTCGCCGTGGCCTCCCAGGTAGTTCCGCGATGCATTGCATGACTTGGAGGCTGATCTCTGCCACTCTTTGTCAAGTCGCGCACAAGATTTACGGTGTTCCGCAGACCATCAATTCCGCAAACTATGTGTACTTTCTCGCATTTCAAGAAATCCTTACTCTCAAAGCGCAAGGTCACACCACCGATGACGTCCAAGACCGACTATACTCTGAGAGTGATATGGATCGGATTGTGACCAGTCAGTACACGTATTCACAATCCTTGGATGCTTATGGAGAATTCGCATTCACAGCCGAATTACTGAATCTCCACCGTGGACAAGGTCTTGATCTACTTTGGCGAGATTCATTACAATGTCCTACTGAGGAAGAATATATCGCAATGGTCAATGACAGTTGAGTGAAACCATTGGTTCTGTTTCACAAGTCCTTTACATCCTTTGACAGAAACTGGCGGCTTGCTTCGCGTAGGTGTCAAGCTCATGATGGCGTGTGCGAGCCAAAACGCAAACGTGTTCGCCACTTCGCGACCTCTTCTGTAATATAGGCTCCCTAAATCCATTTCAGCGACTACGTTCCTCTGGTCAACTTGATTGGCATCTACTTTCAAGTCAGGGACGACTACATGAATCTTCAGAATGACCAGGTCCGTTACTAGCACGACCTCTGCAGCTAGCCGCTATGTCTCATCTAGTCCTAGTACACGACGAACAAGGGCTTCGCCGAAGATCTTTCCGAAGGAAAATTTTCCTTCCCTGTAGTTCACGGTATCCATGCGGACACAACAAACAGACGACTCCTCAGTGCGCCGCCTAGCCCTCCTTGGAGACTGAACTAGACTAATAAGATATGCGTAGATGTCCTTCAGAAGAGACCAGCTTCGCCGACCCTGAAGCATCATGCGATAGATTACCTTCGCGATCATTCCAAGTCTTTCGAGTACACTCGCGAGGTCCTGGCAATACTGGAGAAACGCGTCTTTGACGAGATAGAGCGGTTGGGTGGAAACCCCAAGCTACGAGATGTCTTACAAATACTCCATATCTAGCTACCTTTCCTTCCGGCATTGTCGTGGCTTCGTAGGCTGCCCTTTTGATGTAAATGGTTCTCCTCACAACTGTACTGCGTCGGAATAATGAATGGTACGAACACACACGATGAGTTATGAACCGAATAAACTGTCGTCCAATCTTCGCAGGAGTTCCTTTGCCTCTCGCGCTGGGCGCGCAATGTTTGGCTTTTCAGTCCCAATGTTTTCCTGGATTTTCCGAGCGACGCTAGGGAGAACGGAGCGGAAGGGTGTCGGGACCGTGATCGGCGGGGTGCCATCATCGGTGGTGAGTAACGCAAGGATAGAATGCGAAGAGAGCACACTTGGGGGTGTACCACCCACGAGGTATGTTCTGTGGCGATTATTAGCTAGAGATCGAGGCTTGATGGATAAGTCAGCATCAACACGTGCCTGACGATAGGATCAACAAGGTTTCCATAAGTGGACAGAGCTGCGAAGAGAGCCGCAGTAGACTGTAAGTAGTATTCTGAGGTATGGAATCAGCTGGGGGGTAATTCGCGCAGCGTGGAATCGAAAGTGACCGTCATGGGGTTCCTTGAACGCATCCGACACAAGTTCCAGTGAAGCTTCCCGGGCCTTCTCGCCGACGTTTGCCCCCGCGTTTTTGATCACGCAAGACAAAGCGAGGACCAAGCTACCCGCGACGGCGTCATCGTTTGATTTTGCGCCAGTTATGAGTTCCGTCACGACGGGATCGACCCGGGGCTGATGCTTCATGAGCTCTCCGAGCGCTTGGGCTGCCTTGGCGCGGACCGCCACGCTAGCAGCGTCGCTCGCGCCCTTGATGAACGTACGCTGGAGTTGCGGGAAGAACGGTTTGACAAAGGCCGGGATGCGCAACAGCATCGTTTCCATCGCGCAGAGAAGCGCCGTTTTCACAGCGGGAGGGAACGTCCCGGCTTGCGTCGCGACCCTAATGAGCGGCCCGGTGAATGGCACGACGAATGGCTTCATTGCGGCTTCTGCCGTTCGTTCGACGAGGTCACTGATGGCATACGCCGCATTTTCGCGTTGTTCGTTGCTCCCTGTCGTGAGGCCAGCGATGATGATGGGCACGAACGCAGAGATACCCTTCGGCAAGCTGAATCCTGGTACGGGTACGCCTGGGACGCCCGTACTTTCGATCGTTCTACGTAGCGGCACGACCAGGGCATCGAGGTCGTCCTTTGGAATTGACTTGACGAAAGCATCAAAGGCGTCCCATGCTGCCACATGGACCGTTTCGACACTATCATCCAGCGAAGAGACTAGCTGCCGAACCCAGTCGACACGGTATAGTGATACATCAAGTCCTGATATTTCACAGAAAATCTTGAAAAGCTTGCAACCGCTGACACGTCGCTCCGGAGCTTCGTGCTTCACCCTACCCAAGCAGGTGAACAAGAAGTCGACTTCGAGTGCTACTGGCAGGACTTACCACCCAAGAAGCAATAACATTAGGGTATTCAAACCCTCGGCGTCTGAAATCGAACTCAGCAAGGCCTGCAACGCTTCGTCTACGGCAGTCCGAAGCTCCTCGTCTGTTGAGTCATCCATAGGTTCAGTAATTTTGACAAGCGCGGTGAGAATCACAGTCAATCGCTTGCTCAGTGCGCTGCCAGCCACGGTAACGAGGGATGCCAATGCCCTTGCGTTGAACACAGTCATAGGCGTAGCAATCAGTGTCGGTATCAAAACTGGGAACACCATGTTCGCTCGAACCTGTACGATTTAGCGGTGCTTCAAACCCAGACAGCATGGCGACTCACATTCATGACTTCCTTCAGCGCTTGTAGAGCTGTCCCAGAACTCTCACCAGGCTGGCGCAGAGCTTCCAGCAAGGTAGGGATTGTTTGGTCGATGGCTTTAGCGCCCAGACGATCTTGCAGGATATCAAACGCTTGCGCAGCAGCGGCGCGCACGTTCGCTTCATCATCCACGAGAGAAGCTCTAATCATGGAGATGATATCGTCTTCGTGACCTTCTCGCTGTGTATCGGTGGTATTTGACCTAGGTATCATACCACCGAAATAAGTGAGGGCCATGGCACAGAGGTGGTAACTGACATTAGTTCACTCAGAAGCAGGCAGACTCCCTCTCGGGTATGGGCATCTGGCGATGATGACTTGATTCGAAGTATTTTGATGATCTCGCCCAAAATCCGTTCCCCAAACTTCCTGCACAATTCACCCGTAGTGCGGACACCGGTCTTAAAGTACTGTTAGTAGAGACCACCAGAAATAAATGTACTGTTTGAACCTCTTGCTGTTCAGTTCCCTCCGCGGAGAGTAGCGACATGAGTTGGGTCACGAGTTCGGGCAAGATTTCTTTGACTATATGGGTCATTAGCAATCAAAAGGCGCTCTGTGGGTCTAAAAGAATGACATACCAGTCTTCGGTGTGTTATGCACCAGTGCCTTCCAGATCTGAATCGAAGACTGCCGGACAATGTGGACGGCATCCTGACGGGCCAAATAAAGGGCTGATAGTATCCGATCCCGACGGTTGGCACCAAGGACCTCCGTAAGAGCCTTCCGAGAAGTTTCTGCCACGGCTGCTTCAGCGCCTTCAGCATCGTCGTCAATTTCCGGCTTGCTTGTGATACCAGAAACCTTGAACAGGAGTTCTCCAACAAGTGTGATAGACGATTGCTGATTAAAATAAGAGAAGAGACGAAACCAAATAGAGCACATGCTTACCCTGATACGCCATGCGGGGTCGAACATTCCATGCTCGAGCTCGGGAAGGAGGAGGTCTATCGCCTTGCTTGAATAGTTCGTGATGACCATCCTTCCGGCACGCATCGCCGCCTCGCGAACATAGTCTTCTGTGTCAGAAAGTCCTTTGAGAATCGGTGTGATTATCTTGGGCAGATGCGGCTGGAAGCGGGTTCCAAATGTAGCGGGCAGGAACACCAACAGAGACATGAAGCCTTCCCTGATGGTGCTTCGCGGAGATTGGGCATTGGAAATGATATCAGGGAGTAGGCCCTCCAGTCTCTCCATTCCAAGACCGGAAAGAACTTCGCTAAGCCCTTGAGCAGCTCCTTGACGATCGACACCCGACGTGTCTGTCTTCAAAATCCTGATAAGACTGGGGACAAGATCTGGGAAGTTGATTTCTCCCAGGCGCTCCACCAAAGTACCGAGCGTCTTGGCGGCGGTAGCACGGGCTTCAGGAACTGGATCAACCAGGACAACATGAACCATTGGCATCAGTGTTGAAAGGTACGGCACGAAATCTTTGGATTCTGTCAAGGACGCTAGATTTCCCACGATCTGAGCAGCTTTCTTCTTTGTATCAGCGCTACGTTCCTTCAGACCACGTTCCAAAATGGGAATGACCTGCGAAAAAAGAGTAAGTATACGTACGTTTGCTATCGGGCACTTTAGTACTCACCAAGGCAAGGGATGAGTGATCGATGTAATGGACAAAGGACGTTTTGAGCAGAGCGGATAATGCATTGGGAGTCTTGGCAGGATCAACCATAGCCTTCAAGAAGACAGGAACAAGTGCCTGGACCTCGGGATTGCTAATAACCTCACCGAATTGCTTCAGACTCTTGTTTGCGGCCGTCCGCACTTGGGCATGCGAGTCTGTCAGGACGCCAGTCAAGCGGGGAATGATTATAGGAAGGGAGTGCGACAGTTGACGAGGTGCGCAGTACGCCATCATTCCCATCAGTTCTATGGAACCCTTCTTAGTACGCCATTGCTTTTCGTCTAGACCAGACAACAGGGATGGCAAGATAAGTTTTACTCCATATCCCGACATATTTCTCATAATGACACGGGCGGCGTCAGTGGCAGCTTCTCGAACGTCAGGAATAGAATCGCCGAAGGCCGTTAGGAGTAACGGGAGTGCATGGATAGCATACGGCTCAAATAACCGTCCAAGGGCACTGGAGAGTGTCTCTAGGGCGAACATGGCTCCTTGCCGGGGTTCGTATTGCTTTTTGTCCTCAGTGGCACCCTTAAGTCGGCGAAAGACGTCAAACTGCTTCATCCCGGATATCCCGATGCCTTTAACGACACCAGTCAGACCGTAGGCTGCTCCCCGTCTGGAAGCGTATTTGGGAGCATTGAAAAGTTCATCAAGAAGCTGATTTGCCAATTGTGGGGCGAAAGACCGTGTGACCTGGACTAGAGGGGCTAGACAATCCGCCACGGCGTACTGCACCTGTTCCGATGGTGTTTTCAGAGACTCTACCAACCGAGCAAGAATTGTGGGTAAACGGGAGTCGGAGGAACCCAGATGCCGGGCAAGACGACCGAATAAGATCACCACCGCTTCTTGTATGAAGTCCGCAGCCTCTGACGTCGGTGGCGGGCCCGCCAAGTGTTTTTCGAACATCATGATGAGCTCTGCAAGGTACCTTGACCCATGATAATCGATGACGGCCGAACCGGCGTCAAGCATCCCACGTCGCACGTCAGCACTACGATCCCCGAGACCTTCCTTGACGAGGAAATTGAAGAATGGGACCGTCGCCTCCTCGCTGAAGGCAGGTGCCAGATGTTGTAGCGTTTGCGCTACCGCGAGCCTCGCTTGCCACGGATCTGTACGGTCGAGGGAGCGCTCGTCGACGATACCCTGATCATTGGTCAGCGCTGTAACCTAGGTGAAGAAAGCTGAGGACGAACATATTGATCAAATTCTGGGGCTAAAATCTTTGCCTGCACAAGAGTCAGCCTTCTCTCTGCGTAGGGAAGCATCACGCGCTACCTTCTCACGGTACAGATGCAAGAGGGCATCAATGGTTTCGGTGATCGATGCGGGCCAACGCTCCACGGCTTCAACAAACGCAACAGCAGCGCTGGAACGAACGTAGGCGTTGTCATGCTCTACCAATTGTCCTGTCAGATCAAAGAGCACAAGAACGATCTCGATAGACTTGCCAAGAAACTTGAGCAACATAGGCGCGTACGCTTCTAGAACGTCGAGACCATTATCTTCCCAGATGTGTCGTGCAAGGCGGGCGTTCTGAGCATCATCATCATGGCAGGCAATAAGAAGTTCCGGTGACCAGTCAAATTCCGTGAGATCAAAAGGCTGATCGCGTTGGATTTAGAATGATTCCGAGGCTGTCCTGGAGAAGAAATTACCTGAAGTGTTTGCAAACTAGCATTTCGAGCGTAGGCCTCTTGCACGAGAGTGCTATCGAGTAAGAGTGTAGTTTCCTCGCTTGTGGCATTATGAGAGATAGCTTGTCCGAGATCAATAAGTGCTGAGGAGCTTTCCTTGCTTAATCTCGGCTGAGTGCGCATCGCATACAATAATCCACGTATGATTTGGGGCCGAGGGAAAGCAACGTCCGCATCTTAAATATAAATGTCGAGAGGATTAAACAGCGAACGAGATAGGAAAAATGGCCTCACACTCTCCGCAATGGAACTTGATAAGGTCCAAAGATAGAGCGACTTGTTCTAATGGGTCGTCTTCTTCACCAGACCCAATTCCACCTTTCTGAATCACTTGTTTTAATAGTGGAAATGCATAGGAAAATGTAGCAGAATCTAGAGGAGTCTGTTCCGCTAAGGAGCGTAGCCGATATAGCACACGGAGCACGAGTCCTTGGAGGAAAATCAGGACTCTTATGCAATGAATATGGAGGAATATTTACGGTCCACTGGCTCGGCCTGTAGTTCATCGGGTACGGCACCTATTTCCAAGCTTCGAAGCGTAGCGACGCCAACCCATTTGCTAAAGGTATCTAGCCGATCGGAACAGCACCTCGACACCTCCTGAAAGAGGGTTGGCATAGAAGTTCGGGATAAGAGCAACACGTACTATAAATGTCTTGAACGCCAACGAACCGACCAACAGTGTACCTTTATCAAGAGCGCCACTGCTCAAAAGTAGACTGATTATTTGTGATATGTACTCTCGGAAGTCTTCGACGTTCCCCGAAGCAAGGCACGAAACTGTTTGCAAACCGCGGTCTAAGCCTGATTTGATTCTGTTGACACGACTTCGGATCTTTGTCTCCTTCTCGACCTGAGCCTGCACTAAGGTCTGCTCTTGCTTGGATAATGTAGGCGTGGCGGTGCTTTTCTTCTTAGCAAGCGACTGCCGCACTTCTGCGTCCCATTTAGCAAGATCTGCACCTTTCCCCTTGACCTGCCCCAGGTTGCCTTTGTTGGAGAGGGCTAGCGGACAATAAACCAATGGAACGCAGGAGAAATACTTGGGAACTCACCGTCAACAAACGTCTGACCCTCGGGCGTGTTCCACACGCCGATGTCCAAGTCAGTAAGCGAGTTGATGTCAGGGCTGAGATCGGCATGAAGTTGCTCAATAACCCGAGGAAGAACTGTATTTGGGGCGACAAACGCGAGGGTTGCTGTGGCCCTGTAGCAAGCCTCCGCATAGTCAGTAGGATCTGTCTGCTTGACGAATGAGTTCTATGTGAGGATAACACTATTCGCTAATGACCTTGATCTCTTCTGGGGGATTCAAGATGATGTTTAGGAGGTTGTCGAGTTGATTTTCCACGACTGCACGAGGATCTAAACGCGCCTTCTGGCACAGCTCAATCCAAACTTGCCGAGAATTTCCACCTGAGAGATCACAAGGACCTCGTTAGGTTGCGGAGGGCTTGTCAACTCAGAAATACTCACAAATTACGGGATGGTGCGCGAGCACGATAGATTCAGACAATAATTGCTCGCGCAAGGTAGGTTCCGTACCCTCGCTAAACGCCGCAGAAGCAGACAGAAACGCCAGGAAGCGTGGTTGCTTGTTTACAGCTGGTTTCTCGTCTTCGGCAGACGCGTTTTGGTTCTTCGGCGTTGACGTTCGTCGGCGCGCTAAGTATGCCGTAAGACCTGCTCGCACAACCCCATTCGCGATCTCTGGCGCGATAACAGCTATGCGGTCCACAGATGCGATGACTTGTCTGCGAAATTCAGGCACGTTACTCTCTGTCGCCAGGTATAGGTATGGTGAACCTAGGTGCATTCTGAAACGGGACGTTCGTAAGCGCCAGGGGGCTACTTAATATAGTCTGTTGAAACACGAACTGTAGCTGTTCAACTTTCCCGAGTTCTGAGCTGAAAAAGGTGGCTGTGCTTTCGATAGCTCGCAGTAACCAGGTTTCCTCCTCAACATCTGTCAACTTTTGATACACCTTATCCCACACAAGAAAGGACGGCTTCAAAGGCGAGAGAATGGCCTGAACAGTGGAATTTCGCGAGATCGTATCTTCTAAAAATAGCACCAAATCGATCGAATCAGAATAGGAAGAAATGAAGAACACATATGAGCTACCAAATACTCCCGATCGGGCAAAAGGGCCAAGTAGGACTGCAACAGCAACATAGCCTTCCACTGGACCCGCAACAGCATTCAACGGATTCGCTGACAAGGACTTCAAGCTGGACTCAAAAGCGGGAAATACGGCGCTAGCGAATGTGGTCGCACTGTCGGTCGTTAGGTTCCCAAGAGCCCAGAACGTCTCGCCGACAAGAGTGACAAAGGCACGCCGAATTGTTGGCTTACTATTTTGCATCTCTTTTAGCAAGAACTTTGTGACCTCATCTGGAATGGGAAGATTTTCCCGGAGGTAAAGAGCAAGATGAGGTGTCAGAGAGGAGGCAAGAATTGGCAAGGCGGCTTCGTTTGTCTCCTTCGCGAGCAATACGGGAACGGAGTTCACCATCACAGAAGAAACCTGTGCAGACGCGCCGAGGAAGACGAACATGGAATATAGGATCTTGCGATCCGGGCCTATCGCCTTTCCTGCTTGGGCAAGCTTAAGTAGTTCCGCTACTGCGACCTCCTTGCCCTCGCTGGTAGCCCTTTCGATGACGATGTTGAAGAGGGAAATCGAGTTCGCGCGTATTTCGGCGTTTGCGGATTTGGCGCAGCTGAGGACCGGAACTAATATGCGACGGAAGATGTCGGTGCCGAGTAGATGAGGATAGGCAACGAAAAATTCGCTCGCAACTTGGGCTTGTTAAGGACATTGATGGATAACGCAGGCGTGAATGCTCACCTGGCAAGGCATACTCGGGAGAGCGAAGCAAAGCCTTCTCCATCGTAGGCAAAATCGGATCTTGCAAATCATCATCAGTGAGAACTCTTATGAACCCTGTGAGGGACGTCTAGACTAGCATTAGTAATGACTCAAGTTCGGAAGTTTCTGTAAAATAGCTACCGCAATGTGCGAAGGTACTTGGGCCCGAGTCATCAGAACCGAGTTCGTGTACAACCCGATGATCGCTGTCTGAGAGACTGTCAAATTGAGCTAGACATGTACCTTTGTCAATTACCTTGATCTCTCCAGAGATGGGTGCCAAGCTCGTATCACGAACCCCCTTGAGATGCATGGCAACGTCTACTGCTGTTCCAAGCAGAGGAATAACAATGAAAGGAGATGAGAGTGTCTTAGACTGAGCCAAAAGTGTATTCATGAGGTCTAGGAGATGAGTAGGAGACTGCGAGAGAATTAATGCTCAGCCCAAGGGCTACAAATGTGATATTTACCGACCGCAAAGCGCGGCGTGTGCGAACAACTGCGCTCTTTTGTATTGATGACTTTGCACGGGTTGAAGGTTGGAGAAGGAGATCTAGGAGGGTAGCCACAGACGTGACCAGAGGCGTCCACGAGGCAGAGGTCCTGGAGGTGGACGAGTGACGAACCACAACGGCATACAGACAACAACACCAACTAAGCAACGAGAACAGATTCGCCGGTGCATTCGAGCTAGGAAGATGAAGGTGAACACAGGAGAGCGTCAAGAGAATGAGGAATCACTTTGGACGCCTCGCGATACGGCTAACTTCATTGGCTATCCGACCCAAGATCTGCTCTGTTACCCCCCGTCTTTCCGCCCTCGTCTCATCGCGCTGTACGAGTTCCTTTCCGACGGTTTCAACTGCTTCACGCGACGCGGAATCAACATATCTGGGATATGTCTCGATCAAAAGCTCAAACACGTCCAACATTTGCGAGAGACTCAGATCTGGACAGCATAAATTGATTCATGGACGAGGATTCCTTTCTCTACCTCGGGAAACACGTACCCTCATTCTTTACAAGGGGTAAAAGATCTTCACGCAAGAAGGGAACCCGAACACTGGTACGACTGGTAAGAAGCTGCCTTGACGCATATCTGAGAGCCTCCGTCCATTCCCCAGTGGCAATATCCCTGCGCCAGACGAAGCTGGGATGGCTACCCTCAGACATATCATCCAGCACCTCGGCCGAAGATAAGATCCAAGATGCTATATCTGGCCTTGTTGGTGAGACTCCGAGGCGAGACTCTTTCTCCTTGAGCTTTGCAAGGGTCTTGATTGGAGGCACGTTGATTTGAGTGGGATGAAAAATACGACCTCGCTAGACGAGTTGACTCGGAGGTGTTTTGACACGGCACCCTCAGGCTTCGAACTCGGAGTCAGAGCCCGCTTCTGCCGTGGGAACTTCCGACAGGTGCCGCGTTGTGTGTGCATGCGTGTACTTCATTATGTAAGTTGAAGGTCTAGGCCCTGCCAGTGACTGGTAAGTTAGGCTATCTGCAGGCTAAGGAGTGCACAGTCAACTAGATGGCAGGGCTACGTATACTCTCGATGCCTTTTACTTTTTGCTTCTTGGTATAGTACAGATACCCGCTAAATTTGCTTTGGCATGCAACGACCTGAGGCGCCCAGCGCTTTGGCACAAGTCACCTGGGTGAGCAACTTGGACGTCTTGCTGCTTCTATTTGCCAATTACATCCCCGCTTGTGGACCAGTCTGGCTGATGGCCATGGCTCGTTTGCTAGGTCTGGTTAAATTTCGCGCATTCTACTCCTGCTTTTGTGTTCTGGCCCCTTAACGAAATTCCAGAACATCACGTCTTCGGTGACAGATCAGGCACAGCGTTTCAGTTATGAATACTAGTACTTACAGAGGAGTGCCACTGCCACAGCTAGTCTCGGCTAGCACCTTTTCCGAGTCTTCGATGAAGTGTCCGCGTGTCCGCGTCTCTTCGGCGTTCCACTTACAGTATCATTATGTGTGTCTTGTTCTCTTGATTCCCCCAGCTGGCATTGGTTGTTTCTCTGCCGTGTGTTTCTTGTTTCATCTCTCGCAGCACTTTCTCTTTCTACTTACTAGCCATGGAGTGCTTGTTGTTTTCTCTTTCCACTTCCCGGCTTCATGGTGGTTTCCTAAACCACCGCTCGCTGTTAGTTTCCTTCGGGCCTGTAGAGCTATGCCTTTGGACTAGTTACCTTTATATTAAACTTCAGTCCTGGTGCGCCTTCAACTTCAACTCCCCGCAAGACATGCCTTACAGTAAGTGACGCTTGCAGGTAATACAATTAAATTAATCCGCCGTACTCAACGTAGCTCTGGTACTCTGCTTTGCTGTTGAGCAGCGAGGCCAAACCCACAAAAAACGAGTTTCGGTTTCCGCCCCTGTCATGGACATCTGCCGCCCGGAGGATTTGCATGTCGATGGGGATCCTTGTATAACAGAACCTCAGCGGCCCAGTGAAGCGTACCTGAGTAGTAAGACTTCTACCACCTACCTATTCGACTATCTCACCCCCGCTGATCACGCCCTTCTAAAGTTCGGCAACCCTCCCCTGGCATCTGTGTAGTCGCAAGATATGAGGACACTTTATCGCAGATGGGTTTACATGATCCATTTGGTCGTGCAAAAAATGGTCTTGACCTTGAGGCCCAATTATGGAAACCCGCAAGAGAGAAGAGAAGTGCGAAGGCTGAGCGGTCACATACCCTTTCCTTTACCTCTCTCGCTGTCGATGTTCCCATTTCTCCGCCGCCATCCTACTCACAGACCGACAAGTCTCCGCTCGTTCTGTTACCGGCCGCGTAGATGCGGTATTCGGGTGCTCGTGTTGATCGCCGCACCAGCTGTCTGTCTCCCGTCTGATCCAAACGATGGCCCTATCTCCTCACCCATGACGCACCACGCTCCTTCCTATTTGATACGAGTCTCTTATGCACCTCTTCATGGACATATAATGTAGGAAATAGGACGACTGCTAGATACATGGTTAACACAATGTAAAGATGAATTGTAAAGACTGTTTACTGACCTCAGTCTTTGGGGGAAAGACTGAGTCACTGAGGTGGTACAGCTACGTGGTATCGTACTATAAGTCCAAACGAGAGTGAAGTCCGAGCTAAGACAATTATGTACTGGGGTGGGGCGAAAGGAATGGTTGGTCTAAAGTAGTGCGGTACTAGTATCAGTGCTGTCGGGCCAGGACCCCACACTGCCAGAATTAGCGTGCTGTTGCAGCTGCACCTCCAACATACAACTCTCCTCTTGCAGTTCAGGACGCTGACGAACGTTCTTTTCCATGCTATACTATTCCTCCAGGCTCCGGCTGCCTAATAAAACACCCTTTCTGTGCATTCAATGGACCTCTCCATCGCAAATACTGTATCGATAGAATAGACTAGTCCGAGTCGCATGTCGTTGATACCACCACATCTCTGTTCTTATTCATGTGAGAACTGCTTTCTCCCCAAGGCTGAGGGCAGCTGCCCGCACCCGGGGTCCGTTTTACTGTGTATAAGTGCTGGGACACCTGTCTGGGACCGACCTGTGTGCAGATAACTCAGCCATCGCTACCTTGCGACGCAAGTGCTATTACAGGAATAATTTGTCATTGACCCTCGATATATGTTCCCTGCAATTCCAGTCATTTGGCCATGTATGGTCCCGCACAGCGTACATGAATATTTACTATACACGTCTGAGTAATTGAGGTGGGGTTGAGCTATGTCGGGGCTTGCTTGCCCGCTTCATACATCAGTGAAGCGCATGGAGAAGCGATGCACTATTGTGGACTTCTGGCAGGCGCTTGCGTAATTTTCCGTTAAGGTAGTCGGCCCGGGAACTGCTCCCCTTCCCTTCAGTCGAGGTTTTTTTTACCTCAAATTGTCTACCATCCAGGATTTCCTGCTCGAGGAAGAGGGTATCCTCACCGGAGGACTGTTTATCGGATGGAAGGAGAAGACGATACTCAGCGCGTGAAGCGCTTCAAGGTGCGCACTTGTCTCCTGGTTCCATCGGAAAGCGGTTGACGGCGCACAGCATCAATCATATCAAGAGACACTAAAGGGCGTTCATCTCCCATCCGCACTTACCCAGTCAAAGTTTGACCATGACATTGGGGTGGGTCTTTAGTTCTGACTTTGAGTGTCTGGGGGCTCAGGGCTTTCATTAGGACGATGAATCGCATTTCTTTGAGGCCATTGGGCATTGGAGACAGCTAAATCTTTCTCCCGCATTTGTTCAGTTCGCGACAGACGTCGCGAGTATCTCTGCCTCGATGCCGCTTCTTGTCCATCACTGGAGTGACATAGTGCGGTTATGGCTTTCAGCGCTTGATCATGCCGAGGACGAGGCGCTGGTTGCTTTACTGGAGTGAGCCTATTGACATATGCTTTCTCTCTCCCTTCACACCTGACCTCCCATAGTCTCATGCAGAAACTCGTTCATGACCTTCGTTCCATTATTCTTCCCTCGTACGACGACTTACTCAATCGACTTCTCCGACTTCTGCTCCGTTCCATCTCGGCGACAGCACTCACCATGCTCCTTTCTACCTTCACATTACTCTTTAAACACTTGCTGGTGCCAGCCACCGAATCTCACCTCTTGGAGCGGACTTGGAAGTATGTACGTATTGCGTTGCCAGAATGCAACTCGGAAGTGCAGCGCGCTATGGCGGAAGTCTGGGGGTCTCTATTACGCCGTTTGAGGACTTCTAGAAGGGAAGCAGTGGTTGAGGTCATGGCTGAGGATCTGGTAGGGGCGGAGGGTGCATGCGCCTGGGCATATATTTTTGCGTGCAAGGTATGTCAGGCCCACTATTGGCTGGCAAATCTCTGAGAAAGATACACGGCTTAGTCCGTATCGCAAACACTTCATACAGCTACTCCATCCGTGATTGCGCCACTTCTTAAAGTGCATCTTAGGAGCCAAGTCTCCGCGCCGACCCATACTTGCCTCCGCCGTCTTCTCACTGCTCTCATCCATCATTGCAAAGGGGCGGAGGAATTCCTCCCTGTTTCGGAACTGCTTGTAGAGAAATTTATTAGCACGACGCGATGTATGGAATCAAACGAGCTCGCTGACACTCTCAATCGCCTCATTGAGATCATCGCAATTGTGTCTTCAGTGCGTCAAGGGTCACGGATGACTGGTGGGTTGCCTTCTACTTTTTCGCACACCACCCCTGACATATTTCCAAGCCGATCAACTGTCCACTGTCACTACAACCCTCTCGTCTCTAGTTCGGTCATCATCGCTAGAGAAATCCTTGCTTCATGCTAGTGTTTCGGTCCTCGTGGCAGGCGATGTATCACTATGGATGGGTGCGGGACGCGATTTCGTACAGCAGTCTTGGACAAAGACCACTTTGGGTGCACACCTTTGTGGCATCCTTTCGGATCTTTCATGGGGAGGCTGGAGGCAATTGGAATTGTCGCATGTGATAAAGCATTTTCCAGACCTGCTCGATTCTGACGCACCTCGGGGGCTGCTACTACTCGCGGCGTTGCACCGTGACCAGAGACTGAGATCTGTTCCAACAACTTGGTTGCAGCGGCTTGAAGAGCGGGTTTTGAAACGATTCGAAAGCTGGGCGATCATGCCCGAGAAGGTGCGATGCCATTCCGACTAATTATGTTGCTCTTACCGAGATACAGTTAATAGGTCAAAGAACTTCAACCTCTCCTCGACGTCACAAGCCTTCTCCCGGGGACTCTTCCTCTCCTGTGCAGTGTTATTGACCAAGCGCTTGATGCTCCTGATCCAGAGAAACACTATCAAAGTGATCCCGCGAACGCGTCCTGGGTACTTGGAAGTTGCCTGAGAACGCTAGCCACACATCCACATGCTGAATGGGCACACCACGCAAACCTGATTCTTTGGACGGATAAGGTCCTGCGAAGATGGACTTGGTCCGACATTGTCCTAGATGGGCTTGCTGAGGTGGTACGGGGAAGGTACGGTATATGCCACGAATTGATCACATCGTCTGACGGGCGGATAGCCCCTCACAGGTTCGGAGTATGTCCTTCGAGGACATATATCCCCATCTCGCGTCCTCCGTGCGTTCCCATTCACGCCGTTCTCGACTCAGCGCCCTATACCTCCTTTCCTCTCCACTCGTCCGTATTGACCCTACCCAGGAGCTTGTCCTTTCGAAACTCTTGCAGGCCGAGGAGGTCCCCATTGACGCTCAGAGTTCTCGGGAGCGCGTGCTGCGCCTAACGCAGCTCGAGCGGATCATCCCTTCTGGCGACGCGGTCGTATCGGAACTGGTGGTGCGTTGGGTGGTTGCGCAATTCAAGATCGGTCTGCGACCCGTCTGGCTCCCTACGGCACAGGCCCTCGAGAAGCTGTCCGAACGATGCGGAGAAGTCGTATGGCGAGTCGTGTTCGGGGAGTTGAAGGCTGTGGTCAGTTCATCAAGCGCCGAAGATGTCCCTGATTGGATGAAAGACGCTGGTGACAAGGACAGTGATGCAGATGACGTGCGCGAAAGTGAGCGATCGTGGAGGGACCCGAGCGCCCACAAGATTCGTAGCACATTGGCACAGTGGCGTGGGGATAATGCCTTCCGGTTGCGGCTCATACGGGTATGTGCTGTTCGTGGTCTTCGACAGGGACAAGCTCAGCGATAGTCAATCCAGGATCAGCGATCTCAAGACCGGTTTGACCGCTTCAATTTTGAAGCACAACTTCTTGTTGCCCTCAGGCACTGTGCCCCTTTGGCAGAGAAACACAATCGCGACCTGGTTCCATTATTCCTAAATCTGGCCAGCCCATTTGGTCCTGCCAAGCTTCCACGAACTAAGCTTGTTGCTTGGCTTACGCTCTTCTCAAATTTCGCAAATCCCCGTGTTCTCTACTCGACGCAAATGCTGCATGACCTCTATACCTCCCTCCTTTCTCACCCCGACCGCTCGCTACAAGGGCTTGCGTTATCGTGTCTGCTCACATACAAACCACCTCTCTTGCTTCCACATACGGAGCAGCTCCAAAGACTACTAGATGAAAGCCGATGGCGTGATGAGCTTGCTCAGCTTGACATTGCAGGCATCAGTGGTGAGGAGCGTCCCGCCCTGGTAGATGCTATTGTACGGTTATTTTTTGGCTTCGTTCGCGAGAGGCGTACTCGGGACCGCCGTAGTACAGTCTTGGCTGCCCTTGGCGGATGCACCAACTCGGAGCTCGACCTATTGGTTACCCTTATGCTCCAGGATGTTCTTCCTGCCACTCTGGAAACTACGGATGCTAGCGCAATACTTCCTGTCCCTAGTAATGTGTCGCTGAAGCAGCAGATCGGGTTTTTACATTTACTCGGTGATGTCCTGATGCAGTTGGGACCTCGACTAGTCGCCCGTTGGCATGCTCTTATAATCGCTACAATTAGCCTCACAGCCCATGCACAGAATTCACTTCAGGTCCTTAGACAAGAAAATCTGGATCTAGAGGAGGACACGGAACTCCCAGCGGAGGAGGCGGAAGACACTGATCTACAGGCCAGTTCACCAAAGCAGCTTCGGTTGATTCGGCAACTAGGCTTCCGGCGGTTCGCGGACTTTTTCCGTAACGCGGTGTCCTTCGACTTCGAGCCGTACATGGAGGAAGCCTTTCGTGCTCTCTTCTCTCCGCGCCTAGAGTCCCTTCCTAAAGAGAACACGCAAGCGCCGTCTGCCCTCCTAGAAATATTTCACGTCTGGTCCTCCCACGAAAGATATGCGCCTTTTTTGGTGGATTACAACGAACGTGTACTACCGCAGTTATACGCTTGTTTGACGGCGCCTGGGGTCAAACCCGCAGTCATTTCTCGCATCCTCGACATCGTTGATCGTCTGTTAGCACTATCCGCGTCTCAAGAGGACATCTCGCGACGTGTTGTCCGTCCTCACGTCTCATTACTATTAACGAACCTTGCCATCCTCGTTCAAGACTCGAAAGGCGATATTGTAGCGAGCGACCAACTAGCCCAGCGCCAGATCGGTATCTTATCAGGCCTCGCTCACTATCTTTCGGACGGCACACAGGCGTCTACGTTACTCAGACTATTTTCCCCATTATTACGCAAACCGACCAAGCAAGTTGGAGAGCGCACTAAAGCCGAGATCCTCAAGATCATGGCCAATCTTCTGCCCCTCATACCAGACCTGGCGGAACCAAGTAGTCCGACGTATAGATCAACGCTCGAACTTGTCTCCTCGCTGTTCCAATCGGTCCGGTCAAGACAGTGCAGAGTGGCACTCATCGCTGTGTTTCGCGCTTTGTCCGCTATCGACGTTTCTCTTCAGGAGCTAGGGGATTTACTGGACCAGCTCAATGCTTATTCTACGAAGCGTATTGAGGAGGCCGACTTTGATCGGCGATTGGAGGCTTTTACGAAACTGAATGAGACCTTTTATGTCTCTCTTACGCCTCTTCAGTGGCTACCAATCCTTTACAACCTGTTGCACTCCATACAAGACCCCAACGAATTAGCAATTCGAAGCAACTCGTCCCAAGGTTTCAAGCACTTCATCGATGCCGTTGCCGCGGGGTCAGACTCGGAATATCAGACCACCTTTTTGCGCAAGCTATTCCCTGGTTTGAAGAACGGACTTCGATCGAAAAACGAGATGGTGCGCTCAGACGTGCTTGGCGTCATTGCCTATGCTGTGGTACGGTGCGACAATATTACAATGCTACAAGACATGAAAGTCCTTCTGGAGGGCGGTGACGATGAAGCCAACTTCTTCAATAATATCTATCATGTCCAACTCCACCGTCGTATCCGTGCACTGAATCGACTAGCGGACCACTGTGACGCACAGCAGCTACGTAGCGCTGTCCTGGCGGACGTTTTTGTGCCTCTTGTGGGGAACTTTATAACCTCCCCGTCTCATACAGACCACAATCTGGTGACTGCTGCCATCACTGCCACGAGTCACATGGCAAGACAGCTTTCTTGGGGCCCTTATTATGCACTAGTCCAGCAATATCTCAAGCTGTCGAGAGCCAAAGGTGCATCTGAGCGCCTTTACATCCGGACGATAGTCGCAATACTAGACAGCTTCCACTTCCCGATGGACGAGATTGCTGCACATGTGCCTAGAGACGAAACAGACGCAGTCGAATCAGAGGGCGCTGAGGATGAGGGCAATACCACAGAGCCCACGCAGACTACCAACCGGGTTTCGGACGCAGTCAACCACAAGCTCCTTCCTGCGCTTTTGAAGCACCTCGAAAACCGCGATGAAGTTGAAGACATCCTTCGTATCCCAATATCCGTTGGTATTGCGAAGGTCGCACTACACCTCCCTGGGTTTATCCGCGACGCGCAGGTCACCAAACTCATCACAGTTCTCAGCCAGGCGCTGCGTAGCAAGTCTTCGGACACAAGAGACCTTACTCGCGACACACTGTGCAAAATTGCTACTATGCTCGGTCCTTCATCCCTTCCTGTAATCCTACGGGAGATGCGTGGAGCGTTGACTCGTGGTCCGCAGCTACACGTCCTTGCTTACGTAACACACGCTCTCCTGGCCCATATTACGAAAGCGGAGAACGTGGAAACTTTCAAGAACCTCGATAGCTGTGTCGAAGACGTCACCCATATCTCTGCAGAAGTTATATTTGGTGAACCCGGTAATGATGCACAAAGCGAAGGGTTCAGGACCAAGATGCGGGAAGTCCGTGCTTCCGGTTCGAAGGGTTTGGATTCCTTCGCCATTATCGCAAAGTTCATCACCCCTTCAAAGATCAGCAGTCTTCTTAGACCTTTGCGTTCCATAATGCAGGAAACTGAAGCCCTGAAGGTCATGCTGAAAGTTGACGATGTCCTACGAAGAATCGCCGGCAGTGTGAACTCGAATGAGCACCTCGATCCTAAAGAGCTGCTTATTTTATGTCACACACTCATCAGTCAGAATTCACAATTCCAGAAACAACCCGTTAAGATGGAACGGAGAGGAAAGAGGGCCAAAGGTGATGCAATTGTGGAGCTCAAGAGGAACGCGGAGGTCTCAGAGGACCATTATGCCGTCAACTCCTTCCGGTGCGCTAGAATTTGACCTACTCGTTCTTGCGTTAATAGAAATCCGCGCAGTTTCGTGACCTTTGGTCTTGATCTATTCAACACCGCATTTCGTCGTAATCGTTTCGATTTCGGCGATCCTGACATTCTTGCTCGTCTGGAATCAATGGTTGTGGTGATCGGCAATACCCTCTACTCAAGCAACTCCCATGTGGTGATACACGGCCTCAAGGCGTCTGCAGCCATCATCAAATGCCCGCTGAAGAGGCTGGAAAAATCTGTGCCTGTCATTGTCCGACAGACCCTCGATATCTTGAAACAAATCGGCAGCACCGAGTCCGAGGTTGCACAAACGGCGCTGAAATCTCTGGCGACGATCGTGCGTGACAAGTCAAACGCAGAGATCAAGGAGAAAGACCTGGTCTACCTGCTTGAGTTGTTGGCGCCCGATCTAGAAGAACCGGGCCGCCAGGCTTCAGTCTTCGCTATGCTGCGAGCGATTGTCGCTCGCAAGTTCATTGTGCCGGAGATTTACGACCTCATGGAACGAGTCTCCGAGATTGTGGTTACAAACCAATCTCCGCAGGTTCAGGAGCTCTGTCGTGGCGTGTTCTTGCAGTTCTTGCTGGACTACCCGCAAGGCAAGGGCCGCTTACAGACAACCATGTCGTTTCTTGTTAAGAACACCGCGTACACGTACGAAAGTGGGCGACTCTCCGTGTTGGAGCTCCTTAGCGCTATTGTCTCGAAATTCGAGGAAAGCCTGATAGGCGACTATGCTGACCTTTTGTTCGTCGCCCTTGTGATGGTCATCGCGAACGATGACTCGGCAAAGTCTCGCCAGATGGCTGCCGAGATCATCAAAAGCTTGTTTTTGCGCCTCGATATCGACCATCGTCGGCTTCTCGTTTCACATCTACGTTCCTGGGCGGGCCAGCGGACGAAACCCCCACTGATACGAATGGCAGCCCAAGTATACGGCCTTATACTTGACGCTCTCCAAACCGATGCTACCACATACCTTCCTGTCATTATCGAGGATCTCAACACAACCATCTTACGAAGTCTTGAACAACTCACAAACAAAGAGGAAGAGGATCAGGTGGACGTTGACTTGCAGTGGCAAGTTGCGTACCATGTCCTCACGGTTCTAGGCAAAGTCATCCACGTATTCCCTGATGTTGCCACACGCCCAAAAGGGCTCCCTTGGACGGCGGTAGTTGCACATCTACTCTTTCCTCACGCCTGGGTGCGGATGGCTGCAGTCCGCATGCTTGGACAGTTGTTTGCCGCGATCCCAGTGGCGGAGCCATCACAGGACGGCTATCCCTCCACGTCGCCATTGGCGGGGCTAGATTTGAAGGAAATCGCCGAAAAGCATTGTGCACAGCTCAAGAGCCCACACCTCAGCCCTGGGCTGGGGCTGCAGATTGTCAAGAACCTTTTCTATATCGGGAAGTGTTTCTGTGCTGCAAAACCTTCGGGCTCCCAGCCTACAGAAGACATGGAGAGCGAAAATGGCGACGAGGGAGATTCTGGGGAGCGGGAGAGCGAACGCGATGAAGAAACAAGTCCAGACAACCCACTTGCGTGGCTTTTCTCCAAACTATCATATCAAATACGATCCGCATACATTTACCGGCGAAGTCGTTCTGCCAGCAGCGTAAGCGCGCTCGCCTTTGGTTGGGCAGTACAACTCACGATGGGACAGGACAATTGGCATGAGCAACCCGCTGCTATCCTTCGCTTCTTCGCGGCCATGGCAAATTACATGGAAGCCTCACTTTTGGAAGGGTTTTTGATGCATATCCTATCGCCGATATACCGTATCACGGAGGATGACACCATCCGGGACCAGCGAATGGGTGAGTACCTCCAATCACTACCCGTGAATAAATCCATTCATGTTCGACAGACGAGCTTAAGGCGACTGCTGCGGAGCTTCAAGACCTTGTGCAACAGAAAGTCGGCACGACAAAGTTCGCTGTCACGTACAACAAGATCCGCCAGACAGTCCTGGGGGTACAACGTGAGCGGAGGACAGCTCGCGTTACCGAGGTACATTTCATTTCAGGGTTTACCAGCTCGCGCAATGTTTGACGGCTGCCCTACAGTTTGCCACCAATCCTGAAGCTGCGGCGAGGCGTAAGCAGCAGCGCTCTGCTACGAAGAAGGAAGGTCGGAAACGGAAAAACGCCATGTTTGCGTACGTGTCCGAACCTTCGAACGCGCGCTCGTCATCTGACGGAGTCGTCTTAGGGATAATAAAGGCCGACTCAAACGACGCAAGGAGGGTTAATCTACGCAGAGCATTTGAGGACATTTGTTCGGATGTTTACACGCGAATAAAAGTAGGATATACAGCACAACGAATAATATACGACGATACAAGTATCAGGAAATGTCCATTGGGGCTTCGCCCTGGGCGGTACTCTTTGGATAGCACAGATCATTCTCCTCCGCGACTGCCTCGTCATCGTCCTCGTTCCAGTCACTAGTCGCCTCCCATTCATTTTCAAACTCAATATCGATCGTGAGCTCTTCTGCGCCATCGGCGTCGTCTGTGAGGGGCATGAACGAAGCTAGCGGGGCAGCATGGGCGGGGGCATGAGTAATAGGCTGTACCCAGCGACGCTCGCGTAACCGCTTATGCCGCTCACGGTCAGCCTCGATGCGTTTGAAGATCTCATCACGCGGGAGGGCCTCTGGTCTTGGGGGCGCGTGGGCCAGTGGCGAAGGGGGTGGGCTATTTTCGCCTCCGATGTTACGGGTGTCCAGCGCTGCCAAGGCATCATCGACTTTTTGTGGATCGAGAACGCGCTTGGTACGCCAATCTTCCAGGATCTACTCTTTCTAAGCTACGAAGGAGGGAAAACGCGGGGGGGAACGCACCTGTTTTGTACTCATAAGGTTTGGGAGACCTATGCGACCCTCTGGAACGACAAACTCGACAATTTTACTCAAGTCCCGGCCGACGTAGTCGACGTAGAAAGAGCTGTCCGGTTGCACACCCTGGCCCAGAGCACTGGGGCGTGACTTGGCCAGCAGCGATGCCTCGCATAACGAATCGAGGAAGTAAAGGATATTTATGCGATTGTTAATGGAGCCCTAAGTTATGAATCGCGAGCCATCAGCAGCGACTACAAGATACGAGTGCTAGCGGTGACAACCTTCTGGCATTCCTCTACGATGCAGTCCCATAGGTCTTCACCGCACTGTGAGAAGAATTTCAGGGCAAAGCCGACGACCTTCTGGATAGATTGCTGGGAACTGGTGTGAGCCCTGAGATAAGTGAGGGTATAATTGCAGGAAAACGAGACTGACGCGTTGAGTTTTCGTATGAGGGAAAGGAACTGCATCCTAACTTCGAAAGGATCCATGGCTAAGATGACCGCCAAAGGCTGTGCCACTCGACTCGACCCGGGCAGCCGGTGCTAACGGACCGAAGTAACCGGTGGCGATGAGTACTCAGCGACTGCGCCGTTGCGGACCCGTGCCACCATGAGGCCTGGCCAAGAATCGCGGCGTTGGTACTAGTAGGACACAACCATCGTTAAAGTTCTTGATTCTCCCACCGCAGTCACTGTCCGCAGCTACTCGGAGAACAGGAATGTCCTGTACGCGATCAGCCTGAGCGATTCCCTTCGTTCGTTTTTTGAGACACTTATCAGTGTGCGCCGTCTACTTCCGTATCTGTGGTTTCACAGATTATGTTAACTCTGTGTTCCTAGGATTTCCTCATCGCCAACTAATTGATTCTCGTTTCTCACACGTCTGCTCAGTGACAGAAGTTCATTTTGCCCATCTGGAATAATGCGGTGACCCATGGAAGATTTCTTGAGATGGGAGAGGCAGTGAAGTAGGCTTAGAAAGCTTGCAGAGAAGTCCACGTTCGTCCCCCGCATTTGACACATGCTCACCCCCCCGATATCAATGGCCGACTGGATCTCCAATCTTGACGCCTCTCCGCCCACCCCGGGCTGTGTATCGTCTTTTTCATCTATCTGGAACGTCATCCGGACTCCGCAGTACAAAGTTTGCGGCCTCAGGCCGCCAAAGGACGCCTTATGGCCGCGCGCATGCTGGAATGGCGCAACCACCCGTCCCATTTTAAGCTCACAGCGCCTACTTTGCACTCGGAGGTGGTTTGTAATCACGTCTGCACAACCCTTTAAATACCGACGTTCGATTGTCGATTTGTGGCACCCAACACTGAGTTCTACAACATGTCCGTAGGCCTATCAAACCCACAGTATGCCGCTCGAAGGAGGGAGATGTTCAATTTCCTCACTCGCGTGCGCGACATTGGGTGCGTACCTACACTCAGGCTCCCTGTTACTTGTCACCGATCTCCGTTGCAGCGTCGACGTCGACATCGATATTCCTGCGATCGCAGCCATGGGCTGGCAGAGTGCAGGAAAGTCCTCCCTTATAGAGGCTATATCGGGGATCAAACTTCCACGAGCCAGCGGGACATGCACTCGGCGAGTCACCCACATACAGCAGATACTGACGTCTTACTTTAAAAGAACACAGGTGCCCAACAGAGTGCCAGCTCGAACAAACTGATACTCCTTGGAAATGCGAAGTCTCTTTGCGTTTCAGCCACGGGGCTGACGGCAACCCGCTTCCCACCACCCTGACGGTCCCGTTCGGACCGACCATCATCGACAAGTTGGAGGTCACAGAGCGCATTCAGAGAGCTCAAAGAGCGATATTAAATCAATCAGTACCGCCCGACATTTTTCTTTCTGGAGCCGGCACGGACTTCACCGAGTCAGAGATTCCATTCTCCTCCAATTGCATTGTTCTCCGCATCAGTGGATCCGACGTCACTGATCTCAACTTCACTGACCTACCAGGTCCGTTTCCAGGCCGTGTCTCTTGCGCCTTTAACATCATGTGCAGGTCTCTTCTCCGGTGGTCAGGACGACGAGATGGAGCTCATTAGGAATCTTGCCGTGTCTTACATTCAACAACCGAGTTGCATAATCCTACTTACTGTGGCATGCGAAAGTATGTCTACTCTACCTTGAAATTCCGGAACCCTTCTGATAAGGCGATGCAGCGGATTTCGTCAACCAAGGTGCACATCTGCTGGCTCGAGAACACGACCCTTCTAGCGACAGGACGGTTGGTATGTTGACGGGCATGTTCTTTGAAGAGTCATTAACAAACGGCCTATTCCCAGGTGTATTGACCAAACCGGATCGAATTCCCGCAACGGAAGAAGAAAACTGGCTGCGACTTATTCGAGGCGAACGTGATGACACGACCTGGTTCTGCGTCAAATGCCCCAATTCACAAGCGATAAAGTCGGACATCACTTGGGAGCAGGCGCGCGCTTCCGAGTCTACATTCTTTTATTCCACTCCACCATGGTCGACGGAAGACGCGTTTAGGCAAAAGTTGGGGACGGCAAATCTCACCGCCTATCTCAGCGACAAGTTGTGCAATATGATCGGAAAACGGTTCGTGTGGGTTACCATAATAGAACTTTACCCTAACAACTGTGTAGGCTACCCATTATCCAACGAGATCTCAGCGAGCTCCTCGACCAGACAAACCAGGAGTTGAAAGGTCTTCCTCCACCTCCCTCGTCTGCACCTATAAGTGAAATTTTACGATTGATAACTAAGTTCACGGGAGCGGTGGAGGAACAGGGCAAGGGTAAACCCGATCGTGATGGCCTCTTGCAGCAAATCAGACCTTGGCAAGAGGAATTCCGCAGTGCTATTCGTGAGACTGCACCGTGCTTTGTGCCACAATTCAGGAAGAGACCTGATCCCGAGGAAGAAGACTTGGAGCAGGCTGTGGAATCACGCCCAGATCCGCTGTTCCTAGAAGGAGAAGAGAGCTACAGCGATGTTGGACTGGACGACGGTAAGGAAATCTTCATTGACGACGTCTTGGAAACCGCGGAATGGTGCGTTCCCCTGGTCATCTCATGTTCGATTTCTCCCTACTGACAGCGAACTTTCCATCCAGGGCGGTTACGAGGGAACTCCCAAATAACTACCCTTTCATAGTCCAGAAGGATTATATCACCAAACGTGTCGATGAATGGCATAAGCCCGCACGAATATTGTTCGATTCCATTGTCGAGAAGCTCAAAGAAATGACGTTGTGCATCATTGACACTCAATTCGAGCACTACGCCCACGGGGGGCTGAAGCAACGAGTGCGGTGAGTCGAGTGTTGTTGTGAAAAGGTCTGCTTAGTAAACCTACCGACACCAGCGATATCGTCACGGCACATCTCGAACTATGTGCCAAGGAGACATCAGAGCGTATCGAGTTCCTTCTTCAAGTTGAAAGCGAGCCCTCCACGCAGAATAAGCACTACTTCAAGGACTATCGCAGGAAGTTTCTTGCGTTCTACAAGGGCCAATACCACAAGCATTCGAACGATGCTTTCATTGATCGCTTGCAGGGACGCAAGTATCAGTCGTCACAGTTCAATTCGGCCCTGGACAGCGTCATTGCGAACCTTGCCAAGATCGGGTTTCGCGACGTGAAGCCTCTTGAGCTCGCAGCGCTGCAGTCTTCAGAAGACGCGGACGACGCACTCAAAATCATGGCGGACGTGCGCGCGTATTTCCAAGGTGTGTGACCCGTTTACTCTCGCCCGCTCTTAGCGGGAAAGGTTGTCCACGCTGACATTTGAGGCCTTTCCATTGCCAGTGGCGTTCAAGCGCTTCGTAGACAACGTACCCAAGGCAATTGATGAACTGCTTGTGCTGGGACTTGCGAAGGGCCTGCAGGATGCTCTCTCGAATGGAATCGGGTTCGACTCGCCTGGTGCCCACGAGCGTTGTACGAGACTCCTCGCGGAATCCCCACGTATTGCAGAGAAAAGAGAAAGACTCACGGCACGTCAGAACAGGCTGGAGCTCGCTCAGAAAGAGGCTCGAGATCTTGAGCCCCAATGTGCCTGACTCATGATCTTGACTCTCAAATAATGTAGTACTGTACAATATGACGTTCAACCGTCTTGTTTCCTGACTTATCGGATGTATTGTATTCTTACCAACATTATCGTTCCCTTTGTGAGCATATTGCCCGGGAGACCGGGTGTGATACCCACATTGTCTGACCGTGTGACGTTGATGAAATGATCCGTGTCAAAATATCGAAACTTGCCAGAAGCCATGGGGAAATTTTGGGCTCCGCACCACAGCGACACCGAAGTCGGGGAGTGGCATACGTTTTTATTAAAAGAAGATGGCTAGAAGCAGACAGCGCCCGATTTTTGGCGAAAGAGGTCAAAAGAAAGAGCACATGGAGACGTTCGGCGTCGCATGGGTCGTCACTACAACCGTCGACGATAATTGTGTGAGGATACCGCAGATCCAAAGTCGCCGGAGGCAAAATGGGAGCGGTAAACCTGAACAAGACTAACTCGCGGAGTAGCCGGGTAGGAGCGCACCCACGTCCGCGTGGTATGACGTTACTGTAACTCATCGCATAGCACTCGAGTTAATCGTTGGCACTGGACATAAGTGATGTTAACAGAACATATAAACGGACAGATGCCCCGTTTCAAGTTCATAATGAAGAGATGAGGTCAAAATGAGATTCTTGGGACATTCACTGTACAGCCAAGCGAAAGTGTTATGAAGACATCAATAGATGGTGCGTAAGAAGGTAATTTTGCTTCTGGTAGTCTGTCAAGAGACGTCCGTAGTAACAAGCTCAGCGGCCGCTGTGGTCCGCCGGGTCGGAAGTCGACAAGTCAGGTGACAAGAGTAAGTGAGCGTGGGAATAGAGCGAGCCAGCATTCGCAACGCGGTCTTGTGAGCCCCATTGGTATGGCTGCTAGCTGTAGGCGGCTCTCGTCACGGTACTCAGGGTTGGTGGTGGAAGCCAGCTTCCCCCGTTTGCCAGCCATCAATCCCGACGACGCGCACCGCGACTACGTTCGTCCAAGAGAAAGTCCAAACACTGCTTCGGCATGTGATAACCAGCGTGGCTTCGAAGACAAACCCGCCGAACTACCAAAAACAAAGGGATCTCCACATCGATTTTGTGTTGGAGGAATCGGAGGTGCAGCCACTGGCCCACGCTGCGGCATACCAACGACCGGGCCGGCAGGACCGGAATGAGGTACTACACATCTCAACTTACTTTAAATATATTTTTGCCCGAGCTCCACTTTGTTAGTCATTCACGTAGCGCGAGCAGCGCGCTTGCGCACGACTCGGCGCACCTGGGGATATGGCAGACTCTGCTGGTGGTGATGGTGATTGTCCGAATCTAAATCCAAATCGTTGGGGGATGAATTAGTAGTACACCTAGGGTACGTCATGGTGCCGCAGAGCACAATCAGAGAAAAAATGCAGGTGGTCGGTTAGAATAGAAGAACGCTCACTAATCGTACATGTATTGATTCCAGCCCTCGCTGAGGAGTAAAAGTCAGCCGAGAAGCGTACGTATTCAACTAGAATCTGTAGTAGTACCCACCCAGAGGTCATGAACGCGAGCATGACGAGCGTATTGCCCATCGTCGAGTACTGTAGTTCTGATCACGAGTCTCCGCCGTGTTCCACTTAGCCTGGCTGAAAGTCCACGAAAAGGATGTCAAGGAATATGAAAAGAACGAGCCAGAGCGAAAGCAGGCTGATAACGACCGACAGACTGGCACTGAAAAGCAGGGACTCATGGGGGGAGGGGACAAGGGGCAGGTCATGTTGCGACGTACACGGCAGTCTTGAACAGGTTGCTCAGATTGTTCATCCGTTGTACTGATGAAGATCAAGCCTGTTGACGTTGACGAAGAGGCCGGCCATGGTGAAGAAGTCGGGGGTGTTCCAGATGCTCCACACATACACGTTTGGGGTGAAGAGGAACCCGTCGGAGACGACCTTGATGATGAACTCCCCCATGAGGGTGAGCCTAAACGCGGATTCTGCAATATCCACGGACGCGTCCGTGCTCTGCGTAATATTTGCGGCGATACACAGGTGTGGCCACAGAGTCGACGACGATCCCCCGACGACACTGACAAGTAGTACTGTACGAGATGGTATGCGCTGCGCAATCGGTGAGGGTGGTCATCCGAAGATGCGTTCGCTACCTGCGGGTCGTACGAGGGATGGTCGCGAATGAAATCGGCCTTGATGGCTTTGTGTTCTCCAGCTGCCGATGCCCCCCCTCGTTATTAATGGCTGCAAGCAAATCACTAACTTGAAGGAGCATGTTGGCTCTGAACAAGTAACGAGACTACTGAACGGGACTCACAGGTATCGCTCCGTTTCTCAATCGATAGGGTTCTGGTGCGTGGTGCTGTGCTCGCGAGTGTGCCGCAAAGTGGCAAGGGGCACATCATTCAATGGCGTGTCACCCATGAACAGTCGCTGCAATATATTGTGGCTCTATCTAGGCCGCGTGACTCGGAGGGATTGAAGATGCACACGAGAATGATATTAGTAACGATAGCATGATATTGGGATGATAGATTCTCAATGAGCGATCGGGTAGCCTTTACTATCTCATAGTGCATATGGAAACGAGCGTCAGTTGGGACGCAGAGAATTCTCGTACTACATAATTTTCACTGATGCGGTATGAGATAGTCAATTGTAGGTAACGTCGGTGACATGATCCGGCCCTATCCGACATGATTGATCATGGACCAAATTTATAGCGGAGTCTACACGGTGTCTATACAGTAATCCCTAATCATGTTTATGCAACGTAGTACTGTACTAGTAGACCCGTGCCCCTGGCCAAGAATCGCGGCCGCGTTCCCCTGATACCGTAGAACACAACTATGCCCAAGGCATAATCGTTCAAATTCTTGATTATCCCACCGCAGTCACTGTCCGCAACTACTCGGAGAAAAGGAATGATAGGCGTTGACGTCCTGTACGCGATCAGCGACCACTTTCGTTCGTTTTTGAGACACTTATCAGCGTGCGCCGTCCACTTCCATGTCTGTTGTTTCACAGATTGTGTTAACTCTGTGCTCCTAAGATTCCCTCATCGGCAAGTGATTGATTCACGCTTCTCACACGTGTGTTCAGTGAGGAGTTCATTTTTCCCATCTGGAAGCATGCAATGGGTCATGGGCAGTGAAGTAGGCTTCGAAAGCTTGCAGAGAAGTCCACGTTCATCCCTCGCATTCGACACGTACTCACCCTCTCGATATCAATGGTTGACTGGATTCCCAACCTTGGCGCCTCTCCGCCCACCCCGGGCTGTCTATCGTCTTCTTCATCTATCTGGAACGTCGTCCGCAGTACGAAGTTTGCGCCCTCAGGCCAAAGGACGCCTTATGGCTGCGCGCATGCAGGAATGACACGACCACCCATCCTATCTTAAGCTCACAGGGCCTATTTTGTACTCGGAGGTGGTTTGTAATCACGTCCGCACGACCCTTTTAATACCGACGTTCGATTGTCGATTTGTGGCCCCCAACACTAAGATCTACAATATGTCCGTAGGCCTATCAGACCCACAGTATGCCGCTCGAAGGAGGGAGATGTTCAATTTCCTCACTCGCGTGCGCGACATTGGGTGCGTACCTACACTCAGGCTCCCTGTTACTTGTCACCGATCTCCGTTGCAGCGTCGACGTCGACATCGATATTCCTGCGATTGTAGCCATCGGCTGGCAGAGCGCAGGAAAGTCCTCCCTTATAGAGGCTATATCGGGGATCAAACTTCCACGAGCCAGCGGGACATGCACTCGGCGAGTCACCCACATACAGCAGATACTGACGTCTTACTTTAAAAGAACACAGGTGCCCAACAGAGTGCCAGCTCGAACAAGCTGGTACCCCTTGGAAATGCGAAGTCTCTTTGCGTTTCAGCCACGGGGCTGACGGCAACCCGCTTCCCACCACCCTGACGGTCCCGTTCGGACCGACCATCACCGATAAGTTAGAGGTCACAGAGCGCATTCAGAGAGCTCAAAGAGCGATATTAAATCAATCATCTCCACCCGACAACTTTCTTTTTGGAGCCGGCACGGACTACACCAAGTCAGAGATTCCATTCTCCTCCAATTGCATTGTTCTCCGCATCAGTGGATCCGACGTCACTGATCTCAACTTCATTGACCTACCAGGTCCGTTTCCAGGCCGTGTCTCTTGCGCCTATAACATTATGTGCAGGTCTCTTCTCCGGGGGTCAGGACAACGAGATGAAACTCATTAGGAAACTTGCCGTATCTTACATTCAAAAACCGAGTTGTATAATCCTACTTACTGTGGCGTGCGAAAGTATGTCTACATTGAAATTCCGGAACCCTTCTGATAAGGTGATGCAGCGGATTTCGTCAACCAGGGTGCACATCGACTGGCTCGAGAACACGACCCTTCTAGCGACAGGACGACTGGTATGTTGACGGGCATGTTCTTTGAAGAGTCATTAATAACGGTCTATTCCCAGGTGTATTGACCAAACCAGATCGAATTCCTGCAACGGAAGAAGAAAATTGGCTGCGATTTATTCGAGGCGACCGTGAGGAGACGACCTGGTTCTGCGTCAAATGCCCCAGTACACAGGCGATAGACTCGGGCATCACTTGGGAGCAGGCGCGTGCTGCCGAGTCTGAATTCTTTCGTTCCACTCCACCGTGGTCGACACTGGAAGACGCGTACAGGCAAAAGTTGAGGACGGAAAATCTCACCGCCTGTCTCAGTGACAAGTTGTGCAAATGGATCGCAGATCGGTTCGTGTAGGCTGCCATTACAGAACTTTACCCTAACAACTGCGCAGGCTACCCGATATCCAACGAGATCTGAGCAGACTCCTCGAGAAGACGAACCAGGAGTTGAAAGATCTTCCTCCACCTCCCTCGTCTGCACCTATGAGTGAAATTCTACGGTTGATAACTGAGTTCACGCGAGCGGTGGAGAAACAGGGTGAGGGTGAACCTGGCCGTGATGGCCTCCTGCAGCAAATCAGACCTTGGCAAGAGAAATTCCGCGTTGCTATTCGTAAGACTGCACCGTGCTTTGTACCGCGATTCAGGACGAAACCTGCTCGCGTGACGTCCGTTCCCTCCCCGGTGTGCGTTGAGTACGGACTGTACGATGCTTCCGAGTCCCCGGTGTGCTCCGAGTACGGGCTGTACGATGCTTCCGAGTCCCCAGTGTGCGCCGAGTACCCGCCGCCCCCTGCCACCTTCGGGCGTGCTTCCTACGGGCTGTCCGCCCCCTCCCCGGCGCGCGCTGCCCGCAAGACGTCCGGTCCTCGCGAGTCGTTCGGGTACAGCGACTGTACACCAGTGGCCAGTGCGGACTATGACCCAAGTCATTCGGAAGCACCGACTGTACTGCCCGTGGGATATCCACAATTCCTAATAGGAGAAGAGCGCCCCAGCGATATTGAACTAGACGACGGTAAGGAAATCTTCATCGACGACGTCTTGGAAACCGCGGAATGGTGCGTTCCTGGTCATCTCAGGTTCGATTTCTCCCTACTGACAGCGAACTTTCCATCCAGGGCGGTTACAAGAGAACTTCCAAATAACTACCCCTTTATCGTTCAGAGGGAATATATCATCGAACGCGTCAATGAATGGGATAAGCCCGCACAAACACTCTTCAATTCTATTGTCGAGAAGCTCAAGGAAATGACGTTGTGCATCATTGACACTCATTTCGAGCACTACACCCACGGGGGGCTGAAGGAACGAGTATGGTGAGTCGAGCCTTGCTGTGAAAGGTCTGCTTAGCAAAACTGCCGACACCAGCAATATCGTCACGACACACCTCGAACTGTGTGCCAAGGAGACATCAAAGCGTATCGAGTTCCTTCTTCAAGTCGAAAGAGAACCCTCCACGCAGAACAAGCATTATTTCAAGGACTATCGCAGGAAGTTTCTTGCGTTATACAAGGGCCTATTCCACACACATTCGAACGATGCTTTCATCGAACGCCTGCAAGGACGGGGGTCCCAGTCATCACAGTTCAATTCAGCCCTGGATGGCATCATTGCGAACCTTGCCAAGATTGGGTTTCGCGACGTGAAGCCTCTTGAGCTCGCAGCGCTGCAGTCTTCAGAGGAGGCGGACGACGCACTCAAAATCATGGCGGACGTGCGTGCATACTTCCAAGGTATGTGGATTCGTTTGCTCTCGCTCGCTCTTGGCGGGAAAGGTTGTCCACGCTGACATTTGATGCTTTTCCATTGCCAGTGGCGTTTAAGCGCTTCGTAGACAACATACCCAAGGCGATTGATGAACTGCTTGTGCTGGGACTCGCGAAGGGCCTGCAGGATGCTCTCGTGAATGGACTCGGGCTCGACTCGCCTGATGCCCACGAGCGTTGCACGAGACTCCTCGCGGAATCCCCACATATTGCAGGTAGAAGAGAAAGACTCATAGCACGTCAGAGCAGGCTGGAGCGGGCTCAGGGAGAGGCTGTCAACGTTCTTGTGTAAGAAAGTACTTGACTCGTGATCTTGACTCTTTAATGACGTAGTACTGTACAATATGAAGATCAATCATCTTGGTCGGGTGTATTATATTCTTGCCAATATTATCGTTCCCTTTGTGAGCATATTACCCGGGAGACCGGGTATGATATCCACGTTGTCTGACCGTGTGTGACGTTGATGAAATGATCCGTGTCAAAATATCGAAACTCTCCAGAAGACTGGGGGGGGATTTTGGGCTCCGCACCACAGCGACACCGAAGTCGGGGAGTGGCATACGTTTTTATTAAAAGAAGATAGCTAGAAGCAGACAGCGCCCGATTTTTGGCGAACGAGAGAGCACATGGGGACGTTCGGCGTCGCATGGGTCGTCGCCACACCCTCGACGATAATTGTGTGAGGATACCGCAGATCCAAAGTCTCCGGAGACAAAATGGGAGCGGTAAACCTGAACAAGACTAACTCGCGGAGTAGCCGGGTAGGAGCGTACCCAACGCGTGGTACAGTATGACGTTAACTCATCACATAACACCTCGAGTTAATTGGCACTGGACGTAAGTGATGTTCTGACAAACAGAACATATAAACGGAGAGATCCCCCGTTTCATAATGAAGAGATGAGGTCAAAATGAGATTCTTGGGACATTCACTGCACAGCCAAGCGAAAGTGTTATGAAGTCATCAATAGATGGTGCGTAAGAAGGTCATTACGCTTCTGGTATGTTCGTGAAGAGACGTCCGTTGTAACAAGCTCAGCGGCCGCTGTGGTCGCAGACGACAAGAGCAAGTGAGCGTGGGAATAGAGCGAGCGAGGTCCATAAACGGAAACATTAGTTTTCTTAACGGGGTTCAGTCGGAGAGGAAGGTGCTGACAAGGCGGACACGAGGCAATCTAGATTGCCGCTATTCTTGTAATGTAGTAGAGTACAACAACCCAACTTATGCCCCGAATTTAGTCGTAATCTCAGATTTTGGTGGGGTAGACAAGAGAGTACTGCTACAGTCGCGGCGAGATCAGAACGAAAATATCCAAAGAAACGTTCCTTGGCAATTACGAATACCTGGACGATCAGTCAACTTAATCGGTTTAGTCCCATCTGAGCCACGCCGCCACGATCAGAGAAATCGGCACGCCGGAGGCTCTCCTAAGCGCGGGGGGGAATGAGATCGTTGTCGAAAGAACGAAGATGGAGTTGGTGACTGCCTCATATAAGTGACCACGATCAGCTGCAGAGTATCTAATAAATTAAAAATTTCTACGGCGAAGCGAGACCACGGCCGCGTGATCACGAAACCATGCGGTGGTGGATGGGTCCTCGGATAGTGCCGTGTACACGTTGAAACTTGCCATTTATAGAGTAGTACGATTGTTGACAACGCCACGCATCTCCCCATTGACGCCCGCCACCGAAATACCAACCGCCCTCCCCTGCCCCTGCCATGCTCGGAGACCGCCCCGGGTCGACGGTCACCTCAGAATATGCCACACCACCGCATTCCCCAATAATACCCTCAGAGATCGTCCCTCCCCGCCCTTCCCCGCTCAACTCGACCCCATATACCCCCGAAAACGACCCCAGCGCTTCAGTCGTAGGTGGTGCAGCTGGTCCGGAACCTGACAAGGAAGGCGCCACCCCGGCCGAGTCTACCGCTTTTCTGACAACGGGCAAGGACTCGGAGGCCATCCCTCCACAGCCTCAGCCTGGTCCCATAACAACCACACCTTTCCGTCGTCGTCTTGTGTTATGGCCTGTCGCCCTCGTCGCTCTGGTGGCGGTTGTCCTTGCCGTCATCATCCCTGTGTATTTTACCGTAATCCACAAAAGTCACGGCAGCAAGTCGAACAATGCCGTCAACAGTGGCAGCGGCGGTGGCGGTGGCCCCGGCTCCGGCACTGGTAACCCTGGAAGCTCCACTGGCGCGACCTCAGGTGGCAACGGCTCTACGATAATATCCGGGAACGCCTCGTTCACGTATTCAAACCCTTTCGGTGGTTACTGTGAGTTCGTTGTTCCTTACCTCAATCCGCTTGCATGTATGCGCGCCTTGCCGGCGCTTAAAATTTCGCTCTTCACGAGAGTTGTCCCCTTCGAGTCTTATGCTCGTGCGTTCTCTGTGCCTCCGCGCTATTGAGTGGTCCCCACCACTCGATTTCGAGTGGTGTTCCTAGGAGCCGCGCAACGCGACAGGAACAATATATACACCTCCCTCGTTACAGACTTTCAAAGTCTGTCTCATCTATCCCCCAGGAATTGCTGACAATGAACTACGCACCATAGGGGTTTATGATCCTAAAGATCCGTTCAACGATGACGCCAGGCCTAATTCTTGGACCCCACCTTTGAACACGAGCTGGGATTGGGCAACTAACCGTGTGTATGGTGTGAACCTCGGCGGCCTTTTTGTCCTCGAACCCTTCATTTCCCCCGCTTTGTTTCAAAAGTATCCTACGGCAGTTGATGAATGGACTCTTAGCCAGGCCATGGCGGCCGATACAGGCTCTGGTGGTGGGCTACAAGCGCAATTAGAGGCCCATTATGACACGTTCGTCGTAAGTCGTATCTCCGGCCTCTTCTTTTGTAGCGCTGACCTGTCCTTGGCCTCCACGCACTACCGCCGCGGCGCTTCTCAACAACCATCCCTAGACGGAGCAAGACATTGCCGAGATTGCAGGGGCAGGGTTGAACTGGATCCGCTTACCAATTCCATACTGGGCGATTGAAACTTGGCCGGGGGAGCCCTTCCTAGCGCGGGTATGTTGGAAGTGAGTATGGGACGTGGCTTCCGAGGAGCATAACTTTATCATCTCGTTGTCCAAACCTACATTTAGAGGAATATTGCTGATCTTTCCTCCGCAGATACATCCTTCGCCTCATCGGTTGGGCGCGTAAATATGGTCTCCGCATCTACTTGGACTTGCACACCGTTCCTGGGTCCCAGAATGGTACGTACGCGCCGAGTGCCCACGTTATTCGGCTCATCTATTTGACACCCCTGATGGCAATTCATATGTGTCACTTGTTTTTCCATCATTTACTCAAATGTCCATCAGCTTTCAATCATTCGGGAAGATTGGGTCAAATCAACTTTTTGAACGGAATCATGGGTATTGCCAATGCCCAACGTACCCTCGACTATATTCGCATCATCACAGAGTTCATCTCCCAACCAGAGTACAAAAACGTGATCCCGATCTTTGGAATCGCCAATGAAGCATTTGTCTCGACTATTGGGCAGACCGAGTTGACTGGGTTGTAAGTCCTCGCTCTGTTGTAGGCCCTTGAGCCTTCCGTTCCCCTTCCGTCTTATCTTATCGTGCTCTCACATTATCCCCATTCATCCAAAGTCCTGATGAGATTGCATGTCTCGATCCCACCGGGCGTCCACTAACAGCTGCTTCTTCTCGTCACTTTTAGTTACCTCCAGGCTCACAATATGATCCGAAGTATCACCGGTTATGGCGAAGGCAACGGGCCCTACATTGCCATCCACGATGGGTTTATCGGCTTAGACAAGTGGGCAAACTTGATCCCAGGTTCAGACCGGATAGCGCTCGATACCCATCCTTACATTTCATTCGATGGGCAGCCGAACACTGAACCGATTGCTGTTGATGACGGACTTGGCGAATCTGGTGGCATCTGGCCGAAGCAGGCTTGTGGCTGGGGGCCTGGCATTAATAACAGGTTCGGCATTTCGGCCCATCTCTGAACCAGACAGTTAACCGATTTACGTGGCAGTCAACTCGCCTTCGGAGTGACCATCTCCGGTGAGTTCAGCAGTGCAACAAACGACTGTGGCTTGTTTCTCTTGGGAGTTGGGAAAAACCCTACATTCCAGGGTGATTGCACGCCTTTCACCAACTGGCAAAACTGGAACCAAACATTCAAGGATGGGGTCCGTGATTTTTCGCTGGCAAGCATGGACGCCCTGCGGAATTGGTGGTTCTGGACGTGGAAGGTGAGTCTAAACAAACTCCCACCAGCGGCACGTCAAGCCTGAATTCCGTGTATCTATCGGCAGATCGGCAATTCCTCTACCTCAGGTACAGTAGAAACACCCCTGTGGTCATACCAACTTGGACTGCAGAATGGTTGGATACCAAAGGACCCACGCACGAGTTCTGGAAAGTGTCAAGCATTGGGCGCCGCCCAGGCCCCCTTCGCAGGCACGTATTCTGCATGGCAGACGGGGGGAGCCGGAGCGGGTACAATCGCACCTACCGCGCTAGCGTCCTTCCCGTGGCCGCCAGCGACCATATCGGCCATCGGAGGGGCCCTATACGCCGCACTGCCCACGTACACGCCAACTGGTTCCATCTCGACACTCCCCCCTCCTCAACTTACGCCAAAGGTGTCGGAAGGTAATGGCTGGGTCAATGCGAAGGATACAGCGCCGGCGATGGTCACTGTCTCGGGATGTAGCTACCCCAACGCTTGGGACTCGGTCGGCGCTGTTGCACCTACTGCGCCTTGCCCAGCCGGAGCACCCTCGCTCGCCGCGCGGGCAGCGGCTAAATCAACACCTCCACCGGCCTCTGCTCAAGCCGGATTCCGCGGTGGGGATAGCCTGGGCATACTTGATTAGGGCTTCACCTCGCTCCCCAGCGTGCATGATACCCGGAATGCCGTAGAAGGGGTTGTTTTATACGATTCTGGTCGTACGGACAATTGCGATTCCCGGGACGCACCCTCGTTTACGGACCCGGTGCGCACGGTGTGTTTTTCTTGCACTGCAAACATGGACAGCTTGACGCAGTTCGGCTGCGAACATGTTTCACATTTCTGACGAGCTTGTTGCATTATTCTTCTCTATTACCCTATCATCCATCCATGCTCGTATGTACGGACTTTATTGAAAATTGCATCATTACATACCATACCAACTCGCAGATGTAGCCCTACGACTACTCCGGGTAGGAGTCGACCTATATTATTTTTTTCATACCAGTCTCCTTTTTTTATCATCGGTACCTACATTCGATGTCTATGTGCTTTCAGAGATTTCCGAACGGGAGTTCTCTTGAATCGTGGCTGAAAAACTAGTCAGTCGGGGAGGTGGGGGTGTCGCCAAGCGCGCGCCAGTTGGATGCTCACAGCGTTCACAGCCCACGTCTCGGGAACTAGGCGCACAGCCAAAGTGTGAGTAAGCGCAGGGAGCGATAGCACGCACGCGAATGCCAACAAGTCCCGCTGGTCGATCAAGCGTATGGATCTGACCGTCCGATAAACTCGCGGACACTAATACATATAGGGCGGCGCATTTTACCCACGTCCGGGGATCCGAAGACGCTGACAAATGGGGATATCAGCGTTTTTCGTCGCTTGCTGGCTCCCCGACGTTAATGACGATGACGATGGGCGGTCTCCCCGACACCCACCTCACCTGTACGTACTACAACCGTAACACTACTAGACGCGCACGGCCTCCCCTTCCCTCCCCTCTCCCTCCACCGACCGTGATGGGCGCCACGGAAAACGGAACACAATAGCAGCTGCATTTCCCTCGTGTTTCTCAGGTTTGCCTCATTTGGTAGTGAGCTTGCACGAGCTTTTGGGTCGGCGGCGTTCCCACTCCCCCATTTACGCCGCAGTCTAACAAACAAGTCTGGGGTGGGGGGCAGGGAAATTTGGGGGGCGGTTTGGGGACCACCACCATGATCACGCGCGCAGGCTGCCGGGCTACACGGGTGTATTTTTGGCGGCTACGGCCCGCGGCCGGCTCGCGGAGATCGATCCGATCCCGTTAAAGCCTGAGATGATTTTTTTAGATCGACCCGGGTGGGAGGGGAAGGGGGGGGGGCTGAGAAAAGGAATGGTTGTTTGTGCGTTCGTGTGATTGATGGCGGGCCAAACAAATAGGACAGAGATTGCCTCCGTCCCGTAAATCTCGCGCGCCACATCCCAATCGACCGCGCGCCTCGTCCGTCCCCGGCCCCTTGCGACGGATCTGATCGTGAAGGTTCCCCCCATCGGGAAGAGGTGAGGTGGGGAAATTGGCAACACCGAAATACAGCACGCTTAATCGCGCGATAGCCGTTGGTCGCAAGACGAGCGACGAAACGACGGACGGACGGACGGGAGCGCGGGCGATGCCGGGCCCCCTCCCTCTTCGGTGGCAGATGCTCTTGTTGTGTTGGAGCGGATACGCAATCGGGACAAATTAACTTTCAGTTGCTTTATAGTGCGATAACGTTATTGTGGTGTTCGACTTGAGACGTCAGCCTGTGGAGGGGGGTGGGTTCTGCTTCTGGCGGCGCGGGGGTAGAACGTTCACAATTTCACTGGGGCGTTGTTTTCTTACGCCGGGGTATGAGCGATCACACCTTGTCGAGCACATCTTCCGGTCCAGATCGCTCTATCACACTAGCCCTTCCCCTTGAGGTCTAGGAGTGGAATTGGGAAGTGCGTGAAAGGATCCATGAGACGGTTGGTCCCGAGAAAGGGAGGGAAGCTCGTGTTTCTTGGGCAGACCATTTCATTGGCCGACAAGTTTGCTAATGATTCACTTTCCGGGAATCTCTCTCTTGTGATGCCCTCGTAATGACATATATATCACTGATCCATTGGAAATATGAGGTCTTAGTGAATTGGCCAATTACACGGTTCCACACGGTTGCCGAGGCCGATTCGTTGGGGGTTTTGCGGCAAGTCAACTCTATTCGGTATGGAACTCGGCCGAGTTTGGCAGTCAGCCAGATCGTTCCATGCCCCGATGGCACTCACTATTTGGCATGATGCAGGGATTGGTCAAGGCAAATTCCGTGAACGCTAGCTCGTGTTTTCTCTTTTGCTCCTTGCGAGAAGGTGAATCCATCTAGTGTGTCCTGTCCAGTAATTCATGTCCACCAAATGCGCGCGTGACGGCACGATATGAAACACGTTGGGAGATAGGGCTACAGGCGTTCCAGAACGAGCCACGCGATTGGCTAGCTCATAACTGCCAAGCGCTGCTCCGCTATTGGCCAAATGGTGAGTTAAAACCACTTATTAGCTAATACTTGCTATTCTTGGCGCTGTCCCCCTCTGGCGAGTCATCAACATCAATAACTCATTGAATATACCCGAAATCGGGTCGCACGATGCTGCGCAGGGGTACGGGCCCATACTCGGTCGCGGAGGACCAACAGGCCCGAAGGGGTTTTTTTTTCACGTTGGGGAGGTAGATATATATATATTTTCTTCTCCTTGCCTTGCTCTGACCGTCGTTATTCGCGACAGCAATTGACGACGGGGAAGACGTGCGGAGCACAAACAGTGTGGATGTGGATCCTTCCATGTTGCCGACAAGCTACAGTGGGATTGGTTTACGTTTTTACGTGATCTGACCATTAAGAGTTGTATATTACCATTTACGGGTGACCGGGGCTTTTCGCGCCCCGCCGCCATGGGTGGCATTCAGAGGAGTTTTTCTTGACGAGCAGGTGAAAATCTCGTGCTACGCCACAAAAGGAAATCAGCGGGTGAAGAGTGCCCGGAAATTTAAGCGACCGGGAAAGAAAAGAGAACATGAATGCTGTCCGCAGGGGATTTTTCTCGGAACGGGGATGAAGAAGAAGTGGGTCCGAAAAGGAAAAGTGGTTTAATTATGCGCGGGGGGATTGGTGACGGTAATGTGGGTTCGAATAATTGGAAAGACGAGCGGCTAACGGAAATGTTTAAGCTGCCATTAGATCTACGATGGCCCTGTGAGACCGAACAAAGATGGGTTGAATTGGTTTTGTATTCGGCAAGTGGATTCCGACCGAGGGGATGCGCCGATTCCTGCACGAGAAGAAAGCATCGAGTTCCCATCTCATATCAACTTAGTGAGAGGGACTCGCCCAAGATATAATCCGCCTCGTTTTTAGTTAGTCGTCCTTTCACTGATTTCCCGCTAGCCTCCTTGTGCTTTATAACTAGGCTAGCGTATACCGCTCTACCCCTCCTGATCTGTCATTCTCTTTTTAGCCCGTTCCCTTAGTCTACTCGCGATGGCCAATCCTTCATCCCTCTCTGACTTTGTTCGCATGTCAGCGGTTGATGATTTGTCCTATCCCCTGGCCTGTGATGACAGGACCCGTGATGCTGTCAACACCATTGTTAGCGGCCGGAAAAGTTGGAAGACCCTCAAAGGAAAGGGCGAGGCCGTCTGGCCACCATATCTCGAGGCTGCGCTCATAGAAGGTCCGCTACAATCTCCCCTCTTCCCTCCCAACTTACCTTACCTTTTCTTCCCCCTAGCTCTTGACAAGTACCGTCCAGAGACGTCGCGTTCAACCCGCTCTCTGAGCAGGTTCCCAAATCGCAATCGCTTCATCTCGGACTACATCTATCATGTCACCGGAAAGCGAAGGACTGCTAAGCAAGTCGGCAGTCGGCTCCAGCAACTCCGGGATACTTGCGGCGGGAAGAGGAGTTAGTGGACCCCCCGCCTTTTACCCCCGTCTTCATACTCACGCACCGATGGCTCTCTACAGTATTGAAACTCCTTTCTAACCGTCATTACTCACCTCCCTCGGAAGGGGATGAGGGTTCGCCTTCCCTCGAAGACACGCATGTATCGGATGGTGCCTCTTCAAGCCCGTCCACGTCGGAACGTATCATCACCGAACGTGCCCCGGCCCGCACCGCCCGCGCACTCGTTCATATCGACGTTCTCGCAGCAAATGCACCTTGGTCTCCCTCAGATGATGCCGGTATTGTCATGGGAAACCCTCTTATGACCCCACCGCGCTCCCCAGAAGCGCATACATTTTCGCAGACCTCCCAAGTGAACATCTTTCACTCTCCGAAGCCCCGCCCGCTGCGGGCGATTGATCCGGTTGTCACCTTCACCTCACCCTCGTTCGTGGTGGCCAAGTCTTCATGCTCTGTGTACTTCGATGGTAATTGTGTCCACACCGACATCGCGGATGTGACCTGCGCCTCCACCAAGGACGAATCCGGCATGTTCCTCTATCGGACGACTCTGATTCCCCAATATTGGGAACGCTTGTGTCAATCCCTTGGTATGTTCCTTTAATCCAGGACGAGCGCATAGATCTGATACTGGTTCCAGAACCAGGGCGGTATTCGATCGTTCAAGAGATCACCCAGACCATCCAGGGATGCTCTCCTGACGGCGACATCCCCGTGCAGTCCACACTTCTCACAGTTGTGTATCAACTTAATGAGCAGAGGACATCTTCTCCCGTGTCCTCTGCTTCCTCGGCCTCTCCGGTTAGCATACACCAACGTTATTCGTTGACTTCGTGTAATGTACGTTTTCCATGGTCTTCATGACTCGGTACCGAACGGACTAACTGACGTTCTCCGAGCAGCCAGGGTACATGCAGGACCTGCCGATTTCACCTGTCAGTGCGACGTTCAGCGACAACGGTGACCATGTGGGGTCCTATCTCCCGTCAGACTGCATGGGCCACCTCTCAGAGCCTGCTTACGCCCATATCCCTTCTCTGCCTATGGAAGATACCTTCAATCCTCGCTGGAGTGGGTACGCTCCATCAGCAACCGAGCCACTATTGTAAAACCAGCATCCACCTCTCACTCGCACGTCGACTCTCCAATCGCATTTACCTGTATATCATTAAGGTGAGCTGGAGTGCTCGTCCTGAGTTTCTGCGTTTGCTAATTGTTCATACTAGTGGTCGTCTCCTTAGCGCATCACCCCCGACATTGTAGCACTACACAGTCCTCAACTGCCTCGCTTGCATCATCTTAATTTCTGTGGGCTCCGCTGATACCTTAGAACCTTTCAAAAAGCGGCGCAGTTCCCTTTTGTTTCCCTTGCTTCGTCTAACTCTTGCCTTTCATTTTCAACTCGATTGCCTCTGCACTTTTGCTTTACCATCTCCGCATTATAGTTCAATTACTTCCCCATGCAATTGTCTCTGCCCTATGTCCTCTCGATTCTTGTTTTCCTTGCGCTCTGCATGATTCCTGCTATCGTTACCCTCCGCTGTCATGCCTGTTGCCCGGGGAGGAAAGAAGTAATGTACTAGTTGTCTGCATTCATGATGATAGACCGAGAAAGTCCCTTGGACTCTATGATGTGCTCTCTTCGCAGCGGTTCCGTTGAGAGGACTCCCGCGGAGGAGGGATTCCGCGGAGGCAATACCCCGCGCCACGATCCACCTGAGGTGGCATGCAAACTGATCGGGAACCACACAGTCGGTATCCTTCGTTCGCCTTCGTTCGTGGGAACGATCGCCAAGACCTTGCGTCTGTCGACAGTAGAGAAAACACGCGCAACGTTGGCCCTTCGTGTGAGAAGAGCAGAGAGTAGAGAGCTACAGTAATGATATCGCAGCTGAAAACGTCAACGTCGGAACTCCAAGTAGAGAAAAGAGAAACTTCGAGTAAAGATTGCGTGCCATGTGCTACTAGCATTCAACTTCGGAGGAAGTATCTCCTCCAGCGCGATTGGAAGGCAAGCCCTGAGCGGGCGCGGGGTGCAGCCATCATCATCGCATCCCGTCTAACCCAGCCGGCCGAGAAGTGTCATTTCCGGAAACGGCCATAATGAAAAGAAGGCTAGGGAGAATTCTGTGGTAGTTTATTATCTCAAAATTACCCACCCACACATTGGGATTGCCCGCGCCGGCTTCTTCCTCCTCGTCTCCCCGTCCGCCCATCGCACCCGAGTCATAACACATAATCTCCACCTCCCCCCCCTCCCTTCCTTCCCCGTCAAACCCCCTGGCATAATCATCCTGTCGTTGACCATAACGGCTCCGCATGCGCGGCAGCCCTTCGCAATGAGGGATCCGCGAAGCATGGAATCATCCGAATGAGCGCAGGGCGGAAACTCTGCCCGGTTCGCATCGTGCTCGGCATATTCGGAGAGACAGTGGGAACGAGCGAGCGGCGTCGCTTCAGTCAGCGCGCCGGAGAGAATAATAGACAGCTCGGACTGGCATCTGATACCGATCTAAAAGATCCGGGCTTGGCAGCCGCAGGATATTGTACTATTATCAGTAGCGAGAACGTCGATCTATTGTGTAGCTGTTGTTGTTCAACAGTAAAGAAGGAAAGAAACCGCGTAACGTTACAAACGTGGCATCTTGAAGGGGGTTGAGAGGCGAAAGGACACCAATCGGCGGACCATGCACACGGAGCTTGACTCATAGATCTCATTGTATTTGTCACCATGATATGGCTGCAGGGACGAGAAGAGCGTTGGTCGGGGAAGCGTGTGGCAAGCGACGAGGCCCATACTACAGGCCATCAGTTGCGGATCGAGAATTCTGGGTGGGGGTAATGGGCGCGGGTGAGCCACTAGGCCTTTTCACGAGGGATCTCTCCATACTGTAGGAGGTGCTTCACAGATGCCGAGCTTCTGCGCAATCATCGGCGCATTCCAGCTACATGTATTGGGATTTATTGGATCCTAGTGGACGTGGAACCCAGAAGAGCAGCCGAGGCGGCGAGGACGAGTGCACCATGCCCGTTTTTGTTGCACTTGTTGATCGCCTTGCGACATGTGAATACCAAGAAGGGAGGGGCCATGAGCTACCAGCAATTTAATAGTCCCATGAGGCGCACTACGGAGAAATAGACGGGTGGACCTGCTAGGGGGGGGGATTATGCCATGCGATACTCGGATGACACACTCGTGTCACTTTTTTTTCCACGACAAGAGAGGATGCGCCGAGACGCTTGTGGAATCATTGTGTCCTGGTCAGCTGGTCCGGCCCCTGTCTGCGCACTAGTAGATTCCCATTTTTATGCAGGGAATTTACGGACGTCATGCGCCTCGCAGCCTGGGTGCTAAACACGGCTAACACGACTCGGTGGAGAAGACTGTCCTAGGGTGAAGCCACGGGAGTGGGGCAACGCCGCAGCGACGTGACACGGCCAGGCGCACCCCCTTCATGGGGGTTTTCGTGACCCTTCTGACGAAAGACGCGAGATGCTAGAAGCACAGCCAGATTAGGACCAGCGCTAGCGTGCCATCGCAGGCATCCAAGCATACGTGAAATCCATAGAGCCGGTAACGAAAACAAGCTTTGTCTAATGGCGCAGACAGTTATCGGAATCTGACGGCCCATCAGAGGCGCCATTAAACTTACTTCAATACGGCAGATGTCATGATGGGACCGTGATTGAGCTCGCCGCGCGGCGCAGATAACGGTGGGGAGTAACGCGATACCCTTTTGACAAAAGATGAAATTATCACGGTCTAGATACAGGGGCGACCTACGAACGACGGACAAGATGAACGCAGTACAGTAAAACGTGTGGCATGAGGTAAAATAGAAAAATATGAGACAACATGAAAAAGAGAGGAAAAATCACTACCTTGGTAAATCGTTTTCAGTACTCCACTGCATCATCATCATCCGCCGGCATGGTCACGGAATCGTCCTTCCTTTCCTGCTCGTCTGGTCTGGAGCTGTCCTGTTTCGAAACTGATCCGTGTCCTTCCTCGGCAGGTGTCTCATCCACGTCCATTTTAGCTTCCGACGGTGAAGGCTCGGGTTTGGAGCTTCCAGTCTGTTCGTTATTGTCGACGAGATCTGGCCTGGTATTGTCCTCTGCCTTGGTGGCCTCACGCTCCGCTGCTTGCGGGCCTCTTCATCGACCACTCGCTGCCGGAGCTCCCGAATCTCATTGATAGTGGTGTCACGTTCGCCGAGAAACGCGCTCCACTCCTTCTCAGCAGTTTCAGCCGCCTTAATCACCAGGTTTCTGTCAATATGGCGGCGGCAAAAGTGTAGGACGAATTACCTCTGCTTTTCTTTTAGCAATGAAAGCCTCCTGAGAAGGTGTCAAGACCGCTGGAAGGTAGTACAATGGTGGAGGATGTGATCGCAATGGCTCAGGGATCCATTTGTGCGAAGGTGGAGGGCTCGAATCCTCAGAGGGAATCACATCTGACGTGAGAAGGAAGTTGGCGAGGATGGGAAGTCGTGTACGACGAAGCCGATGCTAGTGAAGATCCCAAGCCATCTTAGCTCTGCCAACGTCAAGATCAGCGCGCAGGTGACTTACAATCGAGTTCTTCAATTGTATCTCCTCCTCCCTCCGGTTTGCAGTATGCTTGTCTTTCTTCGCCTCTTCGGCTCTCCTGACAGAGTCAGTCTCTTTTCGGAGTCTATCCTGTAGCCTTTTATCAATCAATTGTCGTTTCTTAGCCTGGGCGTGAGGTCAGATACGGCGTAGTTGTGAGTACAGGCGTGAGCTCGCACCGCTTCGCTGGCGTTTCGAGCTTCGTCTTCAGTTTTTGCCTTGTTCAGAGTCCCAACGAGAAGTCCAAACATACTCTTGCCACGCTTGCGCTCCCTATGTTCGATAGTCAGATCCAATCGCGGTCGTTTCTTTGGTGCGACTGCTCCAGGTGCTGTTGCCTGGGCGGCGTCTTGCATAGTCGCGTCAGTATCCAGTTCTTGGTCTTTGCTGGGAACTTGAATTTGTCTGTATGCAATAATACAGAGGGATTAGCTCAGGACGGAAACAAAATTGTATTAACCGACTCGTCTGTGGACATGATTATCCCTTGTCCTTGTCCTTGTTCTTTTGGAGAGGTCAGAAGGGGGGAGTGTCGGAGTTTCAATTGACGGAGACGCGCGTGGACAAAGCATGGCACTTGGGCCTTGGACTTGACCATACCCACGCCTTTCATTTAGTCGCAGCTGGCAGCCCTTTTCACGCAATGTCCCCCAGATCCACGATACACGCTGCTAGACTCGTAAAAACTCAAGTGACGCAACCCTCAGCCTCAGTAACGAGTAGGAAGAGAAAGATATTACCCAGGAAGGAGATCCCACTCGGAGACCGGGTACAACGTCTCTTCACGTCCCTTTGCGCGCAGATTGACGGAAGCCATTTCACAAATGCGATCAAGACATGCGACAAAGGTATGTGCCTCCCCATCTACCATCGATCTGTTCGATAATTTGTCCTAGTTCTCCGTCTCGTACCCGACGACAAGGATGCTAAGCAGACAAAGCTTTTCCTCCTCTTACAAACGGAACGTTATGGTGATGCCCTCGCGTTACTTCAGCATTCTAAGGAGTCCTCCGCGTTTGAGCTTGCATATTCGCTTTACCGGCTCCAACGCCTGGATGAAGCAGCCCACCTCATTGATGGGATCAAGCAGAGACAGGATCAAAATCGGGGAGCCCTGCACCTGGAGGCACAACTGGTACACTATCTCTCTGGGTTGATACGCAATTTGAGCTCGTCCTCTTTTAGAATTATAGGCAAGGCAATTGTCAGGTCGCTTTCGGCCTGTACAACCAGCTCCTCGACTCCTCTGACCCGGTAATATCACCAATCTCAATCATCACCTTATTCTGATTGCCGCATCCAGAGCAGCGAAGAGTACTCAGATATCTTGACCAATCTACGAGCGTCACAGAGACACCTTGACTTCATCAACGCTGACTACCTTCGTGCTCTTGATGGTCTGAGTTCAGACGTGACAGGGTCACTGGAGCATATGCCTCCTCCAGCGCCACCGGCCTCGTCGCACAGCACAAGTCTAGGGGTCGTAGCGTCTACAAACAAAACCGAGGACACGGTAAGGGAACCGGCTCCCGTGCGAAAAGTTCGCGCGCGACGCGTGCCGAAAGGGATTGTACCCGGTGTGAGCCCGCCCCCTGATCCGGAGCGATGGCTTAAGAAAAGCGAACGATCGACGTTCCAGCAAGCACGGGGAAAGAAGAAAGGCGGCGGTGGTGCTACACAAGGGGTGGTGGAAAGTGTGGGGGGCTCAGCCACGGGTGGTCATGGTCGAAGCGGGGGGCACGGAAGAGGGAAAAAGAGGAAGTGAGGTAAGGTTTGTGTCCTCAGGATAGTCTCCCATCCTCAAACCTCGAGGCACCATCAGGGGTGATCTAAATAGTACACATTCAGGCGACCACGGCTTTTGTAAGAGGTTCTTTTTTCACAAAAGCGACATGCGTCGTGCATATGTCCTCTTACTCTCGTCATATTCTTCCGCATTTCCAGCCCACGCGCAATCTGTTAGCGCCCACCACCAATCCTCCGTTTATCTACTGTCACGTGGACGGTTCTTGTGTTCCCTTTGCTGCCCGAATTGAGCATGCCGACTTCTCAATCTTACTTGCATCGCTCACCCTTGGAACAAAGAACCTTTTCTGACGCCCTCATCTCTCATATCTATTTCTACGAACCCAAGCGAAATCTCGTCATCTACCTCATGTTTATAGCACGTCTTGGGCGTTCTTCCGGCACGTTTTGTCGGCAATTAACGATTACTGGAACGAGCCAGGCTCGAAGTCTCGACCAAGATTCAGGTTTTGAGTGAACTGCTTGGGTTATGAGTTGAAGGGTTGCTATGCGTAGCTTGTCTATGACTCGTATCATGCTGCGTCCATAGGCACTCTGGGCACATTCCTTTCCTCAACTGTCCGTCATACCTCCCAGGAACTTCTGATTCGCAAAGAATTCGTATCAGAGAAAGGGTCAGTCACATGGATTTCGCGTGGTAGTACATGCGCGACACGCCCCAAAGCAATGTTCATTAAGTGAAATGCATGGGAGGGCTCATGTCCCGTCATGCAACCGCTTCCCACTCACCTGCGGCCATCCCCGAGTATGAATGTCCTGGAACGCGCAGGCTAGCAGGCGAAAACATATAAACCCTATCCACTGCGTTGAAACTGCCCAGACTTGCACGGTCTTCTCCCATTGTTATTCACCTCTCTAGTCAAGATGTCGCATCCCACTGTCCGCGGTGTTGTTGTCATCACGCGCAATGGTGACCGCTTCGATTACTCCCAGGACCCCATCACGTACAAGAGCTCCCATACCGACTCCACTCCTCTGGGCGAGGTGGGCTGGCATTCACTTCGTGCTTGTAACATTTGTTTGACAGTCACGTGAAGGCCCAAGCGTTCCAGCTTGGCACACTACTTCGCAAGGAATACTTCGAACCTTCCTCGGCCAACTATATTCACAACGTTCGCAATGACCTCGTTGACCTTGACCAGGTTCACGCTCGCATCAAGACTGGCGGCGAGGGCCGCGTTGTGTTTGATTCCACTATCGCTCTCCTGCAAGGCTTATTCCCTCCCACCGAAAAGAACACCATTGAGCTTGCGAATGAGACCAAAGTCACCGCTCCTCTCGGAGGATACCAATACGTCCCTGGTGAGTTCTACATGCCGCATGTCAAGCTTGTCCGCTGAGTTCGCTGCAGCTGAGACCGTCGAGCCTTCCAACGATCGCTCCCTCGAGAGCTGGACGGACTGCCCGGTAATCACAGCGACTTATGTGCAGCACGAGCTTTGACATAAGCTATTTAGGTATTTGAGGATCATGTGAAGAAGCTCTACAGTTCGCCCGAATTCAAGGCTGCGGCGGAGGGCGCCGAGCCATTCTTCAAGATCGCAAAAGATTTCGTCTTTGGCCGCACTCTCACCCTTGAGAACGTGGTAAGTACCCTATAGTCGACGTGGAGTCAGCTCGCTTATTTTCACATTTCCAGGTTAACGTACGCTCTTCATTCCCTGGCAGCGGGATCGCGCTTCGCTGAGGACGTTCACCTGTAGATCTATGACTTCATGAACCATCAGTGACCCACAACAAGACCTATGCCATCGCCTTCCTCCCACACTGATTGAGCAGGCGCGCCACTGGGCTAATTTCCACGAGGAGGGTGTCTTCTCGGAAACCGCCATTAATGGCATTGGGAACAGTGCGTTATTCAGTTCCATTCTCCGTCTAAAACGGTATCTGACCACTTTGTCGTAGTCGCTGGACGCACAATTCTGCAATCGATCATCAGCTCTTTGGAGCGAATCACTTACGATGGTGACCCCTTGCAGTTCCTCGTCGAGTCGACCACCTACCAGCCTTTCATTTCTCTCTTCGCGCAGACTGAGATGATTAAGAGTGACCCCAGCCTCAAAGGCCTTCGTGCGTGTGACCACAGATGCGTTTGTATTCCAGACACTGACCGGTGTGCTTGCAGCTAACTTTGCCTCTGCCCTCGTCATTGAGCTGCGCCGCGGCTCGCTTCCTGACAACCGCGACTTTTTGCGCTTCAAGTTCAAGAACGGGACCGATGACGACTTCCGTACTGTCCACGTCTTTGGTCATAGTGCTGACATCCCCTTGACCGAATTCATCTACCGCATCGAGGTATTTGTTTGTCTGCGGGTCGACGTAACCAACTTCCTCAGACTGTCATCTTTCCGCAGAACGCTGCGATCGGTTCCAACGACGAGTGGATGAAGGTCTGCGGTGCCTCGAAACTTTCGACCCCGGCGCCTTGGGGCATGCCAGGGATACCTCTCTTGCAGGGAAGCCGCGAGCAGTCCCCAGTCGCGACCGCCATGTGTGGGGCGCTTTTTGCTGCCCTGTTCATGCTCGCTGTTCTCGCTGCTGCCAAATTCTTCAAGCGCTCGAACCGTGGCCGCATCGCCCTTCGCACAAATGGCGTAAGTGTCTCTTCTTCGCTACCGGCCGATTTGGTCGCTAATCATGACAAAGGATGAAGGGTCGCTCGTTCTTCCGACGACAGAGAAGCGCCCTGTGAGTTACTGAAATTACATACCGCTTGCCTCCGAACTCGATTTGCACTGTTTGTTCTGTATACTCTGATGGACGTTTGTGTCTAACTTAAGGGCCGTGTCGAGATATGAGTAGTGGCGGCCAGGGTCAGGGTCATGAATATTGCCAAAGCTGCTTGATCCGAAGAGTCCTCACACGCCCAGGGTTTTCAATACGCGAAAAAATTCACCTGTGCGCTTAGCTTTGTTTTTACTTACAGTGTACTCTCGCATTCGTTGTATTCCATTTTTCTGCAGCTGTGGTTGGGGCGCTCCCTGGATAGTAAGCCCGCCGATTGCGATCACGAGGCATTCCCTTTTCGCTTCCGCCACGGCAACACAAGCTGGGGATACTATTTGGGTTTTGGTCTTTCAAGCCGAATTAGTCGATTGATGAGATCTGAAGGGGACTGATGGAATGGCATTTGTATGAAACAGTTTATGAGAGGAGTAGTATTGGCAAAGATCCGTCGGGATCCTCAAGATGCTAGAGGAGTGGCATGACAGATTCCTCAGCCGTCCTGACGGGACAGCTAGGATCGCCTCTCATGAGAAGAAGGGAGCCGGATAACCTTCGGACCACCAGTAGCTCTGGGAGGAAGGACTCCGTAGTCTCCGAATACCCGGGGCCCGGGGGTTAGGGGTGCAGGATAATAAAGCATTGTGACTAGATCGACGTCTTGAACGCCGATCAGAGGGTTAGCAGGGATGACAAATTGGTGGTCGCTAGTCGGCTCAGCTTAAGTGGACTTAACAAAGGAATGAATGGGATTGAGATTTACGGCACTGCCTGTGGGTATCGTATCAGTGTCCAGGGTCTAGCAAGAGCCCGAGTACAACTGAGGCCGAAACCCTTCCTGGCGGCCGGTGTTTGATCCAGAGCTGCCAGTAAGCCCACGGGGCTACGATAGCGACCCACGAGATACGAGGCGGGCGTGTCACGGTGATGCTGCGAAGGCGGAACGGAACGAGAGAGAACCAAACTTGAATTGCCAGTGTTGCCAACATACACGTCCATCATCATCTGGCGATAGACCGACGTCCAGAGAACTTTATAAGTACTAGGCTTCAAGTTCACAGTCATCGTGACCTACCTGTAGAGATTCGAGAGGCCTTGTACTGGCCCTGACTTCTCGACGACGACGCTGAAAAGTCCGTGGGACATCGACAGGAACTCGGATTGCGCCTATTGCGGCTGTTTCCAACCCCAACGGGTATCTCAGTCACGGTATATATGCAGGTGACCGAACTGTATAGGCGCGGGCAACTTGAAGTCGCCACGCGGTCTCACTAGCCTGAGGGTCACGGTCGTTCTGTAGATATCCCAGTCTGTGCATATCCAGCAGAACACAGTATAGCATCTCAGACTCCTTTTGTTGATTAAATGCCTCATCTATTTTCCCTCTCCCAGCCGGATGTCCTGCTAAAGATGCGGCAGGCTACCATCCGTGCTTGGTTGTATGTAACGGGATTTCTTGCGTCCAGGGTCTCGCAAGTGACGCTCTCCGCCACTCAGGCGGATTCACCGTATCTTTTGGGTCTTGGTCGGTTTATCTTTCTGTTTTACACTAAGGCCTGTGATTCTGAATTGTCCCCACTGGTACTTCTAGGAATTGCGGATATCACAGGGTAAGGGTGTATCCCCACGGTCATAATGATAGTCCATTCACCGAATCTATCCTGGCTGTTCTTGGAACTTTTCATTCAGACCTGTGGTGGAGACCAATATGATGGTTCGTCCCCATTTTTGTTCCCTCATATCCCCCTTCGCCGTGTCATCTGGATTCTTTCCTTTTTCCCTTTATGGTCTCCGACATCCGGTACATATACCGCCGTCGGCGAGGATCGGCCGCGACGCTCTTGCTTTTCACAGGAGAGGTCGGGGTTTCCGATGCCCTACGGAGGCGAACTCCCGTGCCATGAGCATAGAACTACCAGTGGTTGACGTGCCCACCGATGTTCGGTCGTCCTTGACGTTGGCCCTCTTCCCTTCAGCGTTCGTGGAGAGAAGGAGGTGTGTGTGTGGGCTCGGGTGGGGTGTATTTATATTTTTTTCTTTGTCGAAGCTGCTGGTGGATTGCACCTAATTTTGACGGTTCATGGAAATCAGGGCTATGCCAATTTGCCCCAAATCGACACCGGGCTCCATATGCGCCAGCGAAGCCGTGCATACATCATCGCTGAGACATCCAATGTGACGAACCGAGTTGTCTTCATCAACGCTGGTTAGTACACCCTTGGAGTTGTTCGAAGCGAGGGCTGATGCTCGCTCGATCGTCTACCCACGATCGTCTACCCACGTGCTCTCATTGTGATATATCACATCTTTTTGTCCCGGTGCTCAGACATAGCTTTCGGAGACACCGGCATCCGGCGTTCCATCATTTCCAGTCTTGCTGAGCTTTTTCCCGGCGTCTATGACGACAGGAATGTCGCTATCGTCGGCACGCACCAGCACGCGGGTGTTGGTGGATACACCGAGAACTTTCTCCCGCAGATCACATCGTGGGGCTACGTCAGTGAGACGGCTGAGGCCATCGTACAAGGGACCGTGCTCGCTGTGCAGCGTGCCCACGCCAACCTTGCGCCCGGCTCCCTCGGGCTTGGGAATGTCACCATTGCTGACGCTAACGAGAATCGTAGCCCAAGCGCATACCTGGCAAATCCCCCGGAAGAGCGTGCGCAATATGATAGTGACCGGGACACAACATTGACCCTGCTGAGATTTGTCGACGCCAACGGGGCAAGGATGGGATTCTTGAGCTTTTTCCCTGTGCATGGGACTAGTTTATACGAGGTAACCCACTCCTCCGTTCCGGGTTGATATGTTGGTGAATATACACCTCGGAAGAACAATACGTTGATCAGCAGCGACAACAAGGGCATGGCCGCCCACTTATACGAATGTAGGTGTCCAGGACCCCTCTGCCAGGACTTTCTTACCACCTTTTCTGTATTGCAGCTCTTGTGGAGCCGAACGTGATGCCCGGTAACAACACGTTCGTGCGGGATTTGTACAATGTAGGTCCTATTGATTTCCTTCTACCAAGGACCTGGATGTAACGCATTCTCTAGCAAACGCTGGAGACACCAGCCCTAACACGTATGTTTTCAGTTGGTACGAGATGAGAGTCATGGCTCGATTTCTGTGACAGCCTTGATGCTTTCTGCGAAAGCCCCGGTAAACCTTGGGATGGGAAGCCTTGCGACTTTAATAGTTCGACATGTGGAGGCACCGCCAAGGATTGCCACGGACGGCATGTCTTCTAACACCACCGATCTGTGTCTGGGGTTGAGTGATTGCGCGCAGAGGGCCCGGTTTCCGAATTTCCGACTTCGAGTCGAACCGCATCATTGCGCAGCTGCAGGTCGATGGTGCTCGCTCACTCATGGGCAGTAGTAATCTTACACCAGTAACGGGTGCTGTACGGAGCGTGCACACGTACCTCAACATGTGCGCCGCCGATTAGTTCACATTCGTAAACTGACTATTTGATGCTTCACTCTAAGGTCGTTCTACTCGTTTGCTCTTCCTAATGGGACCACGGTGCAGACCTGCCCACCTGCACTTGGTACGGCCCTCTCCTGTTACTTCCTTATTCTTGTAATACTAATTTATTTTTTTACAAAGGGTATTCGTTCGCTGGCGGAACAACGTTCGTCCTCATTTACCCTTTTTTGTTCATGCATCCGAACTCATGCCCATTTTGAGAAAGAGATGGACCTGGGGCATTTGACTTCGTGCAGGGTGATAATTCGTCTAGGCCGCAGTAATTCCTACTGTCTGTCCGACATGATGGCCGCACTGATGTGATATTTATTCAGGAACCCGTTATGGGAGGCCTTCAAAGGTGTGGCACTTTTCTTCCCGACGTTTCAGTCCGATGGTTAAGGGTTGGGCAAGACTGGCCGGACGCTGTCCAAATGTTTTCTTCTGACTTCCGTTGGTTTCTAAGTTCTGATCATTACGACCCTTACGAATTACAGGCTTCGTCACGCCTCTGCCTGATGCCGACCAAATCGCTTGTCACCTCCCGAAACCGATTCTTTTGAATACTGTTCGTCGCGACACAACCTCCGGGCTCGGACTTTCTTTCGGTGCTGATTTACCCATTTCAGGGGTATGCGCATATACCGTACGACTGGTCGCCTAGTACCGTGGACATCCAGATGTTACGTGTTGGGAACTTCGTTATGTTGATCATCCCGGGAGAAATGACAACGATGGCAGGAAGACGGATACGGTATGTCCGACGACCCATCCGATATTTCGCGATGGCGTTATGCCGTCACCCAGAATTCTTCTCTCATTGAGTTAAATTTCGAAACGCGGGCATGGCTCATACGTAGTTTCACAGGGAGGCCGTTCGGGCTCGGCTCATCGCAGATGAAATGATCGGGGAAGATGCGTGCGTGGTTATTGCGGGGCCCGGCAACACATACGGCCACTACGTTACGACAATTGAAGAATATGGTGTGCAACGCTACGAAGGCGCCTCCACAATCTTCGGACCTTGTATGTCTCCTGTACGTTTGTGGCGTTACAGACACCGACTGTACGGAATGTGACAGATACCCTTGATGCGTACATCGACAAGTATACCGGTCTGGTATCCTACTTGGCCGACAACGCCACAACGGGAGCTGAACCGCCGTCCGACCCTGCTCCTCCCGACTTGACCTTGAACCCTAAATCGTCGCGGGTATGCTGTTTCTTTCATGATTTCGTTCCGCTGACGCTGCCCTCCGCACTCTTTCAGCTTCCAGTCATCTTGGACAGCCCAGCCTTTGGCCATGGCTTCGGGGATGTCCTCATCGACGTGCCCGCAGGGTCGGTATTTAAGGCCGGCCAAACTGTCTGGGCTCAGTTTGTTGGAGCTAATCCCCGGGTATGCGACACATCGTCATCATATCGACATAGAACGATGCTGACTGTTCTGAAGAACAATCTGAGACTGGAGGGCACTTTCTTGTCCGTTGAGCAATTCATCGATGGCAAATGGCGTGCCGTGCGGTCGGACTCGCACCCATCGACCATATATCGATGGAGTAGGGTTGTGAGCCTTTCTTATCTGAACCTTTTTTGCATCTCAATCTCAATTTTTGTTCGTAAGTTCCTTGGAATAAGCAACGTCAACGTGTCATGGTGAGCGCATAACAACTGAATACGCGTACACCTCTAACACTTATCCGTATCCGTAAAGGACCATCGAATCCGGGACACCAAGTGCGTTGATTCGACGCTTTAGCGTCGGCGAGATTGTCTGATCGAAAATTCTTTCAAGGCGGAACCTATCGACTCGTATATTTCGGCGACTCTAAGGTTGGTAGGGATATCTCCTCGTTTTCTGGGGTTTCGTCTAGCTTTTCTGTTTCTTGAACTGTGACCAGACTATGTGACTGATTTTGTGTACGGAATCGAGACGAACGATTTACTATATTATACAACCTGTGGAATACATCGTGACTAGAAGTGTCGAAACGTGGCGTGTGGTTACAAAACAGTGTTCATGGTCCCCAGAAGTGGTGGAGCTCTTCTGTTGCCAGTGCTAAGCGGTGCAACCTCTGTATTAGACGTTCACGCTCTCTCTTGACTTCAAGTGGCTCTTGTAGGAGATCACTACAACGTTCCACGGCACCGGGCGAGCTGAACCCGAAACTCCGGCGCAGTACGGGTGCCAGGCCCTCGCAAACGCCACGGACGAGTTCCGTGTCGACCACGAGCGGTACGTAGTCGACAAATCGGTGCAATGCAACTACATGGGTGTAAGTGAGAAGATTTTCCAGCGCATAGGAAAGACGCGATGTGAGGAGGTGTACCTTCAAAGCCTGCGCTTGCCGAGGCCATGTCCTCAAGCGCAGAATCCGCGGGTGAGGGCGGAAGGAGTTTGACGAGTGAGTGTTCATCAACTGACAATCCAATCTTGCCGAGACTCGCCTTTGCCGTGTTGACAGCTGAGGTGAATGTCGGAGAGGCTGAAGGTCCGCCTGGCGAGGCCATTCGATTCAGGTCCCGTAGCACAGTATTGTTCTCAGGGCTGGCAAGCCCGCGTTGCATCTTCAGGTGGGACAAGAACTTGTCTTTGCAATCCCGGTAGTATCGGTCATTGCGTGTGTGTCCATTGCGCTCTAGCTTGAGGAGGAGCGCTGTAGCTGTTCGTGTCCTCGTATCGCACTCTTGCAAGTGAGCCTCGATCGTATCACTGGAAAGGGATTGTCGATATGATCATGAGTGACAGTGCCAGTGCCAGATAGAAGGTGGCCGCACTACATGTGGGTGGGCAATCCGCCGTGTAAGAAATGCCCACATCTGGCGTCCACTGTCTTGCGGATGAAAATTCTGAGCAAGTTCGTTGCCCTATTGACAAATTGGCTTGTTGGCATATCCCAGTTGGCTATGAAGGAGCGAAGATACTCCTCCGCTACCTCCGTCTGTCCGCCATCCGGGAGTCCACGAACAGACGAACTAGAAGGGGCAATTTATTAGGTGTGCAATAGAAGAAGCTACCATGTCTTACCGAGACTTTTTGTTGAGGACATCATCCAGGAATATTATCTTGCGTGTACCGTCAGCTGCAGGAAGTTCACCATCCTCGAGCAAAAGTTCAGGAAGGCGAGTGACGGAGGGTTGGTCTTTAAAGACGGTATTTTTGTTCCATGCACGGAACTCGGGGCATGTTACCCTGAGCTCGTTTTTGAACCGCACCGCTTCATCCTCGATGAGATATAAAACATTGCCATCATCTCGTGATCGTCGCTCCACCCCACCTTCAACGTCACGGACGAGTTGGTCGATCAGCGAGTTGATATCCCCAATGCAATCGTCTGACGGTGGCTTGCCTAGCCGATTCAGCTCCTGGGTTGTGCTCTCTGCTAGTTCCTGGACTTGTACAATAATATCCGGGACTCTGCAGGGATATCATTCATGGCGAGCCCTGAACAGGTATAGATCGTTGCGTACTTTAGTGATATCAAGTTTGAGAGGATGTCCTCAAGATGTCGGACGAGTTTTGTTGTCCCAAGGTGGCTCTGGGCCTGCCTAGGGAGGCCGTACCAAGGACGCTCCTTCTTAAACCAACAATCTTCCTGCTCGCGAGCCTCCACGAGCGTTGGTTGTGGGTGTGCGCTTTGGGTATCAGGTAGCTTGACGCAGAACCAGCCGTGATCCAATGGCTCAACCTCGCCACTGATGTACCGCGCCCATTTCTCTTGGGCAGCCTCCGGACTTCTGTCCGGCTTGGTCAGTACACCTAAAAAATCATGCTGTAAATGAACGAGAGTTCACAGGGTAGACATGAGGGTAACTTACCGACGGTGCGCCTTCCATGCGGATCATATTGACGCGCAAGGTCATACGCGCCTTGGTTGGCGAAATCAGCTAACGTTTTATGTCAGCAGCATTACTTTGAGTGCAAGATACTACAACATACTTTCGCAGGTGATAGTCATGAGGATGATACAATTTTCCTTGGAGATATACCCGGTCACCAAGTTCTCAATGAGTTGGATGTTGTCGCGGTTTCCACTTGTCCCAACATTACGAATTAGGCCTGCAAGGACCATCAATAGACAAGCACGCTACAGTCAGGATTTTTGGGACGTACCAGGCAGGTCCACAAAGGAGATGTCGCTGTATTCACGACCCGTTATCTCTAGGCAGATTATGTTTGGAGAGAACGAGAGCTCGGTTAGGGCAGTATTCAAGTCGATGCTCTCCTCTAAGAACTCCTGGGCAGGAGTCTTAGGATTAAGAATAGCGAGCTGGGCTCGTAAGATACGGTCCTCCAGCATTTCCTTCTCCACTATGACATCACCGAAGGGCTCTTTAGGCTGTCCAGACGAGCTCTGCCCTCTTGATGCTGTGATGCGACGCAAGAAGACTCGACATGACCACGGACCGTCTCCGTGAGTCAGCCGGCACTCGATAGGACACCTGCACGAAGCGGCGTCGGCCTGCGCGACAATGGTCAACGCAATGGATAGAATGCCCACCTCGTGCATGCGTCCCCCGGTGCTTTTAACAAGGGGATACCGGAGACGGCTTGAATCAAAGATGATTTCCCAGAACTTTGCGAACCTATCACAGCGATACGCGGAAGGTCGATGTCGATGTCAAGCCTTTTTAGTTGTCAGTCGGGTGGGAACGTTGACGACGGTCGGATGGTGCTTACTCGATGTCGTGCAAGTTATTGACGAGGCGTAGCCGCTGCTGACCACTGTGCGTATTTCGACTTCCCACTATCGCTTCATTGTCGACCTGGGTGGTAGTAGACGAGCGGTCAGACGGGTCTATCGTGATCATTTGCGACGAAGGAGATGCTGTTCTAGGTGGAGAGTCTGGGCCGTTGACGACGATGATTGGAGGTGCGGACTGTGGACGCTAATTGTGGGGATAGTCGTGCTGGATAGTGCGAACGGTGAGGAAAAGACTCACGAGCGATGGATCTGGAATCCTCATATCAAAAGGTGCCACAACCTAAGATTCGAAGAGAGTCGATGGGGGGAGGCCTGGATTGCGCCTTTGTTAAGTGTGCGCGCTTATTGCGATTTCCGCAGCTGCGAAGACCCCGCGGGTTTCTGATCTTTTCTGTGCGCAGACATGGAAGCCAAAACATGTCATCAGCATGTCATCTGGCAAGTGCAATGTGCTACTGCGGATGCTGCGGACGGGAAATCGTGTGGACCCGTTCTAGGCAGTAACGAAACTCACCTTGGTCAGCTGCCTTAATCACACACAATTACTTCACATTCGTCCCTTTCTATTCAGAAATACAACTACGCAGTAAGTTTTATGGATCACATGAACGCATCTACAAGCTCCTTTCTCGCTGATATGAGCCGCTGCAGCCTCTTCTCCAACTCGTTGCGACGTTCGATGATGTCTTCCGGCTCGCTCAGCAGCATCCCGCAGCGTTGATACCCGTCGGGGCCACTGACGAGGCCCCTGAGAAGCGCCCCCTCGAGGCCGACTGACATGCGGCGCAGCATCATTCTATCGATACCCATAGGGACGGTGTCCACGAACCTCTTGTACGCGACTGTGATCGATGTTACGTTATACAGCCAGGGGTGGAAAGAGGCGCTATGTACCTTGAAAATAGGCGCGGACATCAGCCATTATTTCGATGGCCGGTTCCATGGGATCCAATGGGAGTAAGTTAGCCAACGCTGGGGCATTGACGGCTTGCAGCCCCATCTTGGCGAGGGAGGACAACGTGTCATTCATCGCCCTAGTCATGTCTTCGTCATCAGTGCTCTCCAAGTTCCTTATAAAATTGCTTTTGGCCTTGAACGAGTTCCTTTGTAGTAAGTCAAGAACTTTGAGCGATAATCCCTAAAATAGTGCTCATTCATAGTGAAGGGCTCGTGCTCGTCCTCGAGTAACGAGTTAATGTGCTGCCCTGCGGAATCCGCACATTCCTGATATGATTTTGGACGATATCCCTACAGTTGTTGTTAACGAGACGTAAACACCGGCCGAGAGAACATGGTAAAGCCTACGTAATTGCCTGCTTGAGACGACCATGGGTATATTGGGAGAAGTGGTCTTCTACCAATAACTTGATGCGGCGGTTCAGCTCTTTCCTTACAAAGTCAAAGTATTGCTGCGAGGGGTGGTCCCATCGCTTCACGAAGGTACCGATAAATTCCTTTATGATAATATATGGGAAGATGTTCGGGAGCTCTCGAGTGACGGCACTGACAAGATCAAGGTCAAGATTGTGCGTGAAGACGAAGTTGAAACCCTCGCTTACGAGTTTGCCCTCTTCATGACATCCTCGACAAAGATGGCTCGCCTAGGGTCGCCAGGCTCATAATCCTGTTCTCCCTCTTCATTGGAAAGGAACGAAAGAGGCGGAGGGGCTGGCACAGCCTTGACATCTTTCGGACGCTCGAGCGGTCGGAAGTCGGGTGCGGTCTGGCGGATTGCCTTCTTGAATTCCAGTCGGGGCCCACGAAGAGCCTGTATGAGACCGTCATCGTCCGGAGACCCGCCAACAAGATGCTCAACAGAGCGGACGAAGGCGCCTATCAACTTCATAATCTCCGCTACTGGCTCGGACGATGGTGGGCTCGGGAGTCGGGAAATGTCGTGGTTCGTTTTCTCGAGCAGCCTGTCAAGTTCCTCCTGCAGCTCGGGAAGCCTGCCAAAGATTTAGGATGATTTGCAAAATTCCAAAGCAGCAAAAACTTGCCGTTTGGAAATCAAGTCGGACAAAACTTGGCCGAGACGTCGCGTAAGTTTGTCGGTACCCAGGCGTCGCCGGTAGAGCCACTCCAAGTTCGACCACGGTGCCCTGGTTTGGAAAAACTCGGCCTCTCTTTCCCGGGCTTGGTCATACGTGATGCCACTTCTGATGTCCTGGGAGTCAGGGTTCTTCACCGAAAAGTACTCAATCCCTCCTTCCGTGCCACTACCCTGAATCTTGCCTATCCAAATTGCCTCTTCGCCAAGCGGTATCCGGTCAGGTTTCGTGAGGACACCTACGCAGCCAGCATTAGCAACTCGAAGGAGCACCACACAACGTCGAAATACCAATTGTCCGGGCGCCATCTGGGTCAAAGTGAGCAGCAAGACGGTGAGCGTTCTGGTTTTCAAAGTCGGCTGTGAACGTCAGTTGTATGAGGGATTACACGGGCCGGTTTGTTGAAGGCGAACATACTTTCACACGCGATTGTCACTAGAATAATACAGCTCTCTTTACTAATAAACTCCTCAGCGAGCTGTTGAACAAGACGCGCGTCGCGAGGTTCTCCTCCAACAATCAAACCTACCATAGTTTAGTCTTTTGCTAGACTTAGACATTTATATCACCTACCTGGGAGGTCAACGAAGGAGAGGTCATCGACATCTTTCCCACTGATCTCTAGGCAAACTGAGTTCGAAGAAAATGATAACTGTCTCTCCTCTAACACCTCAGGAGATGCTTCCAAGAAATGGTGATTCGGCGTACGGGGATTTAAGATTGCACACTGAGCACGACGGATCCGCTCAGTAACGAGGGTCTTTGAGAAGATTGGATCCCCAAACTCGATTTTGCGTGGCTGTGAAAGCACCTTGCCGTCATCCTCTGTGACAATCCTCAGGGAAACCACACAACGCCAGGACTCCGCCGAGCGCGAGAGCTGGCATTCTGTTGGACACCTAATATCATGCGCGACGCATTAGTCTCGTGGAAAAAATAGGAACCAGCGAACGTCTTACCTAGTACAAGTACCAGAAGCGCGGGGAAGGGTAATACCCGAAATGGACTCTATGACTGACGACTTTCCTGCACTCTGCGACCCGAGGACCGCGATGACGGGGATGTCCAGATCCAGGTGGGCACTGCGGGAGAGAAAGAAATGAACTCAGGCGAGCAGCGGATGGGGTCTACTGTAGTCCTCACCCCGTCGCTCGAAGGCGATTAACAGAGTCAAGCATGCGACGCTTCTGTGCAACGTATTGCGGGTCCGAGAGACCGACTGGGGTGTCCACTGGTATTATGTCGGTAAGGCTACATGGAATCTCGAGGTTACTACCGATGTCGGTGCTGCCGTCCGATGGAGTCATCATTGATATGAGGGATCGTATTCGCATAAAATGGAGGGGAAAACTGTGTTCTCTGAGAAAAATGAGTTGCGCGAACGACCCTTTATAAAATTTTGCGAGAAGATGTGACCGCTTTTGTAAGACGGTTCTGAAAGTGATTCGAGGGGTACGCTAAGTGCAGAACCTCCAGTGCAATGCATTATAGAGACGTAAGGGAGGAGCACCGCCAAGATGTGCGATATTGAGATCTTGACGTGCCAAGAGAGCCGGAACGATGTCGACGGTCAACTTATTTGGACCAAGAAAGGACAAAAGAGCAGCACCACGATCAAAAAGCCGTTGCAGAAAGCGCAACGGCTAGCAAGAACCCCCGGCGACTCGCTAAGAGGGAAGTTCGGGTCGCAAAGGCGCGCGAGTACAAAAATCTCGGTGCGTATCGAGCGCCCGAAGACGAACAAGCTAACCCCAGTTAGGACAACTGATAGACCAAAAGACAAGGGCACAAGTCAACGGCGTCACATCCATGCAAGGAGGGTAAAAGGATAACGACAATTATTGTTAATTCGCCACAACCTCCCAGTTGCTCCGACCACCGCGCGGTCGCGTCGAGCTGTCATTAACACACCAACACACGTACATACGTAGCGCCTAGACTGTGGAGTTGAAGGACGGTCTCTAGGCATTATCGATGCATCGTCCGAGGCTGCCTTCGCCTTCAAGTTACCGACGCAGAGCCACGCCCAACCGGTGACCTACCCAGGTTGACCACGACCTTTCACATGCCAACCTGAGACCTATGGGACCAAGAAAGGAAGTGCCATGCCAATTAAGTTCGTCGAGGTGACAAGAACGTGTTGCGCCCCAGGGGGAAGCCATTTAACCCAGGACGAAGTCTTTGAGAATGCGTTGCAGATGTAACTTATGCTGTTACGCCGGTCATCCAACTCGGAGTTGTTGATGCAGATTCCAAAAAAAAAATTGTTTCTCACTGGCACCGATTCACACGCCCTCTGCCGACCGCTTTTATTTGCCACCTGCGTAGCCGATAACTATCTCGAGAATTCTCGAGGTATGTCGGGGACTGTTCAAGTCACAGTAATAAATAACTTGAAGTTGCAGCAGAATACGAACTGGATCACCTGAGGCTGATTGGATCTAGAAGCGGGCGAGTCGATCAGAAAACAGTCACTTCCTTCAAATGTGAAGATGACACTGTTCCTTCTTCCTTGTTGTGTATGCGGCTTAGTTGACTCTGTTGGAGGAGGCGCAGCCACACGCTGCGGCGTGCCAACGGCCGGGCCGGCAGGACCGGATCGAGATGGACGACCTGATCGTCCTGAATCCTGATGCGTCTCAACTCACTATAAATTTATTTTCACCCGATCCTACCTTCGTTACGGATACTTATAGTACGATACTGTCTGCCAGTAGTCCCTCAGTCTTTCTCTCGAAGACTGAGGTCAGTCGCATTACCATTCTCGTCCTTCCTTACTTTCACTAACATGTACCTACCTAGCCCATATTCCAACAGGTAGATACACTAAATCTCCTAACGCAGAATCGTCTGCCCTGTGAAGGTCTCTCCCTCAAAATCTGACCCAGACATAAAGACTGTTTACATCTATCTATGCTTATCGTAAATCTTCACAAGGTCTCGACCAAGAAGGGAGGAAGCGGAGACAAGCTAGTTGCTACGTTTCTAGGCTACTGTATCCGAGTCTACCCAAGTTGGAACTGCGGCGATCATGGAATGAGCACCGGAGCGCCCGGGCCTTCGACACCAATCTGAGCCAATCTAATCTGCTTGCATCGCCCTCTCGACAAATCGTCAACGCGCCAATCGCCTCCTGGACTCGACCTAGCTCTGTATTTGACACCGTTCGTTCAGAATCAGAATCGTTCGGCACCTCGGCGTCCCTCCCTCTTCGTTACAATTGACATACCTCGCTGCGTGAGCAAGGCCCCCGGCCGTCACTACCACCGTGACATTGCGTTCCTAAAACTTACTGTTTCCTGATGACTGATAGATTAATTGTTAGCATCGAGTCCTGAACGATCAGAAACGCACGTACATGTATAGCAGGCCGGCTCTCTTCGGGAGCCATTCTTCTCCCTCTTCCTAACCTCCCGCGTGAACTCTTCCTAGGGCCTTCTCATTTCGATCTCTTCGCCCAGTCTCTCGAAGTCAAACCGAGCCACCATGCCGTCACGTGTCTTGTAACCTTCATGTCGGGAAATCCGTTTCATCTTGGTTCCAGGAACCCTCTTGCTCCTTGCTCGTCGACGCCGACTCGCCTTGTCTCAGCGGTCGTGTCTCCCCCTCTTTCTGTTATCTTGTCTTTCTCTCTTCGAACTCACCGGCACGGTAACCATTGCGCTACAATCATTTAAAGTAAACGCGCCGGGAGCGACAATGGCTCGTTTTAGCTACGCAGCCTAGCCCGAGAATCGTTCGTCCACCCTCACGGCATTCAAGCTGCCCGCCATCCAATCGCCGAGCGCTTTCGCTGTTGTGACACCCCCAATCTAGGTATCACTGTATTACCGAATACGTTGCGACATGCAAGTGACGCTGGGCAGTTGCCTCCTTATAAGAACCACTCGATGAGAAAATACACATCCATCTACTTCGAACACAACTACTAGTACACAGCCAGATTGAGATAATGAGTCCTTTGAATTACATAAAGGCGTCTACCAATTCCTTCCTCGCTGACATGAGGCGCTGCCGTCTCTTCTGCAACTCGCTGCGACGTTCGACGATATCTTCAGGCTCACTTAGAAGCGTCCTGCAACGCTGATACCCGTCAGGGCCACTGATAGCGAGCCCCTTGAGAAGCACTTCCTTCAGTCCGGCTATCATACCACGCAGCATCGTTCTATCGATGCCCATCGGGACGTTGTCCACGAACCTCTTATACGCGACTTTGATCGATATTACGTCAGCTAAGGTGGGTAAGACAAGGGGAAAAAGAGGTGCCACGAACTTTGGAAATAGGCACGGACGTCTGCCATGATTCCGACGGCCGGTTCCATGGGATCGGGTGGGAGTAGGCTAGCTAGCGATGGGGCCTTGACTGCCTGCAGCCCCATCCGAGTGAGGGAGGACATCGCTTCATTCAGCGCCGTCATCATGTCTTGATCACGATGGTCCTCCAGGTTCCTTATAAAATTACTCTTTGCCCTGTTGCGAGCTCCCTTGTAGTAGGCAAAGAAGTTCGCACGATATTCCAAGTAATAGTGCTCATTCATAGTGAATGGCTCGTGTTCGTCCTCGAGTAATGCTTCAATGTGTCGTCCCGCGGCGTCCGCACATCCCTGGACATGATTTTGTACGATATCCCTACGAGTTGTTGTCAACGAGGCGCACACATGGGCCGAGAGAATATTAAAAGGCCTACATTACTGCCTGCTTGAGATGACCATGGGCATATTGGGAGAAGTGAGCTTCTACCAATAACCTGACGCGGCCGTTCAGTTCTTTCTGTACGAAGTCAAAGTACAGCTGCGACGGAAGATCCCATTGCTTCACGAAGGAACCAATATATTTCTTTATGATGATATATGGGAAGTTGTTTGGGAGCTCTCGCGTGATGGCACTGACAAAATCGGGTTCAAGACTAAGAGTGACGGAAAAAATGAAAATCTCGCTTACGAATTTGCCATCTTCATGACATCCTCAACAAAAATGGCTTTACTGGGGTCACTAGGTTCGTAGCCTTCCTCTTCCTCATTGAAAAGGAAAGTGAGAGGCGGGAGGTCTGGCATAGCCCTAACATCGTTCGGGCGCTCAAGCGGTCGGAAGTCCGGTGCAGTCTGACGGACTGCCTTCTTGAAATGGACTCGAGGCTCACGAAGAGCCTGTATGAGACCATTCTCGTCCGGAGACCCGCCAACAAGGTCCTCAACGGAGCGGACGAAGTCGGTTATCAGGGTCAAAATCTCTGCCACTGGCTCTGATGATGGTGGCTTCGGGAGCCGGGAGATGTCGCGATTCGTATTGTCAAGGAGCCTGTCGAGTTCCTCCTGCAGCTCAGGAAGCCTACCGAGGATTTAGAATAAAACTGCTATAACTCAAAGGGGAGAAAACTTGCCGCTTGGAAATCAAGCCGGACAAAACCTCGCCCAGGCGTCGCGTAAGCTTGTCAGTACCTAGGCGTCGCCGGTAGAGCCATTCAAGGCTCGACCACGGTGCCCTGGTTAAGAAAAAATCGGCCTCTCCTTCCCGGGCTTGCTCATACGTGATGCCACGTTTGATGTCCTGGGAGTCCGGGTTCTTCACAGAGAAATATTCGATCCCTCCAGCCTTGTCGCCACTCTGGATCTTGTTTACCCAGATTGCCTCTTCGCCAAGAGGTATGCGGTCGGGTTTGGTGAGGACACCTACGTGGCGCACGTTAGCAAATTGACGAAGCACCCATGCAACATCAAAATACCAATTGTCCGGGAGCCATATGGGTCAAATTGAGCGGCAAGGCGGTGAGCACTCTGATTCTCGAAGTCGGCTGTGAACATCGATTAATGGAGGGTCATACGGGGAGGGTTGTTGAAGGTGAACATACTTTCACAAGCAATTGTCACCAGGATTATACAGCTTTCCTTAACAATGTACTCCTCGGCGAGCTGCTGAACAAAGCGTGCCTCGCGTGGTTCTCCTCCGACAATTAGGCCTACCATAGTTTAGTCCTTTACTAGGTTGAGACACTTGTATCACCTACCTGGGAGATCAACGAAGGAGAGGTCGTCGACATCTTTCCCACTGATCTCTAAGCAAATGGAGTTCGAAGAAAACGACAACTGCCTGTCCTCTAACTCGTCGGGAGAGGCATCCAAGTAGTGGTGATACCCAGCATCGGGATTTAAGATTGCGCACTGAGCACGGCGGATCCGCTCAGTAACGAGGGACTTTGAGAAGATTGGGTCCCCAAACTCGATTTTTTGTGGTTGTGAGAGCACCTTGCCGTCCTCGTCTGTGACAATCCGCAGAGAAACCACACAACGCCAGGGCTCAACCGAGCGCGAGAGCTGGCATTCTGTTGGACATCTAATATCATGCGCGACGCATTAGTTTCGTGGAGAACAACAACAGGCAGCCTGAGGGGCCGAACCTAGTGCAGGTCCCAGCAGCACGAGGTAGGGTAATGCCCGATATCGCCTCTATGAGCGATGATTTTCCTGCGCTCTGCGATCCGAGTACCGCGATGACAGGTATATCTAGGTCGAGGTGGGCGCTGCCGAGTGAGGAGAGAGGTATCAGGTGAGAGGCGGATGGGGATGGATTGTAGTCCTTACCCCGTCGCACGAAGACGGTTCACGGCGTCAAGCATGTGACGCTTCTTGGCAACATATTGCGGATCCGAGAGCCCCACTGGGGTATCTGCTGAGACGGTGTCGGCGAGACTAGTTGGAGTCTCGATGTTACTGTCGGCGTCGGTGCTGCTGTCGGAAATGATCATGGACATGAAAGCACGACGTTCCATGAAATTCGAGGGGAAAACGTGTTCTCTGTTCGCTGAAGGAAGTGAGCCGCACGAATGGCCCCTTTATAGCTTTTGGTGAGAAGACGTGACCGCTTTTGTAAGACGGTTCTGAAGATAATTCGAGGGGTGCGCTAGGTGGCGGGACATCCAGTGTGATGTGTTGTAGGGACGTAAGGGAGGGACGTCGGAAAAACTGTGCCCTGCTGCGCACAGAACGCCGGCAACGATCAGCCCATTTAGACCAAGAAAGAACAAAGGAGTAGCGCCTCATTCACGCAACCAGTGTGTAAAGGGGCGGCGACTACTGAGAACCTCTGATGGGTTGTTAATTTGAAGAGGGAGGGTCACGGTACGAAGATCCCGGTGCCAGCACAGCATCGAACGCCCGAAGGACGAACAGCCAACCCCATTAGGACCGCAGTTAGACAGAACGGTGCCACATCCATGCAAGTGAGGCATGGTCGTTGATTTGCCACAACCTCTCAGTTGTTCTAGGCACCTCATGAACGCGTTGAGCCTTCTAAAAACCGTAAGGGGTACGTACAGTACATTGCGCCCAAACTGCCGCAGCGGAATTGACCGACAGCCTGAGACTATTCTGCCACGCGAGGCGCACTCATCTTACCCAGGTCGTCCATAACCTTTCACTCGCCAGACTCTTTGGGAGAAAGGAAGGAGGGTGCCGTACTGATTAAGTGACAAGAACCTGCTGCGACCCAGGGAGCAGCTATTTGGGCAACTAGTAGGACTAATGCAACTTGAAAGTGCCTGGGTGTGCCGGCCCGGTTACGGTACTACTAACCCCTGTACTGTAGCTGCCTCGAGGCTCGAGCATAAATGGGACGCGGACGCAGCGTAATGTTCAGTTGGCGTGATGCAAACTCGTCAGCCTCGGAGACTGATCAGAAGCAGGCGAAGTTGATCAGAAAAGACGAAGTGGAGATGGCAGTGATAGGCGTCTCTTTGAGTTTCGCCTGGCTTGTACCTGGATGGGAGCTGCGGTGCCCATGGCCCGTTTTAGTTACGCAACTCAGCCTGAGAACCACTAGAAATGCCAACTTCGTTGGCGGAGACCTTGCTGCGGGAAAATGAAATATAAAACTCGGTGGTTATTTATTTAGAAAGTGGCATAAGTAGCGTAGGGCATGCCTGATTGTGAGTCATGATCATCATCAGCAGCATGCTCTTTTAAGCGCGCCAGTGCTGTCGTTGGTATTTTATTTTTTCCATTCATCCTCCTACTAACTAATAATTGCCCCTCACAGGTACCTTAACGACACTATGCCACTATGTCATCAACACGGGCCACCCGGCCCCCATATCACAGTCATCACCCCCCTTGCTCGCAAACGCGAGCTGCGGGGGGTGTATTATTATATTAATAGCTATACTAATGGAGTAATATGCTCAATTAGAGGAGCTTTTCATATACATAGACTGCTGGTTTCAATTGGATGGATTTAAGATTGCTTAAATGTTCTCTTGAGTTTCTTAAATTGCTGAAATGAGGCAGCGGAAGCAAGCTCAATGAAAAGATCATAGTTACATACATATATGTTATCACACCTATCAATACTGTATATTTTCGGACAAAGGCCAGATGGCAGATCCAACGGACCAGTGCCATCGGTGAAAGGACAGCAGCGGCCTGCGGTATCTTGTACTGGACACGCACATGATCTATTTGATCTGAGATCTAACCGGATCTTTCCATGTCACGTCACGCCTCCAGCGAATGCGTGACAGGTCACACAGATCTATACCCAAAAAGGAGAAAAGTGGTCGACAAGAGACCTTGCTTAGCAGCAAGGTAATTAGTCCACCATCATGGCATTTACTAATCCTGAAGCGCTTCCGCTTCGATGTGAACAACAATAGTCTCGATATACCGGCCCCATCGGTCCGAGTCGACGCGTGCAAGTGGCGCAACAGTGAGTGGATATTCTTCTAGTAGATCAAAGGCCTAAAATAGCAAGCATGTAATTGAAAACGAGTATCACCCAAACGCCTGCAAAAGCTCCTCCTTGGCCTTCATGAGGCGCTCACGCCTCTTCTGCAGCTCAGAGCGACGCTCAATGATGTCTTCCGGTTCGCTCAAGAGCGATCTGCAACGCTCGTACCCTCCCGCTCCACCGACTGCCAAGCCGTTGAAGAGCGCTGCCTCGAGGCCAATCTTGATGCCGCGCAGCAGCGTGCGGTCTACGCCCATTGGCACATTGTCCGCGAAGCGCTTGTATGCGACTGCAGTTCACATAGCGTTAGCCATGCATGCTAAGACAAGACAGGGGGGGAGAGGCTGTAGGAACCTTGGAAATAGGCACGGACCTCCGCCATTATTTCGATGGCGGGTTCCGTAGGGTCAGGTGGAAGTAGCCGAGGTAGAAACGAAGGGTCGATGGATCGCAGGTCCAACTCGGCAAGACCGGCAATTACCTTACTCACCGCACACTTCATAAAAAGATCACTGCTCTCCAAGTTGTCTATGAAACTGCTCCTGGCCTTCTGGCGAATCCCCTTGTAGTGTCCCAGAAACTTCGAGCGATATTCCATAAAATAGTGCTCATTCATAGTGAACGGCTCCTGCTCTTCCTCTAGTAGAGAGTTAATATGTTGTTCGGCTGCATCTGCACATTTCTGTATGTGGCCTTGCACGATGTGTCTAAGGTACGTCAATGAGGAGGAAGGCGAGACAGGGGTCGCGAATGAAAGCGCACATAACTCGCTGCTTGAGATGGCCGTAAGTAAAGTTGGAAAAGTGGTCTTCTATCACTGCCTTAATGCGTTTGTTCAGCTCCTTCTTTGTACAGTCGAAGAGCTGTTTCGAGGGAGAATCCCATCGCTTCACGACAGCGCCAATATAGTGCTTCTTGACGATAAACGGGAAATTATTTGGTAGCTCACGAGTCACAGCCCTGGCAAAATGGAGGCTGAGTACGGCAACAAGCACGTTACGCTTGCTTACGAGTTTGCTCTCGCCATGACGTCCTCGACATAAATGGCCACAGTGGAATCACTTGGCCGGTACTCCCAGTCTTCTTCTTCATCTGAAAGGAAGCTAGGTGGAGAAGGAATCGTCGGTGATTCAGATTTGCTGGGACGCTCGAGTGGCCGGAAGTCAGGTGCTGTCTGACGTATTGCCTTTCTAAAATCGACTCGAGGTCCGCGAAGGGCTTGCAACAGGCCATCCTCGTCCGGGGCGCCGTCAATAAGGTTCTCGACGGAACGCACGAACGCGCCAATCAGCCGCAGCATTTCCCCAACAGGTTCGGAGGACGGTGGATTCGGGAGTCGAGAAAGGCCATGACTCGCTTGCTCCAACAGCTTGTCGACTTCTGCCTCCAGCTCTGGAAGCCTACCGAAACATTCCAATTAACTTCTTAATCTAGAGCGGCAAAGACTTGCCTCTTGGATATCAAGTTTGAGAGGACTTGAGCAAGACGTCGCGTGAGCTTCTCGGTACCCAGGCGTCGCTGGTACAGCCATTCCAGGCCGGACCAAGGTGCCTTGGTTGAAAAGAACTGGGCCTCTTTCTCTCTGGCCTGCTCGTAGGTGATACCATTCTTGATGTCTTGTGAATCAGGGTTCTTCACGGAGAAGAACTCAATTCCACCCTCCTTGCGATCTCCATCGCCCTGAATCATCCTAATCCAACTATCCTCCTCCCCCGGGGGGATCCGATCGGGCTTGGTGAGAACGCCTATACAAAGGGCATCAACTACCTGACGGAGAATAAAGAACGTAGGTATACCAATGGTTCGCGAGCCGTGTGGGTCGAACCGAGCAGCAAGACGGTGAGAGCTTTGATTTTCAAAATCGGCTATAAACGATGATTAGACGTTAACATAAGTGAGCAAAGACAACGAGCGGACTTTCGCATGCAATTGTTAAGAGGATTATACAGCTCTCTTTGCAAATATATACTTCAGCGAGCTGTTGGACCAAAGCAGAGTCGTGCGGGTCGCCTCCGGGTATCAAGCCTGCCATAGCTTAGCATGCAGTGATATATATAACGTTCGAATCTCCTACCTGGGAGGTCGACAAAAGACAGATCATCGACATCCTTTCCGCTTATCTCTAAGCAAACCGAGTTTGAAGAAAACGACAGTTGTCTCTCCTCTACGGCCACAGGAGAGGGTTCTAGGAAGTGAATAGCTGGCGTGCTGGGATTGAGGATTGCACACTGAGCACGGCGAATACGCTCGGTTACAAGAGGCTTTGCAAAGATGGGTTCGCCAAATTCAACCCTGCGGGGTTGCGCCAGTACGGCCCCGCTCTCGTCTGTAACAATCCGCAGCGAGATTATGCAACGCCATGGCTCGGAGGAACGCGAAAGCTGGCATTCTGTTGGACATCTGTATACACAAAAGGGTCGTGGGTTACATACAGGCAAGGGTTGGGTGGCGCGTACCTTGTGCAAGTACCGGATGAACGTGGGAGGGTAATACCAGAGATTGCTTCTATGAGTGATGATTTTCCAGCGCTCTGAGATCCGAGGACGACGATTACAGGTATATCGAGGTCCAAGTGAGCGCTGCGGCGAGAAGGGAAGGGTGAGAAGAATTGTGTTTGAGTGTTGTTAGTGGCCTCACCCGCCCGCGCGAAGGCGATTCACTGCATCAAGCATCTCACGCTTTTGTGAAGCAACTTGTGGGTCTGAAAGGCCAACTGGGGCATCATCGGGATCGATAACACTGTCAGACGTGATGGAATCATCATAGTCTGCTCCACTGTCGGAGAGGATAGTCATGGAGGGTTGTGGGGATCAGAGCCGCTACAGGGTATTGTTTACCGAGGAGACGAAGAGACGAAGGGCAAGGCAGCGGCCTTTTATACGACCGGTTTTCTAAGATTCTGAGGTGGGATATAGGGGTTTACATACTGCCCTACATCGTGCTGAACGGGTCAGGTCAAAGGGATATGGATATGAAGGACACGCTTCAACTTGAAAGGGATCATCATTGTGAAGAGCGAACATACTTACCACGGTCCGGCTGAGCCGTCCCGGGCGTTTCTCAAGTACCACTGGCCACTGGCACTGGCAAGTATAGTACGTACATTCAATTCTCCCTCTCGTTCAAGTTTTGGTTCGCTACTGTCTTTATTTTACCATGACCCTTTCCCACTCTCTCTTCCTCTTCGCCGTCATCTATTTTGTTGCCCCTCCCTCCGCGGCACAGTCTCCCAGCTCGTCCACGCTTCCCTCGGGCACGACCGCGCCACAATCAGGGGGCAGCATATCCGGCAGCTATGCTCCATCAGGCAGTACAGCACCTGCCACGTCGTTCGCAAACCTCACCACGACCAATGCGCAAGGCTCAACGATCGTCACCTCCATCCCTATCACCGTCGCCCCAAGTACGACCCCAACAGCGACCTCCTCGACACCATATCCAAGCCTTACGGGATACCCCGTGTGTGGTACGTCTCTCATTCCCCCCCAAAGAAACAAACTTACACACCCGCCAAATCCTCCTGCGAGCTGACTTTCTTGTCCCATTATAGTGACCGACTGCTTGACCGATGCGGTCGCGCGGGTGAATTGCACCAGCATCATCGATGTCGCGTGCTACTGCCCCAGCCGGTACGCCCCTCCCCCTCTTCCTTAACCTGAAACATGACGCGCGCGTCCACGTCAAACCACGCTAACGCCCACCCCTACGCCGCTCTCGCACCGCAGGGTATTCACAGACGGGCTCTACGCCTGCGTCGCGTCCAACTGCAGCGCAAGCGTCCTCTCAGCAGAGATCCTCGCGCAGAAATTCTGCACCCTCAACAACGCCACGCTCTCCTTCTCCTCCACCGCCGCGGCGCCGTCCTCTGCGTCCGCACCCTTATCCAGCCAGCCATCGACCTCCGCCTCCTCATCTAGCTCGAAACCATCTAACGCCGCACCCGCAGCCCTCTGGGCGCCCGGTGGTGCACGCGGGTGGACTGCTATGGCCGTCGCTGCATGTGGCGCTGTGGTTGGCGCCGCGCTGTTATAAGCCTGGCCGGCCCTATTTCTTCCGAATCCCGGGGTTAGAAATTATCTCCGCCTCCCCCTGTTGTAGATTCTTTTTGATGACCTTCTCCTGCTGCGTCATCGCACGGGGCACGGGAGCCGGGCAGACACGATCATAATAATTTACGCTTGTGGGACACCGCTGGCCCGGCTATCTCCGCCGTACCACGGACTTCTTTTCGAACGGTGAAATTGCCACAGATAAACTTGCCCCTAGTCACGAACCGCTCTCCATGTTCTTGTTATGTTATTCCACAAGGAACATACCCTAGCCGAGCAGCTCGCGACGCGACGTCATATACTTGATTGTCGCCGCCTTGAATGGAGAGCTCGATGGTCCGGGAAACGACTGCGCAGCAAAAATACTTTCCAACAAAACGCAAGATACATGATGTCAAGTCAGAGGCACGGGAAATTGTATGGCTAGGAGGGAAAAGAGGATGCATGCGGTACGATGTGATACGCGAACCGACGACCAGAAGAAAGGGTCGAGCAAATATTGACGCTCAAGATGCCCGACGGTCTAAGTTCAGAGACATAATAACGCTATGTTCGCGACACGAAGAGATCAGAATTGATACAATGGTGTACAAAGAGACAAAAGCTAGAGGGCAGACAATGTCAGCGCGGGCCTGGTAGGACGAAAGAAGGAAACGCACACATTTTACACTACTAGTTCGAGCATCTTAATCCCACCGATCATCTCTCTCCACCGCCACCCACCGCCACCCTACCTGTCGTCTGCAAACGTGTCGACGACTCGCCGGTGAGTCTTACGTTCACAGTACCCGGCGCTATTAATCCGCAATCACGGTCGGCTTCGCCATCGCAAACGCGCGGACGCTTCCCAGCAGCAACACTCGATAGCGCGGCCTCCTCGGACCCACGCTTCGGAGTCCTTGTAGCTGCCACTTCCGCGGCGGTCAGCGGAGAGTATTCGCCTTCCAAACGCGTGCGCTTCGATTGAGTCCTCGAAACGCCGTTTTCCGTCTCCGCATGCGTGCGGGAGTCCTGGTCCCCTTGCTCGTAATCCCGCTTTCGGGACACGACGGCGACGATGTCCGGACTTGTCGCTTCGGCATATGCCCCCGGGTCCCCGTCCGAGTAGTCGGAATAAATTAGTTCCTCGTCATCCTCCTCCTCTTCTTCCTCTTCGTACACGGCTTCTTCTAAGCGAATGGTATTCCCTGATGCAGTTCGGTGCTGCCCGCGTTGGGGGTATGGTCCTGGGTGTGAAGGCACGACATGGGTTGTGTCGGTGGAGCGGACTACGTCGCCAACATCACGATGGAGCATGGCACGCTCGCAAATCTTACAGCTGCACGCAAACAACGGAGCATACGATTCACGCCAAACCTGATAATAGTGTAGCATCGGCCATCAGCCATCCAACATCTCACGGATACCATGGGAGATACGCACGTCTATGAACGCCTTGAGGGAGAATGCGGGCATCTCTTGCATTGTCGTCGGAACATATGGTATGTCGCGAAGGAGGTTAGACGGCTCGGGAGGACCTAACTCCGTAAAAAGGTTTATTCGGGGGACCTCCTCGCGAGGTGATTCTATCTCCCCGTCCTTTTCCCTTTTGTCGTCGCTCGGTGGCGGTGATGGGGTCGTCTGTAAGGTCGCAGTGCTCAGAACCGGGCTGGTCGTGTGCGACGCCTCTGATTTCGAACTCGAACTTGCATCGTCTAGTGGTGTGCCAGGATCCGGATCGTTCTCATGCACAAGAGGCCGGCGTAGGTCCTTGCTCCATGCCCATGCATGTTGAAGTGCACGTAGCACATCTTCCGAGTCCATCGTCGTAACGATCTTCATTGCTTCGGCGCCGCCTTGGAACATAATGCGCTTGATGACGTTTTGCATCGCCGGGAGGAGGATTTTGCGCAGCTGACGCTCAAAGACACGGTAAAGCTGATCCGCGAGATGGTATGTAGGCGCGGGGGGTACGCGCAGAGTCGCTGGACCAGGGCGCACCTGTCCATCAGAAACTGGAAGTGCCCATGGTGCCGGGTGTTCTGCAAGGGGGAGTCGGGGACGACAGCCATGCCATTCGTCAGCTGGGGAGAGCCAGAGTCCGTCAAGGATGCGCATGCGCGCCCAGTCCGTCTGTGCCATCTCGCGCACACTGTGCAACTCCTCAGCCATGGCGAGTGTTTCGTAATCGTCTGGATCGATTTCGCCGGTAACCACTTCCTCATCGGCGTTTTCATAGATATAACCATTCGTGCGCATATCGAGTCTTTGCTGGGCCAGTGCATGTTCCATGTGCATCCCGATGCGAGTGTAACGGCTTAGCCACGACTTTTCTCGCGCGATCTGGAAGATGTCGCCAAGAGTGCCCTCACCAGCTTCGATGAAAGCATCGATGCTCTGTCGTACCTCCCAGTCGAGTGAGGACCAGTATGAAGATCCACCGGCAACAACTTCGCGGTCGGGAGCCGTCACGCCCATTCGACGCCAGAGCCATTCACTGCGACAGCTACGACAGGTTGCAGAGACCGACGGCCAGGTGTCGAGGTCTTCATTTTCAGCGCAACCAACCGCGGCGACTTCGGGTGTGAAGAGGTCGCAACGTGGGGGAGCCTCGCGCAGACATAAGCCGCAATAGGCGCTTTTCCGATGCTCGCGACAAGTAAGGATAGTACCGATTAACGGGACTGTAACAACGCGCTTGGCCAATGCAAGACCAACGTTCGTCCCGGGGTTGTTGATTCTGCAGACATAACAAGAGCACTGGGTGATTAAGCGAAACTGGTGATATGGCGAGACGCGCTGAGGAGTAGATGAATTGTCGTTGTGTTGTGTGACAGTATGCTGTGCGAGGGTCTCAAGGGGGTCGATCGCACAACATGCGTGGTTCCAAAAGCGATGCCACTCGACTGGAGACAAATATCAGAGTGGGTGCACGCGCTAGGACGCGATTGTGGCTCACGCGCAGAACCCCAAGATGGACACATCGTCATCAACTTTTCTAGGGAGAACGCGTCGCGGAATACTGTATAAACGATGCGGTGTGGCCAATGTTCGCGTAGATCCCATATAGCTGGACAGTAGCTAGAAGTGGACACGTCTAGGATATAGTGTGTGGCGATGAGCCTAGGAGGATATTGGTTGGGATGGGTTGTATATGAAGAAAGTTAATTGTTTAACGAACCTGATAATTTCTGGAGGCAATTGTGACCAAGGCTTTAGCCCTGTTGAGGACTTGCCCTTGTTTGAAGGGAGATGCGACTTTGTTGAATTGAGCATTGATTGATTATCCTTGTCACGGCCTCGGTTAACCCATGACGCTCACGCCCGCTCCATCTACGCCACTCTCATCTCCGCTTAAAGCGCAGTTTCAATTTCAGCCACTCAGTGCCACAAAACAAAATACGTAAAGCAGCTCGAGTCGAGTCAAGCGCCGTTTTAGTGATGATACTTGTATATACAGAACACTTTAAGTGCATGTGCAAGCCTCCTCCTCCCCGTTATGTGGAATGGGATTCCCGCCGCTATCTCCGTCTGTTTCAATTATATGAGTCCCAGAGAAATTGCAAAACACCTGCAGGAACTTACCGTATAGAATCACTGAGTAAAATTAGACCGTAGTCATGTAGGTCCTGTATGGCGCGCTGCGTAAAAATGCTTGAAGCCATCGGATGTCCGCCTCCCGGTTGATCTCCAACACTCGTCCCTCCACAGCCGTGACAGGTCCATCCCATAAAATGCGGCCTCGTTCCTGCAGCGTGACGAGCACTTGCAATAACCATAATGGCCGCACGCTGTCTTTTGCTCCGCTAAGCGCCGCATTCCCAACCTCTTCAAACTCGCTTCGGCCCAACCCGCCGACATATGCACCGATCTTACAATAGCCCAACAATTGTGAGGGACCTCCGCGAGGGCTCTGCGACTGGATAGGCACAGCCGGTACGTGGGATTCTCGGTGTGTTGGACCACTCGCATGACGAGATGTCGGCCTCGATGACACTTTCGGTATCGGTAGTCGTGTCACAGCGCCAGTTGCGTCGATAAAGATGAGCGCCCATTGATACTTTCCTTCTTGATGCAAAGAGTGTGTCTCAATATAAAGAGCGTCGCAGTCGAACTTGAAGGACTGTGTGCTTAATGTTTCCTGTGTTCAACATTCAGCTCGGGCGAGGCCGAGGAGCAGATGCACAACCCGTGCAAGGCTAAAAAGAATGGCGCTTACCATGACACGAGAATAGTCGTAAACAAAGGGCGGAAAGAAGCAAAAACGAATTCAAAGCTACAATGTCGGACACAGAATGGGGGGAGAGAGGTAAGGAGTGTAAAAGGGTTTATGGCAGGCGAACGGAACGGAAACAGTTCGCGATGACCTTCCCAACCGAATCCGTTAATTCGTTCCCTCGGAGTCGCACAGGACCAACTAACAGCACCTGCAGGCAAGTGGAGCAGATTCTCGATAGTTATGATCCTTCCTGACACACCATTTCACGGCAGCCGGCCACGAGGCTGACAGTTGGAGCCAGACAGGAACCCAGGTACCGCAATGAAGGCGACCACAAATATAAACGACTCACAACATGTGCTTGTGCCATGTTCCGAACTTTCTCCCTTGGCTGATGCCCCGGACCAGGTGACGTCAAAAGGACGCCCGCAAATACTATAACGCATTGAGCAACTTTCGCGTGAGGGTGTTGGTGCAAGCGTGATTTGTTCATGTCCCCCACGTTTCACCTCACACGAGATTCAATGCTGGTGCTGGACGTCCTATCCCTCGTGCCCCAATCCCTGCCTTCCAATGTGCCCAACAGTGGGAGAGTGATCACGTGAAATATGTGAGGTTGGAGGCGCGGAATAGAAGCTGATGTCTGATTTGTCAAGTGATCCCTGATCGATCGATGACATGCCAGTGACCAGCAGCAGAGTCGAGTGAGATCGGCCACGCAAAGCTAAACTACTATTCGTACATATACAGCTGTACACAACTACACCTCGCTCCCGCTCTTGCCTCTATTGATTTGATATCGTTTAGACTCGGAATGCTAAAGCCGTGTTGTTGCCGTTTCGGTAATCCAATCTAACCATTTTTGGAGATCGCCACCTACTACTGCACTCTATCAGTGGCAATATCATCATGTTTCTTCTCGACATTTCTATGCGAAAGGTTTTTTTCCCTGTTAATTGGACATAGTGGGCCAGATCTGCTCCCATTCGTCTTGCTAAAGCTCGAGGTCTGTTTTCAAGTGCTGTATCACCACCCCAAAAAATTAGCTGCGCTCCCGGACGTCGCGGCAGCCGACAGGACGCACGGCAATTTCGAGCCGCGGACGTCAAACATATTGCAACGCAGCAGGAACCTCAGCTTGGCCGGCCCCGTACGATAGCGCCGCTCAATATGCTTAGCTGTACGGTGCAACGGTTCTCACAGGTTCCAGGTTATTGCGTGTGCCTACAGTATCATGACATTATCCCCGCAAGAGATCTTTCCCTCTGCCTAAACCCCGATCTTTCTCCCGTCAGATTGGCTAGGTTCTCTTCCGCCAAGCACCTCGGGGTCAAATCTTCTCCGGAGAATGCTTTTTTTAAATCCCAGTAGAGATGGACAGCTCGTTTGTAACGTAACTGGTTGTCGTCAACTTGTCGACGACCATCATACATATAACTACACCGCTTACATGAATTAATTCCCAAGGATTTTTGCTCGTTCGTTCGCTTTCTCTCGTCGTGACAAGTCATTGTACGTGACTTTCAAGTTACCATTGTCTCAGCCCTGGTTGGCCCATCCCCTTTCTTTACCTGACGTACCTGTCAACTCGCGGTCAACCCCCCCAGCTCAGTCCACCTGCGATCTTGTGGCGTTCTCATGCCCAGATTCATCTGGATTATATAGCCCCTTGGTATATTTAAACACCTCCAGGGTTAAACGAACCCCCTTCTCCCTCCTTACGACGCGACAGCGAGTCAGGTAACTCGCTCTACTCCCCTCCTCTGCTGGCCCCGGCAGTTCCACAGTTGTATCCTATCTGGTCCCGAAAGTGCTTGTGGTCAAGGATGAGCGATGCGCTAGTCTCTCCAGATGGTACGTAACCGATTGTGTTAAGAGTTACGCTGCTCTTATTGACAGTGCTTTAAAGCAAGCAGCACGGTCTCTCACCACCTGCGAGTCTTGCTTGACGTCTGGTTCAGCTTTCACATCGTCGGCGGCCACTTCTTGGTCCCTGCCCTCCTCGTAACCTTTCTGTTCAGCAAGGCAAGGCGTGATGCAACCCTAATCAATCTTGGCGCCACTCTCATGTTGTCGAGTATCGGCAGCTGCCTACTGTCAGTCGTTCTTCCGTGCTCTGCCTCTTCCAGCACTCACGCCCGTATCAAGGCTGTACACAAATGAGTATCTTGGACCTGAACCAAAAAAGGGTTTGTGTATTTTCCAGGCGGCGATTTTCGGCGCAAGCGCACCCATGTTTGTATCTTCATCCTCTTCTCTTCTGGCATATTCAGTAAAGCATTTTCAATGCTCTTGGCTCATTAGGTGGTCCATCGCTGCCTTGACCCTAGTATTGCAAGTGCGGTCAAGGGTGATGATGAAAGCCAACCGATGGCCTAATCTCGTACGCCCCCCGTTCGAATGATGGCCCAGAGAACGTGAATAACAAGAGGACAGATGGTCATAGCGCCGTACATTACCTTTATATTCTTTTCAGCAACGATCATGGTGGTGCGTCCTCGCCACCTGCCTGCGAGGTTCGTTGATATCCATTCGCCATGTAGTTGGGTTTCCGAAAACCGGATACGGTAACACGCGCTCGCCGCACATTCTTTTGCTCCATGGATTCGCCCGTTCTGTACGTCCTTCCTACAAATCCACGGCTGTCAGTAGCCCATGGGGATTGCTACTTACGTCAAATCATAGATCCCTAATCTCGATTGGCTTCACCTCGACCATGGCCCTTGTCGCTTGCGGCCTCGCAAGTATGTCCCTCAACGCGTTGGTCGTAGCCGTCGCTTACAGAATATCCATTCCTGTGTTCTGTAGCGGCGATGAGTTTCCAACTATACAAGTTTTTGCGTATGGTGCGCCGGGCCCGACGACCCCAAATTCGCGTCATCCCGCTTGCCATAAGGCTGGTCATTTTCATGGCCTATCTCTTCTTCGCGCTGGCGTGCGTTCCCTTTTCCGCGCGACCCTCCCCTGGCCGTCCTATTTCATCTCACGATCTTTCGTCGCGCCCGCGCCTTTTAGGACTAGCCTCTGGTCCATACGGGATAGGCACACCTTCATACGGGACATCTATACATCTACATGTGCGTAAACAAAGGGCCACCAACCCTTCCTTCCCTCCCCACGGGACCACCGATCGCTGATCAATTTCCTTTCGCATTACAAAATAAAGTTTGCTTCGTTTATTCCCTCGTGTTCGGCACGCAGCGAGACGTCTTCCGAGTATGGTGCTTCTGGTGCAAGGACGTACAGGAAACGAAAACGGCGACGACGACCTGCAAGACGGAGGACGAATGGCAGACGACGGCAGAGTCCTCTGAGACCCTGCATTGCTCCAGCGGCGTTTTACCACCTGGCGGGGTCATGGCCGGCACCGCCACCGTGGCTACGTGCATGGACACGGACACGTCGCACGAGCTGCACCCTCCGGTGCATCCACACGCACACGCTACGCTCGAGTCCGTCCCTCCCGGCCCCACACCGACTCATTACACGTCAAGAAGCGTGCACATCGTCGTCTCTTCGACACGGATCGAGGTCTGACCTCGCACATCTTTTTTTTTATCTTTTCTTTATTCGATTTTTCCAAATATTCCTTTTACTCTTTACTTGGAAGAAGTCCAGAAGTCCTCTCAATACGGGCGGTTGTAATCTATGCGCAGTGGCTTTCTCGTCTTGTCCGTACTCCCGATTCATAGTATCTAGCCCAGCCCGACCTACCCACACACGAAGGGCTGCCCATACGACGCCGATAATGTATCATAGCTACCTTGCCCAGTTTGGTATTATAAATAGAACCCGTTGTCGCTCTACATTGTTTACTTCATAATTGTAGGTTTTTTACGATATCCTCATCCAGAAACTTCCGACGCAAACAGACGCCCACGTAATGACCGCCTCAGGACATCCTTAGGCCGCGCCTAGTGTCCAAATGTTTCAAATCCTCTTTGAGACGATCGTCGTGACTAATACGACCATGACCGCGCTCATCTAGATCTAGATCTTCAAGTTGCTTCATCCACATATGGATCTGCTACAGTATAATGTGGCCGATATGGACGTTGATGTAGACATGCCCGTAGTGGCATCCAAGAAAGATGACTCAACAGAGAGGTTTGAAGTTAAAAAGGTCTGCGCACATTCCCACAACTTGAAGTCTTCATGCTCACTCACCGGCGTGCAGTGGAATGCGGTGGCCTTGTGGGCGTGGGGTGAGCTCCTTCATCATGTCGTGGAAGTAGTATGGGCTAATCAAGGCGATCTTTGCAGACATCGTCGTTGACAATTGTGCAATCTGCCGTAATCACATCATGAATCTTTGTCTGCAGCTGTTGATTAATTCCTTGTTCAACGCCCTTTCTTAATCCGGGCATTGACTGTCGAGCTAATCAGGTCTCTGCCACCAGTCACGGCCAGTGAGGAGTGTAATGCGGCTTGGGGTATTTGCAACGTGTGTTCCCTCACTTCCCTGGACGTGCATACCTAACGTTCACCCATAACATGCCTTCCACTTCCACTGCATCTCATGCTGGCTGAAGACCAGGAATGGTTGCCCTCCAGACAATCGCGAGTGGGAGTTACAGAAATATGTGCCAGTGCCCCTATCTCTTTTGACCGCTTGGCTGCCCTGGGAGCTGGGAGCTATTCTTATTCCCTCGATTTAGGTATGGTCATTAGGCAATTACCTCTGGCATTACGTTCCTGTGTAATATAGCACATCCCTGAGCTGCTGAGTTGAAAGGAGAGAAAAACGAAAAGAGGATATCAGGAAGTTGAGTCCACGGGATAGAACTTGAGATCGTGGTGAACGAATTATCTGCGGATTGCACACAATAATGAGCTAGTACCACCATGACAGAGTCTAATAGAGTCAGAGTCCGAATCACCGCGGAATTTCACCTTTTCCCTCCGCAGCACGGATCTGCAATCAACTTGCGACCACGACCGTCGGACCGACCGACAAAGCTTTTCAGCGGCCTCCTCGCCCTTCTCATACCGGTTTGTTGGAGTTATGGGAACCCACACTCTAGACAGGAAGGGCTGGGTAGCCTAGTGGTAAGGCACCCCAGTACTAGTGGGAAGACCCAGGTTCAATTCCTGGTCTGGCCAGATTTTAATGCTGCTGCACGGTTTTCATCCTTTCCGATGCCGCCTTTCCTCGACTAACGGGTGCAGACCTAGTTGCATCTGGAAGCACCCAAGGACAATACCACAGTCAATGATGGTTGGTGGAGAAGTCTGACTGAGCAGGACAGGCACGAGCACGAGCACCTGAGACTGACGACACTTGGGCTGAGCTCAATAGGGGTTGGACACGGGCAACGCCTGGAGCGTGCCCGAGTCGTGATATGATGATCGGGGGTGCACCGGGGTGCACCTTTGCCGAGTGAGATTGCGATTTGAGATTGGGGCTGTCCTGCCAAAAAAAAAGCTTTCTTTTTTTTTGAAATCGCAACCGTGTCACGGTGCGGCCCTATCCTCAGGTCAGATGGGCGGGCCGCCCGTCTATTGGTACTACTGCCTATCCTGCCACCTTACCACCTGTCCCTACTGTGTACCGCTGCCAGTACCAGATTCACTCTAGTCCCTTGGCATGTTTTGGAAATGGAAAAAGAGAAGGACAAGACATCAACAATGTGGTCCCGCAATGATGAGGCAGTCCTGGTGCCATCATGCCCATGGAAGACTCCGAGTCAGAGTTCATCAATTCATCTCTGACCAGACAGTCTTGATGTGTGCTGGGGCACTTTGTCAAAGTGAGAGGCATAGGCGAGTGCAGATGCACCTACTGTAGTGACAAGAAGTAGCCCAGCAACTGCTGCAACTTCAATGAGATGGATGGAGAGGTCCTCAGTGTCATGAGGCATGACAGCTCCAAGTCAGAAAAGTGGGATATTTACAAAATGGGATACAAGAGGTGTACAGAGGATACAACAAAATCTCTATTGCAGAAAACATTGCTGCTGTCTTGCAGCTGCAAGACAGATCTCGCGCGGAAGGTTTCAAATGCAAAATTGGTGCCGCACGCACTCTTAGATCACTGGCAAGTGCGACAGTAGACGCGCCAACTGTGCGCTGTACAGTAGCTTAAGGTTGCCAGTGCACCCCCGGCCCTCTGAGGGCTTACATTGGCCAGAAGACGGTTACGATCGCTTGAAGAAGGGTGTCACTTGAAAGGGATTTGTAAGAATGTACTCCTTGTACAGTATGTAGTTCGTGAGCTGCCTCTATTATGTTGGCACCTGATTAGGGAAGGAACCAAATCTATTGCGCTGTACCAGCTAAAATTGCTAGTATATCCACTTGACACGACTAATTCTAAGGATTTCTCAAAGGCGGAAATCCAGGAACGAGTCTCACAGCGCACGGTGTATCCTGTATATGTACCAGCGAGACGTGTCGTGAGAATGAATGTGTTTTGAGGATTCGCATGCTCACCGTGGAATTAGGTTGAACGAGTTCAATAAAATCACCCATGCACACGTTTCCGTGGTACGCGGTTTTGGCAAGTGTAGGAGCTACCGTGCCCAGGCAAGTCAGGTTCGTACGCGGGCCAGTTGGGCGCGGGAGACGCGTTCACTGGGTCCCTAGCGAAGTTTGCAAATGCCGTCTGGAAGCTGTGAGACAGCTCGGCTTCTGCGGCAGTCACTGTTGAATCGGCGAAGACTGCACCTAGATAAATAGGAAGATAAGGTGAACTGACTCGAGGTGCCAGTGGAAGGAAGCGTCGCAGGGCGTGCTGTATGTGTATTGGTACACACTCCTGATTCCGCTTAATACAAACGCGTCACTCCACCGTTCTTCTGCCCTGTTTAGCACGTATTTGTTAGATTTCCATTCATTTTTTCTACCCAAGCCGAGCGAAGAACGCACCAACGGAATTGCATATCACGCGGTTCACGCCACTGGCACACGACAGCGATAACATTAAGATCAGTCAATCCAGGGTACAACCCTCGCACGACAGTGGGCAACAAAAGACCGCCAGCTGGCCAATCAGCTGTACGGTAGTGGCGGAAAGATTGTGAGGTGCAACTAATGCTTCTGTGCCGTCATCTTCCAGGCTTCCAATCAAGTTAGGATGGGCACTCGCGCAATCTAGCCGATACAAACACGCTGCAGAAGGTCGTCGAACATCGTCACACTGCCATCGCTACGTGAGTGTCTCGAAAGCAGAATAAAGGACATTACTTGTCGACTCACCGGAGGAAAGGAGCCGCTGTTGCCAGTGGGCCCGTTTGTATACGCGCGTATGGTAGACGCCGAAACATTGCGCAGGCATTGTGGCCTCAGGGGGTCTGGAGCCTGTGTACATCCTACTGCGGTCGCGAACACATTAAGATTAGAAAAGTTGAGTTCGGGAGGGGTGGAAACCTGCGCAAGCGAGGGCATGATGCCTGCACGGAATGGTGGGGACTCGGAAGAATTCTGGCGGGTGATAGTGAGACAGATCCGGACCCTGCGGACTCACCCTGCTAGCGCAAACGTCAGGTTCATGCATTGGGGTGTGTCTAGTGAGATTGCACGCACCATGACTGTTCCGTGCGCAAAATTGACAGCTGTCTCGTCATTGGCGTCGGAAGTGTGGCGTGCGCCGCGATACATTCTCTCAGTGTGCCACGGAAGGACACGTGATAGTAAGGAGCGGGGATGCAGCAAATAATATTAGGTGTGTACTATATGAGATTTCGCTAAACAGGGCTATGGTCCTGGGATCTTCGTCCGCTATCTCCTATGGACCAACTTTCCCCACCACTCCATCTTTTGTGCCCTCCTTTCCAGGCTCGCCGTCTATCTTGCCCTCGCTTGGCGTAGAGGGTGGGGGAGGTCCGCCACTAAGTGTTGCTGCGATGCTGGTCCACAATGGACCGCTCATGGCGTTCGCCTGGGCCTGACGATCTGCCTCAATCAGGGCATCAAAGTCGGCCTTGTGTTCTCTGATGTACTTTTGCTCCTCGCGGAAGAAGTTCTGGGCTTCGCGACGCTTAGCTTCTAGGTAGGTTAAAGGAAGCGGGGGCGAATGCTAGAATTTCGAAATTCGAGGGCAGGGGTGAGTGGGGGAATTCGGTCAGTGGAGAGTGCTGACCTTCTCTGTACCGCTGGAGAAGAGAGAGCTGACAGTGAAGCCGCCGCTGCTCAAACCCTGCCAAATAGTTAGCCGCAGATACGAAGTCTGGCGTGCTCAGACGCACCATTCCGCCTCCTCGTGCCTTCCACTCCTCTATGAATGCTTGCTTAATCTCCGCCTCCTTTTTGGCATACTCGAGCGGGATATTTTTTCCCTCGTACGCCTTGAGAATTGCACGGACATCGGGGGGTTTGTAGATACCAATGGCTACCAATCTCCACCGTCAGTGAAAAAAGTGGAAACAGTCCAGTGAAGCTCACATTCGAGGAAGGGTATGAGCTCAATAAGCCCTCTGTCACCAGATTCACCCTTCCATGGCTTCAAGACGATGGCATTCTCGGGGTTAGCCACCACATGTTCGGGGTGTGTATCGAGCTGCACGCATACATGACATCAGATCAGGGGGATAGATAACGTCGAAATGCGTACCATGATGACACGATCGAGCGGCCTGTTGAGATACGACAAATCCTTCACAGGGCCGTTCTCGGAGCTGCGCGTAGATTCGCGGAAGAGCTTGTACATGATAAAGAAGTTGTATGGATCCAACTTTTCAATAATCGGCAATGCGGTCTATCGCGGCGTTTGATAAGGATAAGTGAAGTGTATTCAGCAACAAGAGAGGGTCGCACATAATGGTGTTGCGTTGTGAAGATGACAATCTCGTAGAATTGCGAGAGATACGCGAGGAAATAGTCGACCCCAGGGCGTTTTGCTGTGCGCCAACCATGTTGACGCTGCGAGAGATGGTCAACAGGACTAGAGGGAGAGAAGAACTGGACATTGCGACGCTACTCACGTCCCAAGTACTCGTTACCAATAAATCATCAATAGATAGTAACAAAGTATATGGCTTTTGGTGAGGGGGTGGGAGCATTGGCGGGAGAAGTTCTTGCCAGATCGGTTTCGAGAAGTACTAGAAAGCGCGGTCAGGAAAGAGTAACGCGTCATCACCAAAGCGGGGGGGACGTACGTCGAACATGGACGAGAACCGGCTGGTTGTACGACCCCATCGTGAATCCGGCACGGCTTCGCCTCTCTGAACGTACGTGAGCGCGGGGATGCGCAAGAGTACTGTGTGACAGCACACGCACCAATTTTCTCGACACGAGTTCATCCTCGGTCCACTCGCGCCCGAGGTAAATGCAACCGCTAAGTAACCCGATGGCAAAAAGACCAAAGCTGACACGGCCTAGCTGCTTGCGACGACGCTCTATACTGGACAAACTGTCTCTGGAAGATTTTGCACCCGTGCGTTCTCGTTCCGTGCCAGGTTCTGGCGGCGCAAAGTCGAGTGAAAGCGACGTTGGTTGCACAGAAATAGGTGTCTTGGGGGTATCTGACTCGGACACGTTCGAGACATCTGTGAAAGCGGTTTGAGAAGGGGAAGGGCGTGGGTGGTGTTGGGTAGTGTCCGACAACGGAGATGGAGACGTTGCGCGTGGGGTACCCTGGGGTGAAATTTTCGGAGGATTTGGGCTCGGTTTCGCAGAGAAGGTGCGGGTCAAATGCTGTGAGGGCGAAGCGGTCGCCACGCGGCGAGCTGTGCGGACGAGGAGCGCCGAATGCATCATCAATAACGCTACGAAAGCGACAAGCGACAGCCGCGACGTAGGTCAACTTCCATCCCGGGATCACGGGCCGAACCCGGGCCGGTCACTTACATGTCCACAAAAAAAGCACCGTATATACATAGGCAAAAGTCATCACGGCTACATTCATAATACAGGTGCCCTTTCTCCTTCTCTCGGAACGTGAACGCTGCACTAGTGCGTCATCATCCACCTAATTACCATACTTGCTTCGAGCTGGCCCAACCTGAATTGCCAGCAGCACGCGCAATCCCCGTCGTGCTCCCGCTCAGAAGTGAGTCTAGACCCCCGCCCACAAGTTGAGACTGGGCCCTTGTGGGGGACTCGCTGGAGAAGCAGTAGCGGAGGATGCAGCAGCCCATGCTCGCAAGAGCGGATCCAGGGTTGTAGGTTGTCGTCCAGCGGTCTGAGTAAGAGGTGGGGCTACAGGAATTCCAGCAGCCCCAACTGCGGTATCTTGTCCCCCAGTCTGCTTTTGCATGCCCGGTTCGCCCGAGATGGTCTCAAACTCCGACTCGTTCCTTTCAACTGCGAGGTCTTCTTTAGGTGCACGTATTTTCTTTTCCCCCTTCTTCGTTTTCTTGAGTACTTTCTTGGAACCTGCTGCCCGCGGGCGGTCTTCTGATGCGGCTTTCGGAATCTCCTGCCATTCATCTGCCTGTTTAACGTTCTCTCCCAGTGGTTTTGCAGCAGCTCCTGTCTTTGGCCACAGTGTCACGTCAATTACTTACATCTCTGCTATAGGCCAGACCGCAATGGACGTACCGAATGTTCATCACTTCCATGCCCGTCATTCCCCTTATTTAAGGAAGACACTGCCTCCTCTTTGCAAATGCCCTCGGTCGCGCCTCCGCCAAATGTTACAGCCACCGCCGAGCGGGGCTCCTGTTCAGCGAAATTACTCTTGAATCTTGCTGTAGGGAAGTCGTCATTGCTTCCGTGCCCATCATCCTCCTTAGTCAAGGAGGACACCGCCTCCTTTTCACAGATGCCCTCTGCCGCGCCCTCGCCAGCTGTCACAGCCACCGCTGAGCGGGGCTCCTGTTCAGCGACTCCACTCTTGAAATTTGCTGTAGGGGAGTCGTCATCAGCCGTACCGGAGAGCATGTCGGCTTGCGCGGCTTCTATAAGGCGAGGGATCTCGGCCGGGTCGAATGGAAGCGGGTCGTTACGGATATCCTCCCGCACAGTGGCCACAAGCACGACGTCCTCGATACTCATTTGACGGGCCTCCTTGAGGGTAACAGGCATCGCCCTTGTACACAGCGCAGATAAGGCAGGAAGAACCCAATTGTCCACTGCGTAGGCACGCGCGAGAAGGAGTTGATCGTATGGGGTTGGGGGTTTAATCGACTTCATGGCCAGCTTGCGCAGCGAAGCAAATTCCCAGCGCGTGGACAGGTGAAGAACCGATTTCCACTGTTCATACGAGAGATCGTGTCCTTCGAAATCCCTGTAACGAAGTGTGCATGCTTCGATAAACAAGCCATAGGGCAACCGGGCGTAAGAACTTACTCGGGATATAGGACCGAGAGGAAAGCTTCGAAGTCCTTGCGGTCTACATCGCCCATTGACACGACCGTAAGCAGAGCTTCGTGATCACGGACGGCAAGCTGGGCGAATCTGGTGGAGAAATAGGCAGAATCGCGAGAGAAAAAGTATCGGTGGACGCAAAAGAGGGTGCCATCGACCTGAAGAGTTGTTGATGAGCCCGGATCCAGACTAATACTGGGGGACCGTGGCGCACCAAAAATGTGATGTTGCCATCCTTGAAAAAGTACTTGTCGTGCCGTAGGAACGAATCGTCTATGGTCAGCTGGATGCCGGCTTGCGTCTTGCTCCCACATGAAATCTCAGACTGATGGGGCACAGGGGTTTCGAGGGCAGTCGGAGATATCATGTCTGGATCTGAGAATAGAGAGTCGATGGAAACAACAGAGGCAACACTCGCAGTTGATGGGGTCGGTGAGCTACAGATTTCGTCGCCTTTCCAAGGAGCTATACTATTAGGAGGTGCCATTAGAGGGAGGGTTATGTGGTCCTGATCAAGGCGGTCAATATCAACGTGCACGCACCTAATAGGTTGCACCACGGAGCCCTTGAGGCGGCGCTCGGCGCAGCTCCCACGCTCCCTTCAAATTGCCAGTGGGCGTGCTCAGGATCCCACTTTACCTCCCCAAGCACGGATGCTCGAGATTCCGGTCGAATCTGAAGCCTTGATTTTCTCCGATGGTCGGATGCGTGGGTTACAAGCTGAAGGTATATGAGATCATCTTCAAATTGCGCTTGTTTCATTAATGTACATCGGGCTACTACTGCCTAACAGCGCACCACCCTTCCTCCGACATGCGCACCATCCTACCAATACGCACCAGTGCTTCTCACTCGCTTTGTTTCAACTCAACCTTGGCTTTAGTTGCCTGTGCGGGGGTCCTGCTCCGAACGGCGTCGAGACATTAGAGCGCGAATGTTTCACTTTCACGAACATAGATCACGTGAAATCCAGTGTGTGTGATCATGAGTGAGTGGGGCGGCTGGACTCGATGCTGGTGTAGGAGGCAAAACAACAAAAGAAGGTAACAACGTGTCCGCAGTAGGAACCTCCCGACGCATCTCTAAAGCTTGCGTCGACCCCCTTGCGCTTACGTTCATGCTTCTCATTCTTAAGCGGCTCTCGTTCGTCTGCCCGCTTGACATCCTCTCCCTGTGGTTTCGTAGCTGTTTAGTCCCTCTGCAGGTAGGTCTTGTATCTTATCCCAGGGCTTGACTATATGCAGACTCATCATCTCCACTCGTGTATGCACCGACTTCGATCGTAACTTGTTCCGCATCCACAACGCCTGGTGTCCTTGTACTGTATCACCTCCGTCACACCAGGAAGTGCTTCGGAATCACTTGTGGGTGGCGTGTTTGCGTCTGATGGGATGAAATCTGCTGAGACAATAGGGGTTGTTCTTGAGGAACTAGTGAGGAGCACCGTTCACCCCCTTTCCCTTTCCATGACACAATCCGAGGCGCCATCCAAGAGAAGAAGCGCCTAATTGTCACGAATATCACACAGCACGCCTCGAACCCGCACGCCCCATAGACCCAATTCGGATTACATCTTCATTCTGGGGCAGAACCTCGAATGAGGATCAGCTGTTTGTTGCCTCATGTATGTCATTCTTGATCCATCGTTCTCTGGTATGAGAGCATTAGCGAACATCTCTGAGGCCGTGATATAACCTGTGAACGTAGAGGGATTACTGTAATAGAAGAAAAGTCTTTACCCGCCCCTAGGCATGCGATGCATCGCACGGCGTATTCTAACAGCATTGCCACGAGGTTGAGATCATGATCCAGAAGCAGGCACTAACTGGCTTATTTCCAGAAGGGCCCCAAGCCTGGAAGCAGTTGGCAAGCGTAACTATCCATAATGCTAAATTTCCAGGGTTAGATCGTAAACCACACACAAGAGCTCTCAAACTTCTACGCGTTAATCCAAGAATATGTCAAATTGCTGAACCAGAGACATCGACCGATCGAGCAGAGGTGATGAGACCTACTAGTAGAATAGAATAGCAAGGGATTACTATCGAACCATCGGTTGTTGCATTGGTACATCTTGCTCCCATCTAAAATCTCAACAAAATCTTTAGCTCCAAGTTCAGTGGCACTAATCGAAGAAATCACGGCGTTTGGATATTGCCGCCACTTACAACTGTCACTCCGAGAAAGCTCCGGGACTCGGCGCTCATGATCATCAATATCAATGGCACGTGCACGGCCAGGATCGGTCCGCGTCCCCGACAAGGCAAGCCAGCCATGTTTTTTCGGCACTTTCAGTTCAAGTTACAGTCAAAGTCAAAGATGACCGGCGTCCTCACCATCTCCCGACGGTCTATTCTCGCAGCTCCCCTCACGCTCCAGCTACGCGCAGCCCACAATGGCACCGCGGCTTCCCGCACCGTCGCCGCGCTCGCCGCCTCGCCACCCTCCCCTCCTTCCGAGTCCACCGCGGCGCCAAACACGCACTTCCGCGTCACCCTCCGACGCTCCGCCATCTCCCTCGGAAAACGCGTCCAGGGAACGCTCGCCGCGCTCGGCCTGAGACGGCGCATGCAGACGGTGTACCACCCCCACACACCCGAGGCGGCCGGCATGATACTCGCCGTCAAAGAACTCGTCGAGGTGCGGAACGTGCCGTCCAGCGCGGTGCGAACGGCTGGGCAGCAGAGAGCGGAGCGCAGGGCTCCGCGTGGGTTTACCGTCGTTCGGTCGAAGGTTGGGGCTGGCACGACATTGTAGAATCGTATCGTATCCGCGCTCCATTTTAGGTATGTGTGGGGTTTTTTGCCTAGACCCTGCGTCAGGGGATGTCCTTTGAGCGAGAATTAACACACAGCCGTAGGGAGCGTTTGGCAACACGCCATCCTTTGTAGGACCGCTCAAGGGGGAGCCTTTGTCGAGTCCCGCGTTTGCAGAGACCGTCATCCTGGTTGGCGATTATTGTTCCCGTCTCGTCTCGGAGCATACTTGTTTAACGCTCAGAGAACCAAGCTATGGATTAGTGAAGGGTATCGAGAGGCATTTGTTACTACGCAAAACTCTACACTCCAATAATTAGACGCCATCACGTACACTTAGCATCGACGCTATACTCCCCGGCACATTCTAAGATCCCCGCCCGAGTGCGACGAACGGGAAGCTGAGCACGCTCTTCACAACGAGCCGATGCATTCCATTTGGCAGAACGTAGAAAACAGTACACAATCTCGAGCTTGCACGAGGACCAGTACATCACGCCCGCCAGAAATGGGGGCGGGTCCTAATACACTACAGGCTGAAGGGCTCCACGGCAGAAGCAGCTGCGGCTGCCACTACCACGCGGGGGGTTGCCGGCACCGGGCGTAGCCTGGGGCGCACATATACTATACGATATGATACGCCTTGAGCCGGGGGAAGATATGAGGTTCCGAAAACTGGTCAGGCGAGGTCGTGCCACTGGCACAGCACACGCGCTGTGCCTCTTTAATTGGGGCGAGGTGTATGACGCGAATGACTCGGAATCCCTCCATCGTAAGCAGGAGGCGAGAAGGCACGCGCGTCGCTCATAGAGGATTGCGCTATTCATCAGTCACGGTACTTGTTGATGACCCCGGTGGAGGGGGACGTCCTGCCAGCATGGAGTTGTTCGGATACAAGTCGTTCGTCTGTCTGTATGTACGCACGCTCCGACTCGGAGTCGTGATTGCCTCATTAGTCCTTGTTATCCTCCTTGGTCCTCTTCCCATTCCACTAGGCCCGGGGAAATCGTTAGGTTTATCTGACGGACATGGTACAGCAGCAGGCATCGTAACCCCATTTATTCAGGCGTCGCGGTACAATTGCAAGACAGCTTCGACCGACAACGAATCCCTGCCGATCGTCAATGTGACATTAGCACATCTCATTCAGCGATTTGGCACCATACTGGCTCTTTTCTCATCCAGGAGCTGCCTCCGTTTGGACTTCTTTGATTTTGGTTTTGCTCCCAACTCTGGCTTGTCTACTTGCCCCCCCAAGCCAATGTTGGTATCCCGACCTGCTTTGCTATTGCCTCAGCCTCGCGCATCGCTTCTGCTTCAGCCTTGCGCATTGCTTCTTCCTCGGCCTCACGCATTGCTTCTGCTTTTGTCTTGTGCTCTGCTTCCTCTGCCTTGAGCATTGCTTCTGCCCTTGCCTTGCACCCTGCTTCTTCTTCCGCTGCCATAAGCTTTGCTTCACACTCGGGGTCCGAGTCATACGTTGCTTCTGCCTCCGTCTCTCGCCTTGCTTCTTCCTCTGCCTTGCGCTTTGCTTCTGCTTTGCGTCTAGCTGCTGCCTCGGTCCACCACCGTGTCCATCATCCTGCGGGAGGAATAGCCACATCCACCGGGGTATTCTGCATTACGTCCTGCGTAACATGTGGCTGTTCACCTCTCTGCATCCCAACCTCGCCTGCTGTCTCTTCCTTTTCCACCCAAAGGTTCAATCAATTTCATTGCTCAAGTCTCGGCTCTAGAGTAGGCCGCAACTGAACTCACCAATTGTTTGCCGTCATTTTCACCGGTGTCGTCCACCATTCGCGTAGCCTGTCCCGGGTCCACGGGCGGTGCTACCACGATTAACTTCGCACGCACGGTTCCGGTAACGTTTGGGCTAGCTGCTGAACCCATCGTTGAACTGGGCTCCTGCTCTGCAGCTCCATTCCTTGAGTTAGCTGAAGAGACTTTGACACGGTCGGAAGGGGAAAGTCTGCCAGCTAGCGCCACTTCAACGCAGTGTGGGATCTCAGCCACGTCGACTCTAAGCACGTGATTGCGGATATTCTCCCGTACGGTGGCCACAAGTACGACATCCTCGATCCTCATTTGGCGTGCCTCGTCTAGGCTAAGAGGCGCCGTCCTTTCGCACAGGGCAGACAACGCAGGAAGCACCCAGTACTCGACCGAGTAGCTGCGCGCAAGCAAGAGCTGATCGTATGGTGTTGGAGGCTTGATAGACGCTAGAGCTAGCTTGCGGAGTGAAGCGAATCCCCAACGAGTGGACAGGTGAAGCATTGATTTCCACTCTTCATAGGAGAGGTTGTGCTGTTCGAAATTTCTGCGTGTAGATACACCTCGATAAGTAGGCAAGTGAGAAATGGACCAACAAACGTACTCGGGATATATGACGGAAAGGAAGGCCTCGAAGTCTTTGCGTTCGATGTCCCCCAATGATATGATAGTAGGAAGTGCTTCGTGGTCACGGATGCCGAGCTGGGCAAATCGAGTGGAGAAATATTCCGAGTCGCGAGAAAAGAAATATCGATGGACGCAATAGAGCGTGTCGTCGACCTACAATCTAGTCTATGAACCGGGTGTGTACACCACGATAACCGATATTATCCACGCACCAAAAATGTGATGTTTCCGTCGTTGAAGAAGTATTTGTCGTGTCGGAGGAACGGATCATCAGCTCCAGGATGCGAGCCGCCAGACGTCTTGCCTCCACCCGGCTCAATCATTAGGTAATTCATCGCACCCTTGGCCCGAGACTCGGCAGCATGGGCTTCAGGCGCACTGAGAGATATCTCGTGCGTGTCTGAGAGTATGGAATCAACAGTGACGATGGAGGCTCTCCTCGAAAGAACAGGCGAGATGTAATGCTCGGTTCCTCCCAAAGAGACTACGTGAGGAGCCATGAGAGGGGAAGAGATTGACGAATCGTGTATGTTATGCGCAGCAAGGTATTTAAGTCGTCGCCACACATGATTGGAGACAGGGGCAGTTGCCTTTTCAGGGCCTCCGCGCAGCTCTGTAGATGAGATGAATTACCATACCAAATACGGAACTAAGATAACCATCGTCGTCGTTAGCTAACGAACGCCTGCGCTGTTTACGCTGCGCCCACTCACATGAATTAATTGATAATCTTTATACTATATTTGATGTACTAGACTGTGCATGGATAATACAGAGGCGTCCTTCTGTCCCTTCTTCCGGGATTTCGAATTCAATGCGTGGGTCGCTGGGACGAGCCCATCCGGTGTCAGCTGGTAATGCCACAGCAGAAGTAGCTTTAGCCGCCATCACCACACCGTATCTTGTAAGATAGTACGATGGGGAGGTTTATTATTAGATAGATGATAGACTTCGAGCCAGAGTATGAGATATCATCACGTGTGCCTGTCTTCGATCGCGACCACGTGCTCGGCATGAACGAGTGCCCCCACCACAAGCAGCGAGATAAGAAAGCACGCCGCACGTCACCCGCAGAGTGACATATTACAGTGCGTATTGGTGGGCCAGAAGTAAATGGTTAGGTGTCGCCGACGGACTAGGCACGCTCGCGACCGCGAGCAGCACACTTGCGGGTAAGGATGTCAACCTTGAGTCCTTGACAGACCACCATGTTGCATTCAATCAGTTCTCAATACACGGAACTACTGTACAGGGGATAACGCAGACTTTGCGGCAGAATAGGCATCTTTGACGACATTTCTTTTGGTGTTCCGACATGCCAATTGTCCGCTTCCAACAATGCAGCACCAGCACGTCTCACTACAGCGGTTTGGCCCCTTGTTCACCCCCCATCCACCCGACCCCAGGCTTACCTAGGCCGGCATCTTCTTCCCCTTCTTCTTCTTTCCGGCGCCCACTCATCTGTTGGCCCATCCGCTGACCCGCTTGCAAAGCCGCCCCAGTTCCCTCTCGTCCTAGTTGAAGGGTTGGCAACACTGCCAAAACAGGATGTTCCTGTGGTATTCGAAGGGAAGGCGCTGACAAAAGCGCCGAAAGTCGCTAGCCCAGGTGAAGGAATGGCAGCATCACCCAACTTGGGAGTCACTGGCCGAGATGGAGGGAGGGCAACATCGCCAGACCTGGGAATCACTGGGTTAGGTGAAGGGGAGGTAACATCGCCAAACTTGGGAGTCATGGGCCTAGGTGAAGGGACGGACCCGGGGGTCTCTGGCACAGGTGAAGGGGTGGCAACACCGGCAAAGCAGGGTGTCACTGTGGTAGTTGAAGGGACAGGAGACCCGCCAAACTTGGGTGTCGCGGCTTAGTGGAAGGAATGGCAACACCGGCAAAGCAGGGTGTCCCTGTTTTAATTGAAGGGGCGGCACCACCACTGAAAGGGGGAGCCTCTGGCCTAGCTGGAGGGACGTCGACATCCTCAAAAGAGGAAAGTCTGCCAACTTGCGCTGCTTCTACGCGACGCGGGATTTCAGCCACGTTGACTCGAAGCGTGCAATTGCGAATATTCTCTCGCACGGTAGCCACAATTACGACATCCTCGATATTCATTTGGCGTGCCTCATCCAGGCTAAGAGGTGCAGTCCTTTCGCACAACGAAGACAACGCAGGAAGAACCCAGTCGTCGATCGAATACCTGCGCGCAAGCAGAAGCTGATCGTGCGGAGTTGGGGGGTTGATAGACGCCAGAGCGAGCTTGCGGAGCGAAGCAAAGCCCCAGCGGGTGGACAGGTGAAGCACCGATACCCATTCTTCGTAACAGAGGCCATGCTTTTCGAAATTTCTGCGTGTAGTTACACCTTCAATATGTAGGCAGGCGAGCGGCAGAACAACGAACGCACTCGGGATATATGACAGAGAGGAAGGCCTCGAAGTCTCGGCTTTCGATGTCCCCCAGTGATATGATCGTAGGGAGCGCTTCGTGGTCACGGATTCCGAGCTGAGCAAATCGGGTGGAGAAGTATTCCGAGTCGCGAGAGAAGAAGTATCGATGGATGCAATAGAGCGTGCCGTCGACCTAGAACCCAGTCTATGAATCAGGTGTGCACGTCGCGATAGCTGACACCATGAACGCGTACCAAAAATGTAATATTTCCGTCGTTGAAGAAGTACTTGTCGTGTCGTAGTAACGAATCGTCAGCTCCTAGGTACGTGCTGGCATGTGTCCTGCCTTCACCGGTCTCAGTTACTAGGGAACTATTGAAGTCCTGGCCTGATACTCGAAGGCACGGGGAGCCTCCTGATTCTCCTTGCCTGGGGGTTTTGCGGACGCGTCTGAACCATGCAAGGTGGTAGATTTTGAGGAAGCGCTCGATTCGTCTTTGGGGGGAAGAGCGGCCGCCATCTCTGCCGCTGCTTGAGAGATCTTGCTAAGAAACCAGCTACTCCCGGTGGCGACGGCATTTGCCGATGAGAGTCTCGCGGCTTCTCTCGCAGCTTTGTCTGCTGCCCTCTGCTTTGCGACTTGCTCTTCTGCCGATGGGGCTCTCGCAGCTCTCGCGACTTTGTCGGCCGCCCTCTGCTTTGCAACTTTCTCTTCGATCAGCTTTGCGCGCCACTCTGTCATCTCCCAGGGCCACTTACCCTCTTCCACTTCCCTTTCCTCCACCACGGAGGCTTCTACCCTGGCCTGAGTAGCCCGAGCATCAGTCTCTTGCTTCTCCTTCTCAGCTGTAGCATTCCCCTCGGCTACAATATCAGCAATTGCTTTGGTTTTAGCTTCAGTGGTACTGAGAGAGCTGTCACGTGCGTCTGGGAGGATAGAATCGACAGAGACGATAGAGGCCCTGTTCGGAAGAACTGGTGAGACACCACGCTCGTTTCCAACTATGTGAGGTGCCATGAGAGAGGAAAAGATGAAGAGTCACGTAGTACGCCAGGTGGCACAACCGTGATTGATGGTATCAGCTGATTCCGATAACATTAATAGGGAGCACGTGACACGCTACGAGGTGGCATGCACGTGCGCCCTCGCCGATAATGTTTTTATTATTGCTGGAGCCCTTTCACGGGGCGAAGGGTACAGGACGGGGGTGTACGTAGTCTAAACTCTAGAAGGATCCAGTAACACATCCTAGAGTCCTTCCATTTCACACGTGGCACGAAGTGCCTCGGAAGAGGAAACCAAAATTAAATCTCCAACTCCAACTCCCATCTAACAGGTCGTGTGACTCGTGTCGCACCGCACAGTCCGTACTTGAACGGACTCCGGATTCAAATGACACTGTGATGCGGTCTTCACGCGGAGCCTGCGGTGTATGTTAACTTATGGGCAGCCTCTTGAGTATCTAAGTCGTCGTCACACATGATTGGGCAGGCCGGTACCTTTTTCAGGGCCTCCACGCAGCTCTGTCGTTAAATAATACGGAACTAAATTAAAGATACCATCACTACCGAACGCCTGCGCTGTGTACGCTGCCCACTCACATGAATTTAATTGATAGTTCTTATACTGTATTTGATGTACTAGACTGTGCATGAATAATACCGAGGCGTCCATCTGTCTCTTCTTTGATTTCGAATTCAATGCGTAGGTCACTGCTCGCTGGGACACAGCCCATCCGGTCAGCTGGAGTTTCCAAAGGCTGAAGTAATGCCACGGCAGAAGTAGCCTCAGCCGCTATCACCACACCGCATCTTGTAAGATATACAACACGATGGGGAGGACTATAGAACTAAGATGATAGACTTCGGGCCAGAGGATGATAGATTCTGGACTTCAAGTTAAAGGCGGGTGGCTCACGACGGCTGTCATCCCACGACACGTGCCTGTCTTTGTCTTCGATCGCGACCACGTGCTTGGCATGAACGAGTGCCCCTACACGCCGCACGTTACCCGCAGAGCGAGATATCGCAGTGCGTATTGGTGGCCCGGAAAGTCGCCGACGGACTAGGCACGCCCACGAGCAGCACACTTGCGGGTAAGGATGTCAAATCGACAAACCACTGCACCATGTTGCATTCAATCAGTTCTACGAGGAACTACTACTGTACAGGGCATAACGCAAGCGTTGCGGCAGAATAGGCATCTTTGACGACATCTCCTTTGGTGTTCCGGCATGCCAATTGTCCGCTTCCAACAATGCAGCACCAGCGCATCTCACTACAGCGGTTTGGCCCTTCGTTCGCCCCTTATCCATCCGGCCCCAGGCTTACGTAGGCCAATATATCTACTTCCCTTTCCTCCCTTTCTTCTTGTTTCTGACTGCCCCAGCTTCTGCTGGAGCTACTGCCCAACCATATACTGGAGCTTCTGCTGGAGCTGCTGCCCAACCGTCTGCTGGAGCTTTTGCTGGAGCTTCTGCTGAAGCAGCTACTGACTCGCTTGCTAAGTTGCCCCAGGACCATTCCATCCTAGTTGAATGGACGGCAATACCGCCAAACTTGGGAGTCGCTGGTCTACTAGTTGAAGGTGTGGCAGCACCGCTAAAACAGGGTGTCCCCATCCCAGTTGGGGAGACAGAAACACCAAACATGGAAGCCGCTGGCCCAGGTAAAGGGGTGGCAACACCGCCAAAATAGGGTGTTCCTGTGGCAGTTGGGGGGTGGCACTACTAGACTCGAGAGTTGTTGGCCTAGGTGAAGGAATGGCAACATCGCCTAACTTGGGGGTCCCTAGCCGAGGTGGAGAGATGGCAACATCGCCAAACTTGGGAGTCATGGGCCTAGGTGAAGGGGCGAACCCGGGGGTCTCTGGCACAGTTGAAGGGGTGGCAACACCGGCAAAGCAGGGTGTCATTGTGGTAGTTGAAGAGACGGGAATCCTGCCAAACTTGGGTGTCGCTGGCTTAGTGGAAGGAATGGCAACACCGGCAAAGCAGGGTATCCCTGTTCTAGTTGAAGGGGCGGCATCACCACCGAATGGGGGAGCCTCTAGCCTAACTGGAGGGACGTCGATACCCTCAAATGAGGAAAGTCGGCCAGCTAGCGCCGCTTCTACGCGACGCGGGATTTCAGCCGCGTCGACTTGAAGTGTGTCGTTGCGGATATTCTCTCGCACAGTAGCCACAATTACGACATCCTCGATATTCATTTGGCGTGCCTCGTCTAGGGTAAGAGGTGCAGTCCTTTCGCACAGCGAAGACAACGCAGGAAGAACCCAGTCGCCGATCGAATACCTGCGCGCAAGCAGAAGCTGGTCGTGCGGAGTTGGGGGGTTGATAGACGCCAGAGCGAGCTTGCGGAGCGAAGCAAAGCCCCAGCGGGTGGACAGGTGAAGCACCGATACCCACTCTTCGTAACAGAGGCCATGCTTTTCGAAATCTCTGCGTGTAGATACACCTTCAATAAGTAGGAAGGCGAGCGGCAGACCAACGAACGTACTCGGGATATATGACAGAGAGGAAGGCCTCGAAGTCTCGGCGTTCTATGTCCCCCAGTGATATGATCGTAGGGAGCGCTTCGTGGTCACGGATTCCGAGCTGAGAAAATCGGGTGGAGAAGTATTCCGAGTCACGAGAGAAGAAGTATCGATGAATGCAATAGAGCGTGCCGTCGACCTAGAACCCAGTCTATGAATCGGGTGTGCACGTCGCGATAGCTGACACCATGACCGCGTACCAAAAATGTAATATTTCCGTCGTTGAAGAAGTACTTTTCGTGTTGTAGTAACGAATCGTCAGCTCCTAGGTACGTGCTGGCATGTGCCCTGCCTTCACCCGTCTCAGTTACTAGGGAACTAATCAAAGTCCTGGCCTGATACTCGGAGGCACGGGGAGCCTCCTGGTTCTCCTTGCCTAGTTCGAGTTCTTGTGGCAGGAGAGGGGCCGGGGACATGTTTCTGGTAGCCCACGCAATTGCCGTGGCCGATCCTGTGGGTAGTGAACACGCAGGACCACGGGATGCAGAATTGGCGATCGGTGGGTGCTGGGTAGAACTGCTTGGACCACCAGCATTTCTAAGAGGACCGAGTTCCGAGGTAGGATAAGTGCCCTTGCCTGCGGGTTTGGCAGGCGCGTCTGAACCATGCGAAGTGGTAGATTTTGGGGAAGGGCTTGATCCGTCCTTGGGGGGAGGAGCGGCTGTCGCAGAGGCTACCGTCGCCACCTCTGCTGCCTGGGGGATCTTGCCTAAGAACCAGCTAGTCCCGGAGCCCCGAGCTGGACTCCTTGGAGAGGTGGCGATGGCTTTTGCCGATGAGAGTCTCGCGGCTTCTCTCGCAGCTTTGTCTACTGCCCTCTGCTTTGCGACTTGCTCTTCCGCCAATGAGGCTCTCGCAACTTCTCTCGCGAATTTGTCGGCCGCCCTCTGCTCTGCAACTTGCTCTTCGAACAGCCTTCCGCGCCACCCTGTCATCCTCTCGGGCCTCTTACCCTCTTCTACTTTCCTTTCCTCCATCACGGAGGCTTCCACCATGGCCTGAATAGCCCGAGCATCAGTCTCTCGCTTCTCCTTCTCAGCTGTACCATTCAGCTCAGTTACAATATCGGCAATTGCTCTGGTTTTAGCTTCAGTGGTACTGAGAGAGCTGTAACGTGTGTCTGGGAGGATAGAATCGACAGAGACGATAGAAACTCTGCTCGGAAGAACTGGTGAGACACCACGCTCGTTTCCACTCCAAGAGACTATGTGAGGTGCCATGAGAGAGGAAGAGATGAACAGTCGTGTAGTACGCCAGGCCCTATCGCCTATCGATTCGAATATGGAGCACGTGACACACTACTGCCGTTGCATGCACGTGCGCCCTTGAAGCGAAAGGTACACCAGGCTCGCTTGTCTGTGGATTTAACTGTAACTACTCACTGCGCATCATTTCTCTTCACACCAGTTCGCCTAATCCACAGGTGATGCTCCCACTACCGCCTTTGCGCCAGCACCGCACCGCACCAATAGATTATGGGGTTCTAGATGCCAGTGATTGGTGGTCCCCAGTCTCCCCCTCGTCAGGGGAATAGGAAAGTGGTGGTGTCACGACAACAAGAATGTTTTGCTGGATCAAGTTCAGCCTAGGTGCATTCTCGGCCAGGGTAGCAAAGGGCCCATGAGGCTCTCTCGCCAAATGTTCCTGCTACGCCAATGACGGCAACTTTTTAGTGAATTGTGTCTACTATGCCAGACGGCGACACACGCCACACACGAACAATGCAGCGTTGGTATTCATTCATGACGCTGTAGTCGCGAGTCATCAGTTACCAGCCGGAGTCGGAGACGTGTATGCCAATTTCTGCCAGTGGGTTTATTCATTCTGCTGGGCATGGCAATGGCACTTGAGTGGCCTGTGTTCGTCGTCTTGGTTCGGCCCGCCTTCCATTTCACCCGAATTTAATTTGGAGAACCTTCACAACTCCTCGCAAGCAAGCTCCAGCTGGGTACAGCCTACAATGGCACAGTGGCCTTCAGTACCATTGCCCTCATCACCACAACCACTTTCCTCCTCTACCTCAAGCTCGACTCACATTTCCGCCTTCCCCTGATCCTCTGGCATCTCCCTCGGAAAACGCCACTTACTGCCCTCTGTCTGAGACGGCACGAACAGATGTTGCACCACCCCCACGCTAAAGAGGTGATACCTCGCCGTCAAAGAACTCACCGAAGTGCAAAACGTATCTTCCAGCGCAGTACGTCCATAGGTACCTAAAAGCGTCTGGGGCGACGTTGAGCGGGTACGTACGAAAGCTATAGGGTGTGTTGGGCGCTACACCGCCGTTTGTACCTTTCATCTCGGAGCCTACTTGCCTGGCTAGGACCCGCGCTTCATTTCCCGTTTCATGTATTAGGGAGGGGCGGCTCCAGCCCATCCAACAGTATCCACAGGCGGAAGGAACGCCACAGCATAAGCAGCTGTACCCACAAGAAGGCATAGCAGGGCCATGGGCCAGAGGGAGGTGAGTTCCAAAAACTTGAAGCCCGCTAAGGGAAACTGCGGCTGTGCCGAGGTCCATACTAGAGATAGGAAAGTCCGCGGTGCATCGCTCGTTGAGTGGTTAAGCGTCTGAAACGGGCTGGACAACAGGCAGCGGTACAGTGGCGAGCGCCTCGGGGAACCAACCTTAGGACTATCATATAGCATTCAATCATTATATTGAGCAATACAAGGAATTACAGGGCACAGCACAAGCGTCGTAGTGTCATTACAAGGCAATTCTGACATGCCGATCGTCCTCTTGCGACAGTGCAGCGACCAGCGTGTTTCACTGAACGATTTGGCCCTTTCTTAGCTCCTTACACACACAGCGGCCAAGGGCCTGCTTGAGCCGATACTGTTGCGTTGGCTTTTCACAGACCGATCTCTTTTTGGGACTTCTTTGTGCCAGTGGGGGATTTCTTTGCCTCGTGCCTCGCTACTTTCTTGGCCACACGCCTCGCTACTTCCTTGGCGACGCGCCTTGCTACTTCCTCGGCCACACGCCCCGCTACTTCCTCGGCCACACGTCTCATTACTTCCTCGGCTGCGCGCCTTGTTTCTACCTCCTCTGTCGCATGCCTTGCTGCTATTTGCTCAGTCGCACGTTCTGCTTCCATTTCCTCAGCCACACCTTCCGCTGCTGCCTCCTCGTCCACCATTCCTTGCTTCCTCCCGCAAATGGTACAGCAACATGCCCCGCCCTCTGGAGTGTTCTGCAGCATGGCTCGTGCGACACGCGGCTGTTCGTCAGTCTGCATGCCGATCTCTCGCGGTACGTCTCCCTTTGCCCACGAAAAGTTTCAATCAATTCCATTGCTCATGTCGTGTGTCAAGCCCAAGTCGCGACTGAACTCACCAATTGGTCACAATCACTTTGATGGGCGTCACCCACCACTCCTGTAGCCTGTCCCGGGTCCACAGGTGGTGCTGCTACGATTGCCTCTGCAACTATTGCCCCCGCAGCATTTGGGTTAGCTGCTGCACCCATCGATGAACTGGGCTCTTGCTCCGTAGATTCACTCTTTGAGAAAGCTTGAGGGACGTCAACACCTAAGAGAGAGGAAGGTCTGCCAGCTTGCGCAACTTCAACGCGGCGTGGGATCTCAGCCGTGTCGACTCGAAGCGTGCTATTGCAGATATTCTCTCGTGCGGTGGCCACGAGTACGACATCGTCGATCTTCATTTGGCGTGCCTCATCTAGGCTAAGAGGCGCCGTCCTCTCGCATAGTGCGGACAAGGCAGGAAGAACCCAGTGGTCGACTGAGTGGGCCCGCGCAAGTAGGAGTCGATCGTACGGGGTTGGGGGCGCGGTAAATGCTAAGGCAAGCTGGCGGATGGAGGCGAATCCCCAACGGGTAGACAGGTGAAGCACCGATACCCACTCTTCGTACGAGAGGTTGTGCTCTTCGAAATTTCTGCGTGTAGATACGTCCTCGGTAAGTAGACAAGTGAGGGATGGACCGACGAACTTACTCGGGATATATGACAGAAAGGAAGGCATCGAAATCTCTGCATTCGATGTCTCCCAGTGATATGATCGTAGAGAGGGGCTCGTGGTCAAGGGCACCGAGCTGGGTAAATAGAGTGGCGAAGTATTCCGAGTCGCGAGAGAAGAAATATCGATGGATGCAGTAGAGCGTGAAGTCGACCTATGAATTAAAACAAACCAATGAGTCGGGTATGCAGCCGCTATAGCGCGGCCCGACATCATGACCACGCACCAAAAATGTGATATTTCCATCCTTAAAGAAATATCTCTCATGTCGTATGAACGGATCATCGGCTCGTGGATACGCGCTATCAAGTTTCCTGCCTTCACCTGGCTCAATCATCAGGGGGCTCGTCGCACCCTTGGTCCGAGACTCGGCAGCACCGTGACGAGGAGCTTCGGGAACACCGAGAGATCTCTTGCATGTGCCTGGGAGTATAGTATTGAGAGAGACGATGGTGGGTCTCCTCGAAAGAACAGGCGAGATACAATGTTCGTTTCTGCCCCACGAGACTACGTGAGCCATGAGAGAGGAAGAGATTGAGGGGTCGTGTATGCTGTGCACAGCAGTGTGGTTGGTTCGATTACACTGCCTCACATGATTGGGCAAGTTCGTGAAGAAGTCGTGTATGTTATCCGCAGCAAGATCGGTTCCGATGATGCCCCCTCATATGATCAGGCAAGGACTTCGCACTTGGTCAGTTGAGACTGCGGCCTTCAGTTTGTTTGACATGGCTCCGCATTACGATACATTGCCAAATCCGGAGGTGAGATGAATCTCGGGAGCTGAGACGGAAACTAGATAAGATAATGTTCCATTATGGTTTAGTCACTATAAATGGGTTACTGTGTGCCATACCATGACTTGTACACGGATACACCGAGCTATTGTTCTCTTCGAATAGACTTTATACCGCGCAAGGACGTTCAAACTTGATTTGTCGAAGTACGGAATACGGAATGTTCCATCCGGCTCACGGTACGAATGGCTGCCAGTGGGCAGCAGGGTGGTGTGCAAGGCTCCGCGTGGATTCACTATCGTTGGGTCGAAGGCTGGGACTGACATAGTACTGTATGTCGTTCTGTGCCTCGTGGGTGAGTGTGCCAGTGAATGGCTCGGGTCCGACGCCAACGGTTGCTGGAATGACTTCGAGCGAGTACTCACGCAAAGCCGTAGAGAGCGTCCATTGGGGACCACCGTGACGGTCCTTTCTGGTAGGCCGGCCTCAAGAGAGCCGCTGTTGTGACTCCCGCCTTCGTAGATAGTACCACCATCCTGGCTGGCAATCATTATTCCTCTCGTCTCGTGACTGCTTGTCTCAGGCTAACACCTAGTGCCAAGCTAAGGATTTGACAACGGCGACAAGTGGCATTTACTATTGCGCAAATATCTCCACTCCAGTCATTTGACGCTACCACATACAACCGATACTGTATTCCCTTGCACCCCGTAGTCTACAAGCCTCGACTGGAGATCACGCCGGAGTGCGACGGACGTAAAGAAGAGCATGCTTGTCACAGGGAGCCGACGCATTCAACTGAAGTTCCGCTTGGCAGAATGTAGAGGTAGCGTGCGACCTCGAGTATTTATGCACCCCGCGGCTCGCCAGAAACCGAGCCCACTGGCATCCGCCAGTATCCACAGGCAGAAGGAACGCTACGGCAGAAGCAGCTGCAGCCGCCAATACCATGCGGCAGTTTGTCGGCATCAGGGTGGCTGACAGCGCATATACGATATGATACGGGATACACCTCGAGATGATTTCCGAAAGCCAGCCAGGGAATGTGGTGGTCGCTGTCCATCGTAAACAGCGAGACGGGGAGGCATGCGGCGTGTCGCCCGCAGAGTGAGACCACATTGTTGATGACCGAGAGTATATGGTTACTATAGGTAGTCACTACCTATAGTATCGCCACCGGGGGAAGGATGCCATCTTAAGACAATGATACAGCAATCAGCTATTAATACAAGGAACTACAGTGGAGTAACGCAGGTGTTGTGATGTGGTTGCAAGATAACTCGACAGTAAATCTCCTATAGTTTCGATTGTCCTCTGCCGACAATGCAGCACCATGTCTCATTCAACGATTTGATCCTTATTCGCCCCCTATCGACCCAGCGCCCCCTGGCCTGCCTGAGCCGATACCATTACTTCACTGCCAATGCCACTTTCTTCATCTTTTTTGGGCCTTGACTTCTTGGGTATTGGCCATCCCCATTCGTCTGCTGGCCTGTTCAATTCTCCGTTTACTAGGTTGTCCTCCCACTCACCATCTGACAGGCGCTCCGACCCGCCTGCTGTTTCACCCTCTGTTGCCTGTGCTACGGGCTCCGATGCTTCTTTGCTCGCACGACCCACTTCCATCTCTTCTATCGCACGCTCCGCTGCTGTCTCCTCGTCCATCACCCCTCGCTTGGTCCTGCAGAAGATACATTCTTGCATGTCCCCGCAAAGGACACAGTCAGATGCTCTTCCTGCCAAGGGGACCTCCAATATATTCTGCATGACACGCGGCTGTTCGACTGTCTGCATGCCGATCTCTCCCGGTGCGCCTTCCTTTGTCTACAGAGATTTTAATCAACCCAATCGCACGTGTCGTGTCTATATAGCGTAGGCAGGAACTGAACTCACCACCTGGACAGGCTGGACTGCGTCATCCTCCTCCGAGTCTCTTGTAGCCAGTTCCGGATCTACACGTGGTGCTACCATGATTGTCTTCGCATTCACGACCCCTGCAGCATTTGGGCTGGCTGTTGTACCCACTGTTGTACCAGGCCCCTGCTCCGCAACTGCACTCTTTGGGTTAGCTGAAGGGAAATGGATGCCGCCAAAACGGGAAGTCTGTGTACAAGCTAAAGGGATGCCGACACCGCCAAAAGGGGGAGTCCCTGGCCTAGATGGAGGGACGTCGACACGCCTCAATGAGGAAAGTCGGCCAGCTAGCGCCGCTTCTACGCGACGCGGGATTTCAGCCGCGTCAACTCGAAGTGTGTTGTTGCGGATTTCTCTCGCACAGTAGCCACAATTACGACATCCTCGATATTCATTTGGCGTGCCTCGTCTAGGGTAAGAGGTGGAGTCCTTCCGCACAACGCAGACAACGCAGGAAGGACCCAGTCGTCGATCGAATACCTGCGCGCAAGCAGGAGCTGATCGTGTGGTGTTGGGGGGTCGATAGACGCCAGGGCGAGCTTGCGGAGCGAAGCAAAGCCCCAGCGGGTGGACAGTTGAAGCACTGATTTCCACTCTTTGTAACAGAGGTCATGCTTTTCGAAATTTCTGTGTGTAGATACACCCTCGATAAGTAGTCAGGTAAGCAGCGGACCCATGAACGTACTCGGGATAAATAACCGAAAGGAAGGCCTCAAAGTCTCTGCGTTCGATGTCTCCCAGTGATATGATCGTAGGGAGCGCTTCGTGGTCCCGGATTTCAAGCTGAGCAAATCGGGTGGAGAAGTATTCAGAGTCGCGAGAAAAGAAGTATCGATGGATGCAATAGAGCGTGTCATCGACCTAGAACCCAGTCTATGAATCGGTGTGCACGTCGCGATAGCTGACACCATGACCACGCACTAAAAAGGTGATATTTCCGTCGCTGAAGAAGTATTTCTCGTGTCGTAGGAACGAATCGTCAGCTCCTGGATACGTGCTGGCAGGTGTCCGGTCTTCACTGGTCTCAGTCTCGAGTAAGGAGGGACTAATCGTTCCGGCCCAATACTCGGCGGCACGAGGAGCCTCCTGCTTCTCCTTGCCCTTGCTCAAGCTTGAGTTGAGTTCTTGTGATAGGAGAGTGGCCGGGAAAAAATTGCTGGTGGTCCACGCAGTCGCCGTGGCCGATGCTGTGGATAATGAAGACGCGGGTCCACGGGATGAAGAGTTGGAGATCGGTGGGCGCTGGGTCACGGTAGAACTACTTGAACCGCCAGCGTTTCTGGGTTCCGTGCTAGGAAAAATGGAGTCCTTGCCTGAAGACCCATCTGAACCACGAGGAACGATAGACTTCGAGGAAGGACCTGGTTCGTCCTCGGGGGCAGGAGGCACTATCGCCGAGGCAGCCTCTGCCGCCTGCGTGAACTTGCTAAACAACCCCCAAGCCGAATGCCTTGGGGAGGTGGCGGTGGCCTTTGCCAATAAGGCCCTCGAAGTTTCTTGCCTGGCATTGTCCGCCGCCCTCTGCTCTTCGCGCTGCTTTGCGCGTATCACTGCCATCTCCCTATCCTTCTCGAGCCACCTCCTCACTTCCTCTTTCCTCGCCTCCGCTGCGGAGGCTTCCGCCACGGCCAATGCAGCCAGAACGTCGGCCTCTTGCTTCGCCCTCTTGGCTGCAGCCGTAATGAAGGCTGCGGCATCAGCAATTGCTTGGGCCTCAGTTTCAGTGGTCTTGAGAAAGCTCTTGCGTGTGTCCGGAAGTATGGAATCGATGGAGACTATGGAAGCCTGCTTGGAAGAACCGGTGAGACGCCATTCTCCTTTCGCCCCAAAGATATTGTGTGGGGAGCCATGAGAGAGGGAGGTATGAACAGTCGGCGCTCAGTACACCGCGCGGCGCAAGGCGTCAATTGAATTGAATGATCCGGCCTACAAGCAATCGTGCTAATTAACGCCACACATTATCGAGTTGGCACTGCATTGAATATGCCATTCGGGGAACCGACGCCACCACGTTCACCGAGAGGCCTTATAAAGATCAAGAAAAGAACATGTTGCTGGAGTTCATTCATGGTGCAAAAAGATACAAGACGAGGAGTGTACATAGTCCAAACTCCAGAACCGGCCTAACCTACACGACGCTGAGTCATCCATTACTACATCCCGGAGGCCTTCCATTTCACACGTGGCACAGGGAAAAGCCGAAATTAAATCACTAACTCCAACTCCCGTCTGACGAATCGTGTTGCGCAGTCCTGACCTGAATATGCCCCGGACTCGAACGACGCGCGGACTTCACGCGGCGCGTGCTCCACGCAAAGGGATCGTGAGATTCCATTGGATCGGTGCTGCTGCCCCATACTGGCGAGTGGGGCGAACGAACGGTGAGAGTGGGGGATGGGACGACGAGAATCTTGCCCCAGGCAGAACTGGCCCGCCCTGACTTGTCTGCGGGCTGGACCGCAACCGGACTCGCCACGGGACTGCCACCACCGTCGGCGGGCGGGTCTTTCTGTCTTCGCGTCCAATTCGCTCGCCTCACATCTACAGGTGAAGCTTCCGGCGGTCCCGCCTTTGCATCTTCTTCGCTCTCCGCTTCTGCCTTCGAACCGGGGCTCCGTTCCGTTGATCGACTTGTGAAAGTTTCATCCCTTGGGCTATCCCGCGGGGAAGCGCCGTTACCCGCAGAGACGGCGGCAAGCATCCCAGCTTGTGCTGCCTCTATGCAGTGCTCGATTTCGGAGGAGTCGACTTGAAGCTCTTGACGACGGATGTCCTCCCGTACGGTCGTGACGAGCACGACGTCTTCGATGCTCATCTGTCGTGCTTCGTTGAGGCTGAGAGGCACCGGCCTCTCGCACAGCGCAGATAAAGCGGGAAGAACCCAGTGATCAACAGAGTAGGCGCGCGCGAGCAAGAGCTGATCAAATGGTGTTGGAGGCTCGATAGACCTCAATGCGAGCTTGCGGAGCGAAGCGAAACCCCAACGAGTGGAAAGACGGAGCACCGACTTCCATTGCTCGTACGAGAGGCCATGCTCCTCGAAATCACTGGTAGGTTCCGTTCATCTCGATAACCCAAAAAGGAGATAAAGGGCTTATCAACCTACTCTGGATATATGACGGAGAGGAATGCCTCAAAATCTTTGCGTTCAATGTCTCCCAACGATATTATGATGGGTAGAGCTTCGTGCTCGCGGATGCCGAGCTCGGCAAGCCTGGTGGAGAAGTACACCGAATCGCGAGAGAAAAAATAGCGATGGACACAGTAGAGGGCGCCGTCGACCTGGGGATCAACAATAAGTGAAGGTGCAGACGATCGAACATCCACGCACCAAGAACGTGATATTTCCATCCTTGAAAAAGTATTTGCCATGACGTATGAAAGGATCATCACTTGCCAGGTGCACGCCGCGAGGTGCCCTGTTTCCTGGGTACCCAGGGAAGCTCATGGACTGGACTCGAAACTGTGGAGCACGGGGGATCTCACTGGCAGAGGCACTCAGGGATGTCTCTGAAAGTATCGACTCGATTGAGACAATGGAGGTTGTAACGGACGACACTGGTGAGATGGGGCGTTCGTCGCCTGCCCAAGAAACGATATGCGGTGCCATGGAGAGACAAGCAGAAATGAGACAATAGGATGTGGCGCACGTCTTTCCTGATTGATCTAATAGACGCGGTCTCGAACGTTCTGCTCATTCTCGGACTCGAACACTTCGCAACGCGTCGGTCACTTTTCACGTGATCCCGTGACAAACAGGAAAAGGCAAATACATTGGGTTGTTGAAAACCCAATCTTCGTGACATTCACGGCACAGTAAATACTGTAAAACTTGATGGAGACACGTTACGAAACACCTCCCACTTTGCTCCTACCCAACATGCTACTTTACCAAATGCGTGTCTCCAACAACAAATCCGAGTTGCCTTCAAGACCAATGCAGGCCTTGAGGAAGGTCTCAAGTGCGTTACGCTGGCGCGAGAGCGAGTTCACAACGTCCGTACCTGATCGCAACACGCGTCAACCAACTGCCACGCAAGCAAGTGAGATAAAATATAATTTACGCACCAGGCTTGACAAGCGGAGCCTTGAGCATGTAGGAGAGCAAACTGAGCACCGGATACAGTGGCTTGAATTCGGCATCCGGGCCATTGGCAAGTTCACGGTATTGGATACGCGTGAGCAGCTCAGCCAAGATAGTGAGATCAAGGATGAGGGGCGTTGCAAGCAGCGAGTCCTCGCATTCATTGAAGATGTTGATGGTCGAGCGGCCACCGCCCATGATCTCCGAGTAATATTCATCAATCGCACGCTTGGAGTCTCCAACAGCCGGCACATATTTGATCACGACGATATGGTCGGGGTGCTCGCCTTTGATGTCTTTGGCATTCTTGCCCGTGGAGATCCCTAGGGTCCCAAGATAAGCATAAAACGCGACCGATGGGAGAAGAGGGACTACCTTGCTCGGCTTCAACCTCAGCCTTAGTTTTATACAACAAGTGATTGGCTGCAACCATATCATCGACGACGCTGCTCTTTGAGATCTCCTTGCTGCGGAACTGGCGGTGGGAGCTAAGATTGCGTCCGTCATTGTTGCCGAGGTGATTATAGCTCGCAATGGAGAGCGGCTTGATCCCAGCATTGACCAGGAACTCTGCCAGTACGCTCTTGAGCTTTGTCTGCCCAGACTTCAGGTCATCGCCACCAATGAACGACTTGCGCTGCTCCGCGAGCTCGATGACACCGGGAACGAATGTATTCTGGGGCGCGCCGTTGATGAAAGGCACGCCTTCAAGGATGGAAGCGACAGCGAAGACGGTGCTAGGCGCCACCTCCTCGTGCGAAGTCTTAATTGACGCGAGAATTGCCTCGGCAGTATCGTTGACGCCGGGGATAATCTCGCTGTATCGCTCCGTGTTCGCAGTCCAGAATACGATAACCTGGTCAAGGCTGTTGGCGGCCTTGAACTCGCGAATGTCCTTGCGGATCTGCTCGAGGTGGGCACCCTTGTCATCGCCAGGAATAACGTTGTCAGCACGCTCTTCCTGATTGGCGGCGATGTAGTCTGGATAGTAGATGGAGGGCAGCGGAGCACCAAGCTCCTTCATGTAGGGTGCGACCTGGCGCTGGAGGTCCCACTCGAGGACGGCAGCACGCTTCATCGCAACATCGAGGGGAACGCCAGAGATATCCCAACCACCGAGTACAAGATCATTAGGATGAACCATAGGTATAAGATCCGAGAGAGGCGCGTAAACATCTTTCCCAGTCGCGTCAAGACCGAGACGAACGGTACTAGCGCGAAGAAGCGACCCAATGTAGTTGGGGTGCTGGATGGTGGACTTGGTGTGCCACGCGATATTGTGACGGTTGGCGAGGATGGTAGCGATTAAGGTGGTACCATTGTTGCCACCCATGCCAACGAGCAACAGGCTGAAATATTTGCACGTCAATACAATACAATGCTACAGGACGCGTTCGTGGGACCACATACCCAGTCTTCGGGATCTTGCGCTGAGTCCTGAACTCGAAAGAGGTGACAGTTGGTTTAATCACATATCGACCGCCTTCCTGGACGACGACATCTGCACCGCGGTTGTCGAACCTAGACGTGATATAATCATCCGAATAGATGGTATTCTCGCCTTGGACGGTGATGGCATCGACTGGACGGCGGACAGCAGTAGGATGAACAACAGAAACGAGGGGCGCGTCGAGAACTGACGCGGTAGGACTCGCGTTTCCAGATGAGGGAGTAGTGTTAGGAGCCATTGGGGGAAAAAAAAGTCAATCAGAAAGGAGGGATGGTGCGGCGGTGTGTTTGAAGCCTCGGTGAGGATTGTGGGTGCTTCCCAACTGGTTCGAGTACATACACAAGTACGGCTGTACCTCGATGTGAGACGACGAGGCGGGTCAAGGAAAGGATGAGCAAATCCGGGGGGTTTATATACGTGGGTCGGACAGTGTACACGCGGTGGGAACCTGAAAAAAAAAAAGATATATAAAAAATTACCGAGAGCATATCTCTTCCGACGACTGCGGCCATAGCCAGTCCCGTGGTTACTCTTATCGTTCGATTGCGTGCCCGTGTTCCCCAATTAGCGGCGGCCGTATTCTTATCAACCCTGCTCTCACCCGCGCCTCCAAGCTTCATCCCCGCCTGCCGCTCTCTCTATCATCTGTTTCACCCTCTCAAGCCCTCGTGCGACATACCATATCTCGTCATCACTCCTCATCCACGCCACCATTCCTCCTTTTGCAATTCAGAAAACCAGGCTCGCTGCCCAAACCTTCTTCTATTGACGTAAACTTTTAATTACAGATATCAGCGCTCTCCTCCCCCTTATTGTGGTCTAGTCACAGTATCGTAGTATCTACACCCACTCCCAGCCTTTCTTGCACTTTCTACCCCTTCAATCTAATCGACCCTACTCTTTGCCTCGATAAGTTAGTTGCACTGGTACCGCATATCGAAAACTTGCTCTCGTAAAATCTTGACACCTGCCTACTACCTAGCCGGTTACTACGTGCATTGTACACCGCGTGGCCGAAGCTCGTAATGTTCTTCCGAGTTGAATGATTATTTTTATTGAATGTTCCCAGGGCCGTCCGAGGCGAAGCCTGAAGCACAGGGTCATCAACGAAGTGAGGACCCTTTCTTGAGAGCGAAATGCACATTGTCAACAGCTATCATACAGGCCGAAAGGGCGATATCAAATTCGACACGAGGTACGTCACTCGTCACGGTGTTCATACTGCATTACGCAGAAGCAGAGACCTACAGCTGTACGTACATCGGACCCATCTTGGGAAGACTACGTCAATGTGATTATGGATCATTCTTCCAAGTTGTAATCAAATTATGGGTCATTAGCCATATCGGGGTACATACTTCGCGTTCAGGTCTGACGGATGGATAGCCCGGGCCCTATTGCCACGGACTTGCGTGTGGCACGGCTACAAACGCTGGATTTGATAGGACCTGCACAGCCGTTGGCGTTCCCGCTCTAAACCTGCCAGCGTCTCTCGGTGAAATGATTTCGAAAGTGCATTACCTTAAGCATTGGACCGAACAGCACGATCCCTTGGGCATCCGTGGGTTAATGACTCGAGGCGATCTGAGGCGAGGTGAGGTGGGAGATCGTAGTCCTGAATTCTCCAGTCTGTGTGTATGAAGGGCTTCAGTAATAAAGCTGTCGCAACGCGAGAAGTTCTTCCGAGTGATAATACTGTAGCAAGTGGGCTCGGCAGGTTGGGATACTCGCTTGGGCAGGCGCAGCCCCCCTTCCCTACCCCTGCATGCAAATAATACATGGCATGTATCACAAGGAAACAAAAAAAGAACTGAACTCGATCTATGATCGTCGACCAAGTACAGTTGATGGTACGAGTGCGATCTGCGACTGGATCTCACCAAAGGATATATGACTACTGTAGTGGCGTGCTGTAGTTGGAAAGTTGATGATCCTTGCGATCATGATCAGAGGGAACTCAATAGCCCCCTGGATTCAGTACGCTCTGGAGTTGTGAGCATCTGGGGTTAAGTCCCGACATCCACATACGCCGGTTTGGCTGGACGTACAGCACAGCACTCCTCTGGGACGCAAGCATGACAAGCCTCGACTCCACATGAAACTATTGCGGAGTATCGAGAAGAAAGAGACCGGTGATGGATCGTTCCGGACAGGCCCCATGGAGACAAGAAACCGTCAGACGTTATAGGGGGACAAATGGGCACCTTTAGCCGGATGATGGTTCTGCGGAACCTTTGTATGATTCCCCATTCTCCTCACCTGGTTGTCCAAATGACGCGACAGCTTTGATGATCCGACCGTTCTGTCATAAACAGATTCAAGTTGCTTCTGAGCTTTATTATTTTTTCATGACCGCGCTTGCAAGCCGTAGACCCCAAAAATTTGACAACCGCTGTCATTGACACAAGAGCCACTCGAATCACCGCTGGAATCACAAGCCTTAGAATTGCACACAGGCTTAACGGAACGACGGACGTGCTCATGACTACCTCCCAGCGGTTCAGCAAACGCTCGAACGTGATGAGGGCGACGCGTGCAGGGTGGGCAGAACAGAAGTATCTGGAAACCTCGAAAGAGCTGATAGTCTGGCCTAGCAGTGAGTGGTCAAGCGAGGAGCGAGCTACAGCCACGATCGAGGTTGGCCGTGTGGTCGCACACTGTTCGTGGTACTCGCCACAAGGAGAGAGACAAGGTCCGAACACCGGGCCGGAGTGAATTTGCGCTCTTTGTCGTCACCTTCAACGACCCTTGAGGCACCCTTTCCGTTGTTTTGCTCTTGCCTTTTTTCACCTTTTTATTATTTAACGCAAATCACAGCAATAGCTCTGGCTTCTCGCATCACAAACACACGATCTCCATAACTTTTGACTGTTATGACCTCATTGCAAAATATACCGTACGATCTTCTGCTCTCTATCGCACAATATCTCGACCTCGCAGACATCTATGCTCTACAACTAGTGCGTAACGATCAACTCTTTTTCCTCGTTCATGCGAATGTTATCTGTCGCAGACGTGTAAACATCTCGGTTACGCGCTCCGCACCCGTCCGGTCTATCGGGAGATGGCGGTCAGCCTCCTCCGGCGGTGTCGCGCTCTCCCGCTTTATGGTTTCAGACGTCTTTCCGATCTGTCCACGGATCAACTCGTAGAAGTTGTGAATCGTGCAGCGCAGCTGGAACGTGGCTGGCTTACACGCACGCCGCGTCCCGCCGTGAACGCCTTTATACCCGAAGGAGAAGATGCCCTTAACGAGATTACCAACACCGCCGATGCTACTGGATGGGGGATAAAGTCAAGATATTGGTACAAGGTCGTCGGAACGCCGCCAGATGAAGAGGTGGATTGGCTCTCCCCTATCACAGCGAGTTACACGCTCTGCGCAACTAAAAGCGGTAGGGTGGTTTGTTGGGATGTGCACCGTGATGTTGGCATCGCAGAGTGGAATCCTGGAGAGCGATGGGAGTTGTGGAAATGTAGAGTTGAGTTTGACCAACGTATTGTATACTTCACCATGGCAAAAGTCCTATGCGGCAAGTAAGTCCTCATTTCCTACCCGCCTATTTATTTTTCTCCCTTGTGGTGTCTTATATCTGTTTTCAAACACCTTGCTTTTAGGGATGATGAGAAGGTTATGCAATTCGAACTCATGCAAATTCATTTCCCAGAACAGACACCTGATTCGGATGAGCAGGTCGGCCCATCCTTCTCGAATCTCCGATCGTTCAAGACCCTTGGAATTGTTATGAACGTGTTCCTGCTGGACCCAGAAGCACGCTTACTCGCCGGATTCGTATGGATTAGTCGTCTCAACAGCATCGGTCTGTACGTGCTACTAGATTGGAATAAGGAGGAATATGTCTTCATAGATACAGGTATTCAATGTGTGAGTGGGCTAATCTTGTCGTGTGACGTGACTGCTGCAACTCATCCTCGTTTATCGTAGACTAATACGGCAAACTGGTCATGCATCCTGTGCGACGGCTCCATTGTGATTCATTCTGAAGAGGCGACCTTCGCGACTCAGCACTTCTTCCCCCTATCTGTCCTCGCTCAATACGTCTACCCCTCTAATCCATCATCCGAATTTGTACCACGCATGACCACGCGGCTCAAGGCGACCCGATCCATCTCTCGGGGATTTATATTCCCTGTGTTACCGCCAGAGTCATACGTCCCCCCATTCCGCCAGCCCATCGTCCAAAACATCCTCATTACCGGTCCAGGAAACCAGATCCACCCTATCATTCTTCCCCACGCTGATGACCCTACTCCGGTAACAGACTTGAACAACCCGCCGAATCCATGGAGCGATCAGCTATGGTACCCGGAAAGTGCACACTTTGTGCGTCAATGGTGGCCAACACTGCCGTCGGTACCACGGCTGAGCTGCACGGTGGTGCTACTCGCTCAACACCACCCAGATACGCACGTGACCAAGTACGTACTCGCGCAGCACTACTTCACGGTTCCCTTGGACACATCGGGCACGGGGGTAGACCCGAACGACGCGATGATGCGAATGTGGTACGTGAGCGTGCCGTTCGAGGTGTGTGCGTGTCAGACGCGGGGGGCGACGAGGACGAGGACACATATGAGGCGCCTACGCGGCAACGGCCGCTGCTCGCGGTGGACTTTGGGCACGCGGTGTGGCTAGAGCACGTGCGGGCGGCGGACGACGAGGAGGACGAGGCGCCGTACGAGCGGGGGCAGATGCGCCTCCGATTCGTCTCGTTCCCTGGTGTGCGACTCGAGGGCGAGGGTCGCGCTGTGCGCAGCGGGATTGGCCGTGGCGGCGGCTCGGACGGCACGTACCAGATGGAGGGCGCTGCGCGGACGCTGGTGGTCCCTAAGGAGCTCGACTTGCATGATGTCGAGACGATCAACATTGACCAGAGCCAGGGCGCGGTGATACTTTCGGTGCGGCAGGGAAAGATATTCATACTGTGTTACGAGTAACCTCCCCTCCCCCCTCACTGTTTTTTTTCTTTATGCATCGCATGTATCTTTCGTAATATACGCAACTCTGCGCACAACTTGAACTTGTTAGAGTTTTGTTGGAACGAGCCACTGTAGCACCACCGAACGTTCTAGTCACATGATCATTATCATATCATATGTCAATGTCATATGAGGCGGCATTATTTTTGCCACTGGTATTGTGAAGCCCCCGGGGACGCCCTAGGATGACGCGTTGTCGTCTGCCAGTTAGAAGCGGTAGACTAATAGTAGGGATAGGTGTCCCCCCATTCAATCCGTCGCCCTGGAGGGGGGGGGGCTTTGGGGCTGTTAAACGTCTGCGTTTTCTTCGACGACACCACAAAATATGCGGGACCAGAGGAAAGTATATGATTGTCAAGCTCGAGCGCACATTGGATCAAACGTATACATTTATCTACAACATGCGAGTTAAGCAAGGGGTAATAGAGATGACAGATTTAAAAAAAAAAGGGAATAGCCAAGAAAACGTGGGGGGAAAACAAGACATCAGTAATTGCATGCACAGCTTGGACAGTTAGCGAGGTTGTAGCGAAAGACGTTGATTGATAGAAGTAGATGGATGGCGATAGGTATTCAGGACACATGGGCTAGTGGCGGAGGAATCGGTTCAGCAACGTCGCCTATTGGGGTAGCCGTGTCTGAGGAAACGATGGTTAGTGGGCATCCTTGCAATCCACTTCATGGTAAATGCGTACCGGCTGCAGGAGCGGCCGACTCGGTGCTATCAGCACTCTGCGGCCCGGGTGCGTCAAACAAGGCAAGTTGTTCTTCGTCCACCGCCATCTGTGGAGCCGTTAGCAGTCGTGGAAGAGGATTAAGTAAGGCGGTGGGCAGGGTGTTACCTCCGCTGTCACTCTAATCGACTCGATTTGCGAAGAGAGGGCACGAAAACTCAGACAGTGTCGAATGGCAAGCCAGACTTGATGAAAGATCCCTAGAGAACGATTACTCTCCAAACGCATCCGCGTGAGTTGGTTAGTGAGACTGTCTCGGTTGGTGAGAGGGACGTTCTCTGAGCAGAAACACCTTCGTACGTATCGAGGCCCGTTCTAAGTTCGTTTCCCCCCGGGATAGCATGGACGGTATCGGCATGGGTACGGAGAAATTGCTGGGTATTGCCTAACAGGGCCTCGATAGGTGGGATACGATAACGTGGAAGGAAGAAGCGGAGGAAGTAGAAGAGATATCATGGAGTCCAATGACGGAGAGTAACAAGCCGAGTGCATCGATGACGCGCATCTTAAATTGTGAGATCAATGACTCAGGTCGATCTTGAAACTTGCGGATAGAGGATAGAGTCAATGAAGCAAGTGGGCTCGGGTGGAATTGGTGGGAAATATGGCCGTCTTCATGAACAAAAACCCCACCCACCCATGTACAGCCCTGAGGCGCTGTAAGCACGTGATCCGTTCTTGAACGAAAACGCGAACACAGTCCACCATGTATCGAGCCAGCACGGATGGAGGTGGTAGGGAGTACTGACGAAGGCCCAACCTGTAAGAAATAACATATATAATGCATGGAAGTTCCAATGCAGATACTTGGAGGAAGGCAGCTAAGGGGTACAGCGGCCGACACGAGACTGCAAAGGCCGAAATTGTAGAGAAATGATTTGCATGTCGGAGGTGCGCAGAGGAAGACAGCCGCCGAAAAAGGGACGTGGGTTAGTGGGGGGATTTTGGCTCGCAGAGATCTGTCCACTCGTTCAACACATTTATTCTCGTCTGCGTTTCATTGCGTGATGTTGCGTGAGTTAACTCGGAGATCGGCCATTCTGGGCAATTTGACCCTTTTCCAGCTGTATTAGACCCTCAGACCCGTACCCAGATGCCCCTTTCTAGCTCCTTTTTCAAACTCAGACACTTCTCCGAAAGTAACGCTAACAGAATTGGAAGTCGGATCCTGGACGTTGCTGCGTCGCTATGGACCAGGTGCAGAAGACTATGTCTGGATGCTGCAGCGTGGTTTGTACGGAATGCGCCAGGCCTCACGCATCTGGAACAAGACGCTCCACACCTCATTTGTAGGATGGGGGTTCACGCGGCTCGACTGTGAGTGGTGCGTCTATTACCATCACAGCGACTCCGGTACCACCTTCGTGGCCATCCATGTCGATGACATGCTGGCCGCGTCTTCGTGTGATACAGAAGCAACTCGCAGCGCGTCGAGGAGTCCATTGCTTCGAATTAGGGCAATCGATATTACCGATGTCATTTACCCCGGCCGCCCGGCGGCCTCATGGTCTCACCCACTGTAAATCTGTAAATCTGTAAACCAGTATGGCCTACAGGGTAACTATATGGTAACGCATTTTGTTTAAACAACTTATTTGGCCTGACCATGCAACGAGTTCACAAAGACTACAGTAGGTCCCCGGTACTAACGCCGATCACTAAGATATCGGCTACCCTCCAGAGCCAACATAGGAGGCGCAGAGATAGAACTACTTGTTGACGTGCCCTGTCAGAGTTCTGCTTGACTTGTCAGCGCCAGTGATGCAGACGTCTACTGTACCAGGGGTAGAAACAATATATCCAGTAACTTGAGGTCCAGCGCCCAGGACAGAGGCACTACAACGTCAGTCGTATTTGCAACCAACTCTACCTCTGCTCCAGACCTGCCCCTACACATCTAGCGTCTGCCCGCTGCGCAACCTCTGCTGCTCCCCCGAACTTTGACTCCACTCATAATTATCCACCTGCATGTCCAACGCAACACCACACAGTTCTCCAATCAGGACGCGCTTTTGCTAACCGTCGTGAGCATTCGCTTCCTCGCCGATTTTTTCTCCTTCGCTGGAGGTATGGAAGGCGCCAGTATGCGTACTGGAACGACTGCGCATTCGGCATATAGTGCACCAGACTTGAGCCTTTCCTCTGGGGTCGTGAGGTACATGAATGGCGCTGAGCAAGGCGCGTGCTGCGTAAATTGTAGCGCAGACTCAGACAACTTGGCAAGGATGCGGATAAGTGGGTTCAGGACGATATACCTGAATGCGTTTCTATCATAGGATCCCTTGCCTTGGGAACAGCGCGCCAGGAACATCAGTCCAGTCACAACATCGTTCATGACTGTGAGACACCGCCCCGGGAAGAATCGCGGAAAGTAGAGAGGCGATCGCGTCCGTACGGCTTATACCGAGGGTCACAGATACTACGAACGTTGGGATCTTTGTCACCATGGTATGGGGTGGGAATTAACATTGGTGGGTAGTGGTCGAAGTGCTGACCTAATGATTGATCAGATGTAAAGGAAACCAGAACGTGTTGAGTCCGACAGACTCACATGGCATGTTCCTTACCACCAAAATATTTTTTTCACCCTTGTGATGCCTTACGTTTCTCGGGCACCTCGTTCACAGAGGATGAGAGTGTTACCCAATCTCGTAACGAAGATCTACCCTCTTTCAATAAAGCTGGCCTCTACCATTAGTGCCTCCGCTCTCACGTCAACTTGAAATCCCACCGTGTTATGAGAAACTCCCTTACTTTGACTAACCTCTCTCGCTTTCACGCCGTCAGCAGTTTATTGTCCCGTCGCCACTTGTTTCCACTGGCTCCTGCTTCCCCAATTCAACTTATTCGCCGAGTCTGTTCTCCACTCAGTTCTCTCGGATCATTCCCTGTACCCGCTACCCCTTTTCAGCTGACTCGATTTTCTGTAATCATCTCCATTTCTATTCTCATCCCATCCACCACTGCAACTGTCCCAAACAACCCAAATCCGCACTCCCATCAATTGTTCCACAAACGGTCGTTTACTCGATTCCTAGCTTGGTACTCTGGGAGATATGAAAGATGTTGTGTGGATTACATCCTGGTTGCTTACTTCTCCGTCGTACCTCTACTATTACAACTCTTTCGTTATTTTAAGCAATCGAAAATCCCCACGCACGACAACATCGATAATGGGTGACGTAACCCAGGAAAGATTGCGCCTCCGCGACTGCATATCCCTTGATGATTGGCAGCCTCCTCTCCATGCGCCTACACCCCTTTCGTGATCTGGGCGAAGTGCTCAAGACCGTCACGCGTCATGTCCTTTACGCAGTGCGGTCTAATACCGAAATACGGGTCACCTTTGCAGTGGAGAAGTCTGTGAGGTACAGCTTGCCCTTGATCATCTCTGGCTTTCCGTTGGCAAGGTTTGATAAGGGTGTGGGTTTAATGGCGTTGACAACATCGACTGTGCAAGCAGGCATCAGGGGAGTGACTGGGTGGAAGTCGCCAAAGCGAAGACCCACAAAGATGCTGCCAGAAGCAAAGCCATGGGTGCTCTTAGCCAATTCTACGAAGTGGACCCACCAGAGCTAGCATTTATGATATGTTGCCATCTTCCTTTTCCAAAGCAAGCTCATGTGCCATGGCAATTGTCACATGCATCAAACCACGAGGCGATTTGCACACGACCAGAGCAGTCACGATTTCCTAGGACAGCCCTATCCTGCAGGTCCTGCATAGTCTGCTTGAGTTCCCTCGGGGAAGGGACTTCCTTGGATTTGGTGGCTATTAAAGGGTCAGTTGGATGAAGGCCACTGCTAGGGGGGAAAAGAAATGAATGCCAAAAGACCTGCGTGTGAGTTTCGGTGATCATGGGAACAAATAATGACTTGGAGAGCTAAATTTCAGGTGGCCAAGCAAAGGGTGGGTTCATGTCCCACGCGATGCTAGATTTTTTCTTCTCGTAGAATTCCCAGGCAGCTGTCAGATGACTGGAAGGTTCTCTATCAGCAAGCCAGCCATGTGCCATTGGCGTGGCAAGCATCTTCGATGCACGGTACATCCGAGTCATGAATGGTAGGGCCACAGTGACTGCACCCTTCTCTTTCATCTCTTCAATTGCCTGTTTGTTCCATGACTTTATCGAAGAGCTGTCAGGGCAAGAGTCAAATTTCCTTGCATCTCGGATGGCTGCCAGTGTAGGCACCTACCCAAACTTCTTCGCTGATTTAAGGACGCAGAGCATACCCTTCAAGTCACAGCGATCCCAATCACATCTGAGTCTGTGGTCATCAATGTCAGATGGTGAATGTGCAGAAGCAAGCCCAGCATAGGGGTCATCAGGCTCAGTGTCCCAGAAATGGTCAGGCGATGTGGTGTGCTCGACAAGACCAACACCCTTGACTGCCCCATCAAAGGCACCCTCCTAGATATCCTCTCAAATACTCGCCTATGTGAGCAATATACAAAACGCACCCTTGTATTGCCCTCTTTGGAGTCATCCTTGCTAGTAAAGATGCTCTTGAGCTACTCACCTTTGATCTCTTGCTGTGAATGGCACCTCTGACAGTGTAATGAAAGAGCTGCGGCATTGGTTGTAATGCTTGCAGGTTGAAGAGTACAAGGTGTGTAGATGTGCATCCCCAGACAAAATGGAAGCTTTTAATTAAAAAAAGACTTGTTTCAGGGAGCACCCAGGTGGGGCTCAGAGGCAGCCAACCAGTGGCATCTAATCAAGTGTTGTCAGGTGTCTGTGCTGGTGCCTTGCCAAGGCTGAGTCACAGTCGTCTCTCCGAGTCTGAATACATGTCTACAACTCCGGGCAAAGATGGTAATTTGTGTTAGTCCGAACTCATGCAAACCCATTTTCCAGAACAGCAACCTGACTGAAATGAGCTGACCAGCCTGCCCTACTCCACTCCAATCATTCAGGATGCTGGGGACTGTTATTGATGAACATGTTGTTCTTATCAGATCAAGGAGTACACTCATTCATAGGAGTCGTGTGGATTAGTAGTTTCAACAACACTGGCCTGTACATGCCACTGGATTCAAGGAGGGATATGTTTCCATACAGAGACATGTGGTAGGCCATCAGGTAAAGTTGATTTTTCTTAAAGTGTCTTAAAGTGTCTTAAAGTGAAAAATAAGACACTTTAAGACAAATTTCACTAAGCTGAATGTTGCTTAATTCAGGAGATCCATTCTTTTAAATAAGCACAATTTTCTTAATAAAGGCTTAAATAAGCCCAATATCCTTAATGAACTGCTTAAATAAGTACAATGTCCTTAATAAATGGCTTAAATAGGTATGAATAAATGCTTGATTCCACTTACTGTAATTCTAGGGACTCACAGGTTACTGGCCACACACACACACTTACACACACAGATAATTCACATGCACACAATTCAATTATTTACTATGTTCAGTAGAATAGACATAATGATATAAGTATCAGATATATAGCAGTATCAGATTGACACCGCCGCCGCGATGGCGATGATGGTGCGGGAGGGGCAGTGACGGTGTGGTGGAGGTGGCGGTAACAGTGCACAACCTCAATGGTGATGACAGTGGGGTGGCAGTGCGGGTGGTGGTGCAGGCGCAACCGCGACGGCGGTGGCGGGATGGCACAGGTGCAACCGCGACGGTGGCAGGGATGGTGCAGGTGCAACCGTGGTGGCGGGGACGGCACAGGTGCAACTGCGGCAGCGGCGGCGGGGACGGCGCAGGTGCAACCGCGACGGTGGCGGCGGCGATGGTGCAGGTGCAACCGCGACGGCGGTGGCAGGGATGGTGCAGGCGCAACCGCAATGGCAATGCGGCTGCGGGTACACCCGCGGTGACGTTGTTGGCGCAGCCGCAATGGCGATGGCGGTGTGGCGGGGGTGGTGACGGTGCGGCGGGGCGACGGTGATGGTGCTGAGACGGCCGCGGCTGCAGCTGCAGCCGCGGTGACGGGGCCGGTGTGACCACAACGGTGGTGACAGTGCTGGCACAGCCGCAATGGATGTGACAGGGTCGGACTGAAGGTGGAGGTGGTAAAGCTTGGCATGAGTAAATAGAGTTGCCATGATTGATAGGAATGATACGAATGAAAAAGAAAAAAAATGCCCCCAGCTCGCACTTGTGAGTGAGAGGGAGGTGGTGGTGGTGGTGGTGGCGGCGACATGGCGGCGACGTGGCGGTGGTCCGGCGGGAGAGAATCCACCCCCTGCCCGCATTTACAAGCAGGAAGGGGGGGTGTTGGCGGCGACTTGGCAGCGACGTGGCGGCGGGGCATCGTCGAAACTACCCGAGTTTGCATTTGCAAGTGAGAGGCAGTGAGTTGGAGGCGAGGTGGTGGCGGGGTGTCATCGAAACCACCCCCAGCTCACGTTTGTGAGTGAGAGGAGGTTGGTGGTGGTGATGTGGTGGCAGCGAGATGTCGTCATAGAGAGTGAACCACCCCAGGCTCACAGTGGCGAGCGAGGGGGGTGCTGGCGACGTGCCAGTGTACAGTACCTGGGTTAACTTAGATACCAAAGAAAATTTAAAAAAAAAAACCCCCAAGGAAGAGCGTGCCAAGTGGGCTAGTTGATGTTGAGTTGAGTTGACTTGTGCGCGAGTGGCGAGTAGTGAGCTTACAAATGATTAGCAAATATTGCCAATTCGAATATTGCCAATTCGACACTCGCACGACTACAACTAAGTCGTGAGTCGTAGTCGTGAGTTCCGCCCCTCCCAATGTCACATGGACTTCAGTGTATGTTTTTTTTTGTTTTCTGTCCCTCTGCTGACCGAGTAATGGGAACTCCGGGGGCAACGCACGCCCACTTTCCTCTGCACCGCTAACAATAACGCGCTCCCGCCCTTCGTGCTGGTGGTGCCACACCTTGCCAGGACGGCAACGCTGGGCCCCCCACCAACATTGACGCACCCCCGGAGATCATCGAACCACACGACAAAGATGACGACGACGGAACTTTCATGAAAGGTGAGGGTTCATATTCTCTTCAGCCTATATCTTCTCACTTTCCCAACAAAAGCCCACATCGGTGGCAGCGCAGCAGCAACGTGCAGGGGCCACATCAGCACAGCAACAGCGGGCGCAGCGGCCCCGGTGGCAACACTAGCACCACGGAGGCAGCACCAGCACCAGCACTGGCAGCGCAGCGGCAGCACCAGCGGCACCGGCACCAGCGGCGGGGCACCAGCGGAGGCGGCAGCGCAGCGGCGCAGCAGCAACGGCATCAGGTGCCACGTCAGCGGCAGCAGCAACAACGGGCACAGCAACCACAGCAGCGGTGGCAGCGCAGCGGGTGCAGCAGCAATGGTGTCGGCAGCTACGGCAACAGCACCAGCAGGGGCCGAGGCCACGGCGGCGGGGCGCAACGACAACAGCAGCAACGGCTCACCAGCAGCAGTTGGAGCAGTGGACGCAGCAGCGGCAGCGGCACATGTGAGGGCAGGTGAGCGTGGTCGCCCCCTCCTGCGCCTTTTATCAAGCAACTTGTATACTAACTCCATAATCCTTCCCCCCCTTAGGACAGCAGCAGCGGTGGCAGTGGTGGCAGCACCACCAGCAGCGGCAGCACCACCCACAGCAGCGGCCAACGGTGGCGGCGGCGGCAGCGACTGGCAATACCAGCACCGGCCCCATATTTGTAGGTGAGTGTTGATGTAATGTCAGTTGTGATCCATGCCTACTGACTGCAGATGCTGTGCATCCTCCAGTTGGTGAGTGCCTGTGCTTGCCTGCTCAGTTTCACCCCTGCTGACGCCTGTGTCCTCCGCCCTTCAGTGTGTGAGTGCCTGCGCTCGCTCGCTCTGTTTCACCCTGCTGACACCCCGTGTCCTCTGCCCTCCAGTTTGTGAGTGCCTGTGCACACTCGCTCTGTTTCACCCCTGCTGCTGACACCCTGCATCCTCCACCTTCCAGTCTATGAGTGCCAGTGCTTGCTCGCTTGGTTTCACCCCTGTGGACACCCCATGTCCTCCGCCTCCAGCGGTATGTGCCTGTGCTCACTCTGCTGACACCCCCGTCCTCGCCTTCTAGTCCGTGAGTGCCTGCGCTCACTCATTCGGTTTCACCCCTGCTGACACCCTGTGTCCTCTGCCCTCTGGTGTGTGAGTGCCTGTGCTCACTCACCCAGTCCCACCCCGTGGACACCCCGTGTCCTCTGCCCTCCAGCATGCGAGTGCCTGTGCCCACTCGCCCAGTCTCACCTCTGCGGACACCTCGCCGCCCTCCAGCGCGTGAGTGCCTGCGCTCACTCGCTCGGTTTCACCCCTGCTGACACCCTGCGGCCTCCACCCTCCAGCATGTGAGTGCCTGCACTCACTCGGTTTCACCCTTGCTGACCCTGCGTCCTCCACCCTCCAGCGTGTGAGTGTCTGTGCTCACTTGGATGATGTAGTGGTAATAACCTATGAAGTATTGTTCTTATTGCCGTTTGCAGAAAAGCTGGCGGTGGCACAAATATTGATAATTTTGACACATTTTTTTGTGCAGGCTGTAACTCACAAACTACTGGATGAAACCACTAACATGTATAGAGTTTTTTGATCCTCTGATTTGGGGCTAGACAGCCCCATTGTCCATTTTGAGATTGGTTGAGAAATAAATGAATTAAAGCCAGATTGGCTCGAAAACACATTGGCAGGCTGTAGCACCACAACACAAACATAATTCTGGTTCTAAAAGCTGTCACATACTTGGGTACATGCTATGCAGTGAGCCCCAGCAAAATAGAAGTGGTCTAACCACTGGAATTGGGTCATTATCAATAAGGAAATAGACAGGTTTTCACCCTGGTGAGTCATGAGTATGGGTAGATACTGGCATGCATATGGGTACTGAAACACATTCGGATTCCCATTCGCTTTCAAACAAGCCTAAGAACAGTCAAAACGGTTGAGAAATGATGGAGATATGGTCAAATTGATTATATTCACTGTTTTCATCATATCTCAGTCAAAACTCAACCAATTTAGCTGTTCTTAGGCTTGTTTGAAAGCGAATGGGAATCCGAATGTGTTTCAGTACCCATATGCATGCCAGTATCTACCCATACTCATGACTCACACAGGGTCAAAACCTGTCTATTTCCTTATTGATAATGACCCAATTCCAGTGGTTAGACCACTTCTATTTTGCTGGGGCTCACTGCATAGCATGTACCCAAGTATGTGACAGCTTTTAGAACTAGAATTATGTTTGTGTTGTGGTGCTACAGCCTGCCAATGTGTTTTCGAGCCAATCTGGCTTTAATTCATTTATTTCTCAACCAATCTCAAAATGGACAATGGGGCTGTCTAGCCCCAAATCAGAGGATCAAAAAACTCTATACATGTTAGTGGTTTCATCCAGTAGTTTGTGAGTTACAGCCTGCACAAAAAAATGTGTCAAAATTATCAATATTTGTGCCACCGCCAGCTTTTCTGCAAACGGCAATAATTTGTCTGACTTTGTCTTAACAAATAAGATTTCCTTAGTTTTGCTTTATGCCCAATTTATGTAATATAAACTAAGCACAAAATAAGCCAAAATTTTGTCTTATTTGTCTTATCTGTCTTGTTTTTGGTTTTAAGGACAATAAGTGACTCAAAGTGCAATTAAGCATTTTTGAGTTTACCTGATGTAGACTGCCGACAGCCTGAGGCTCATGCTTGTCTTGTCGCAATGCCTCAGCTTCATCATAGACTAAAACAAACTGAGTGGTGCAATGGCTCCCTTATAATCTATTTGGCAGTCAACTTTTGTGTATCAGCATTCCTTCTCAATGCATCACACCCTCTAATTCATCTCACCAATTTGCACCACGAATGACCATGTGGCTCAAGCTACCCAATCTATTTTAAACCAATGTTTTACATTCCCCATCTTGCTGCTCAAGTCGTATGTCCTCCCATTTTGCAACTCAAAATGTCCTTAAGGTAGGCCCCAAGCAATTGGGTTCACCCATCGTTCTTCCACACATAGAAGGCCCTACTCCCCCGACAGACTCGAACCACCCATTGAACCCATGGAGCAACCAGCTATGGTACCCTGAGAGTGTTCACTTTTGCCGCCAATGGTAACCAACACTGCCCTTGAATGTTATGGCCAAGTTGAACCATCCTGCTCCTCATGCAACATAGCCCACAGATGAATGTGCTCAAATGCGTGCTCTTGTAGCACTACTTCACTGCACTGTGTTTGCCAGTTATGGATTGGATCCAAATGATGCAATGGTGCCCAGGGGGGATATGAACGTGCCATCCATGTGTT